>VXBR01003619.1:89642-465313 GCA_013400215.1 Cisticola juncidis | reverse complement strand
CCCCCCCCCCCCCCCCCATTTTTGAGGCACAATAAATGAACTTTTGGTTACCAAATTGTACTATTTGAACAAAAGCATACCATCAGTGCTTCTGGGATACTAGAAGCAGTTTATGTGAAGAAAACCATTTCATTCAGCAAGGAAAAAAACCAAAGAAACAAACACAGTATCAATGTAAACACTTCATACTGTAAAAAGTAAACTTAACAGGTATCTAACCATCCATACTCTATGATTTCATTTACTGTATCCTCACATTACAGATCTATATTTTCAGAGACCAAACCATTTCAATTTCTGTCTCTCTTCCCAGGGCTGTGAATTATTGAAGCTGACCACTCCTGCACTAATACCAATGTCTGACAGATCTTTTTACCTGCATTCACTAGGAAATTCACAGAATCCATTCTCTGGATGACAGCCAGCTTTACAGTTCACACCTGGAAAAAGTGATTTATAACATTAAACCAGAAAAATCAGCACAACCCCCCCCACATCATGTCCTATACACATTACTAATGTTTCGAAATAACCCAGACTGCAAAACCTTCCTTTTCTTTTTCCTTCAAACACATTTTTGCAAAGTAAAATTTTGAATTAACCTAATCTAGAACATGTTATAGAATGTCCCTAAAGGACAAGTGAGATGACATACAGAATTAATCGCAAAAGAATGCAAACTTACTTTAGCACACGAAAAGTGTATGTAATACCCCTATACATCATTTTAAAAGGGTAATGCCAGAGAATATTAATAGATGTCGTTTCACGACATGCCACTCCAAATGCATTGTATCAGAACTACTTGAAACACAAAAGTACTTTTAGTCAGGAAAAAAAATCCATTTAAAACTACTTAGAATAAAAGTGCTGAATTCGTTTCAACCCTACAACGGATGAAAATAATAATTTTCTTTAAGTCATGCATAAATAACGTAAGTTAAGGAGAAGAGACCTCAGTCGCAGTTTTTGTTTGCTTAAGCATTCGCACCAAGCAATGCTCTGAGCGATCACCGCTAGCACCGACACTCTAAGCCAGTGGCAGGAGGACCGCTCTCCGTCCGCTGCCAGGGAAAAGCTTCCCGGCGGCACCAGCACCTCTGCCCGGAGCGAGGGCTGGGGATGCCTCTGACCACCGAGGGGCTCCGGCAGGGCTCCGTCATCGCCGCTGCCCCGCCAAACTCCCGAAGTTTCCCGAGGCGCCTCCCCTCCCGGCGGGCAGCGCAGCCCGGTGCTCCGGTGTCCCGGTGCGGGCCTTACCTGGGGCAGCGGGGAGCACCAGGGGCAGCAGGCAGCAGCAGCAGCCCAGGATGCCGGCGGCGCGCAGCCCCATGGCCGGGCCGGCGCCGCTGCGCTCAGCTCCAGCAGCTCCGGCACCTCCAGTTGCTCCAGCACTTCCAGCACCTCCCGCAGCTCCAGCACCTTCAGCAGCTCCAGCAGCTCCAGCAGTTGCTCGGCTCCTGCCTCCGGCGAGGGGAGGAATCCTGCAGGGGCGCGGGAGAAGGGAGGTCTGGAGCGAGGGGGAGTGCTAAGCACGCCTCTGGTCTCCTTAAAACTTAGTCTGGCTCAAAGAACTGAATTGGAGCTTGTCTTCAAAAATCTTAAAAATTCTCAGTCATTCCCATCAAGCTCCAACACTTTCAGGAAAGACTCAGCGAAGGCAGGGAAAATATAACACTGTTCTGTTTCTGAGGCTTGAGAATTCAAAAGACCCTACCAAAACGCCCCAAAGTGCACCTTTGGCAGTCACTGAACAAATCAAGAAAAAGCACTACTTTTACCACGAGGCAATTTAAATTCTGCATTTTATTCTGTGACTCTACATTTCTCTTTTATATCTCTTTATTCTTCCTTTGCACTGTCCCTTAAGGAAATAGACTGGGTATTTCTTATTCTTTGTGTTCCTTCTAGTTCATTGTTTGCTTTTAAAGAAGTTCTGCCTGGTTTTTAGGATTCCTGGGGGACCTGGTTTTTTGCCTGCTGATGCAGTGCTTTCTCCCACCAGACCTCATTTACTAATTTGCCTGCTTTTATGTGAAGCAACTAGAGATGCTTATACTATGGTGATAAAACCACAGTGGGCTTATTCAAGATTACCTGCTTGAAAATGCACACTGGAGAGCACTCATTAGCTTCAGATTGTCCATGTAGTGGTATTTCAAGACAGTGATGTCACGTAGGTTATCAAAGTTTGCTGCTAGCAATGCTGCCTTTTATCTTTAACCAAGAATGGAGGAAGTGAAGGACAGAAAAAGGAAGAGTAGAAAATGAGAAAATGAGAAAATGAGGGTAAGAAGAGAACACTCAGGGAGTGAGGGGTGAGAGGCAGACAATGCATCTTCAAGGCCCTCCAGAAGCTTTGGCATCTGGGATAAGCTATGCCTATCTGACTCCACAGGCACAGATTGCACCCATGCCTTTTCTGCTTGTCTTGCTTTCCTTTTACTGAAACATTACTTACTGTTTGGAAAAGATTACTCTGCCTCACAGCTTTTGCTGTAGCTCTCCAGACCAAGCCTTGCTGGGGTATTTTCAATGGCACCCTAGAGAATGTGGAGTACTAATGATGACTGCTTAATCCTTTACTCTGCCCTTCCGTGCTTCTGTAGGGTAAATATTAGCAGCTCGTTGTCTGTTCACTTTGCTTTTATTCTTAGCTATTTGTTCACACTCAGGTTGTGGTAGGCCCAAGGTTGCTTGTTCTTCCCTTAGGTGGTAAATTCTCTGCTTGCTGATGTAGAAGCCCTGCTACGTTAGACCTTTTTTGCTTTTTTGCACCAGGAGATAACTTGGATAGTTAAAAGGGTTCCCAAGTATTCTGTGACTTCTGTGATATTCCAGTATTACCATGACCAGCTAGTAAAGGAAAGCTTTAATCTTTCTGCCTTCTATCCTAGAAATTCTCCTTGTATTCTTCTTTCTTCAGACCTTAAGAGTAGAGAACCTGTAGAATTCATAGGTTTTGTTCATGCACTCATCAATGTCAAATTATCTTCTCTAATTTGCATTGTAAATAGAGGCTCTGACATAAGATGACACATTTCTTCTATTTTCTGAGATAGCTACTGAATACCTGCTGTACTGTTCAAAATTGACTTCTTACAAAAAAAAAAGGGAAATTCTGGTTCTCACTATGCTATGTACAATGTTATAATGGCCATTGCAAATTTCAATTTTTGTACTCTCCTTACTTTCCAGGCTTTTTAAAATAGATACACTGTTAATCAAAAATTATCTGCTTTTTAGAACACCTCTACTTCTTGCTCTCATGTGTCTCAGGGATGCCTCTTAGATTGTTGGAAATAGGAAAAATCTCAATTTTCCCATCTCCTCTACTTTCTTCAACTTTTATCTTAACAAAATTTGTTAATTTTATTTTTAAGAGGTCATAATCCTTTTCTTTTAGAGCAGAGTCTCCCTGCTGGAACAGAATCTACCCAGATACTAATCCAAAAATAATTTCAAAACAGAAACCCAGCATTCTTTAAATCCAGGCTAATTCTTTTCTCTCCCCTCCTTCCACCTGAGTAAACCAAGCTGAAAATCATTTTTACTTAGCTGGTTTACTGCCAAAAGCACTCTGATCCAAATCTCTATTGCCTTCACAATCCTTCTTGAAAATTACAGTAACTGTGTTCTGTGTTTCAGATCTTAATGATTTCTACTCAGGATAACCTTATTTTTTTTTACCTTTTTGGGTCTTTCCATTAGAAATTGAAAAGGAAAGAATCTCATGTAATAGATGCCTAGGTATGGAGATCATCCAAGGTGTAAATACTGTACTTATTTCTTCACCTAAAAATACTTGAATGTGAGTACATAATTGAGAAGCACTGGTCTAGTAATCTCCTAACTGTGATTATTGGGAAACAGAGAATTTCATGGAAATCTTGGGAGATTTTTTGTTGGAACTTATTTTAGGAATCAGGGGCATCAGATCATCCAAGAAATTCACAGCAACCACTGAATCCAGCAAAGAGTCTTTAAGGATCCTTGTCCAGAAACTAATACAATACTTCATTTGTTCCAAGAAAATGGCACACAACTATCCTTCATTCTTGGACAGGAATAAGAAATATGTTCAAAGACTGAGATACTGGAAAGGCAGACTGAGACTGAGAATTTAACTTGGCAAGAACTTCCTTTTGCACACTGAACAAAAAACCAGATTTCTTCATCCTTCTGGTCAGCAACATGCAAATAACTTTGAAAAGTCTGAAAATGGAGAAGCAACAAGAAATCCTTGAAGTTATGTCCGGGCTAGGAGTTCTTGTACTCCCAAGGTCCTGTTTGCCTACTACCCTAACACTGTTTGACTGGAGAGAAGCACAATCACATTTTTATTTCATTGTTGCAAAAATCTGAGGCTGGAGAATCTGCACCAGTGACAAGAAACACAAAGCAATTAATTGGTATTACAGCTCCTGAGGGTCCCTGAAAACTCTGGTAGCTGGAATCTGAGGCTATCAGCAGTGTCACAAAGAGACCATAAACCAAATGAGACCTCACATGAGGGGGTGAAATAACTTTGATTAATTTGGACTACCCTTATACATATTGCAAAGAGTAAGGGAAAAATATCAATTACGGGACAGTTCCACTGGCCTGGCACCTTGTAAATTACTGTATCAGAAACTCTGTCAGGGGAGATGTTTATCTTTCATCCCTTGAAGTGATCTCATCAGCCATGAATATACACAGGCATGAAGTTTTAGGCTCTGTTACCTGGTTTTACAAGTTTGTACTCAAGGACTAGTGCTGTTCATTAGAAGAAAGCTCATCAAATGCAGCTGGAGCCCTAAGGAACTATTTTTCACTCTTTCAGTGAGGCTGTCCTGTCCTTAGGTATGCTGGGACCAGATGGGCTGAACCAGCCTAAAAACCTGCTGGGTTAGAGCAGAGCATCCTCTTTCCTTTCCCTCTAACCCTTGCCATGTCCCAGAGGCACAGTGGCATTTGTGCCCCCATGCCAGCTTGACTCGTGCTGCCTCTGGCTCCTCAGTGCACTGTGCTGGCAGGTGACTGACAAGAAAAACATGGAATTATTTCTGCTGTCACCATACCCTTTTCAAAAACATGTTTCTCTGCTTGCAAAAGACAACAGGTCTGTGGGAGACAGGCACCTCATCCAATTCTGGCTGTATCGGGGCCCACAAACCAGAAAGTTTTTGTTCATGGGATAGATCTCACTGCACACAGAAGTTGAAGGCTGTCACCAGTGAGCTATTGCCAAAATATATTTTTTTAGCATGGTAAGTGTTCCCCATTGGAATGGTAACCAAAATGTGTAGAGCTAAAATGTACAGCAAAAATTTACAGGAGTTAAAGCCAAACTCATCCCTTGCTTAATACTGAAAATCCTCCCAGCCTCCCTCTCTAACTATTGTCAAAGCAGTAGCTCATCAGATAGATAGTAGATACTATCTATCACCCAATTCCTACAGCACAGAGAATTCTGCCAGTTGTTTTGGAAAGTACATTATATGAAATCTTGGCTGCTCTGAAGACTGTGGCAAAACTTCCGTCACTAGAGCAGCTTTCTGCTGTCTGTAGCTGACTTGATAAAAAACTAGATGTGATTTTCCCCTTTCTCTGTGTTGGGATAGCAGAGATTTTGCTATCCCTGAGATAATAGACTAGCCCTGCTTTGATATTTTAAGGAAATAGACCTAAACGTACATATTTGAAATATTCAGTAAGATTCATTCAAAGTCTTTCCTCTGTCAGATGCATGAACTTAGCAATTAAAATAGAGTCAAGAAAATACCATATAAAAGCAAAGCAAGACAACAGCAAAAAACTTTATTTTTCTAGTAGTTTTTCCATTCTACTATTCACAGCACAAAGGATGAGAAACTGGAGAAGCATAGGTATAAAATAAAATATATTTAAAAAATCACAGTTCTGTCACTAATGCAAAAAAGAAGAAATCTTATCCTAAGCTGTTACAAAAAGAATACATGTATATTTAAAGAAATACGAGCAAAGGAATTTTTCAAAGATCTAGAAGAGTATCACTGTCATTTTATATAGTAGTAGTGAAGTGCCTGTTCTTGAAGTATAGAATAACATAGAGAGTTATAGAATATAGAATAAAATATTAATTAAATGACAGTGTGAGCATCATGACTAGATTTTTTAGTATAAAAACAGAGAAATTATAAAGGATTGACCCATCATGATGTGTGAAACCAGGAAAGACAAAAATCCAAAAACTTGTAGTAGACAGAAATAGTGGCCAGCACTGTACTTGGAAGAAAGATTAATTTGTCCTGGGTATATAGATATTTTCTTCTAACACTAAGGTTGATCAGACATTATGACAATTTGTCATGAGAGTAGAGGCAAAATAATTAGGTGTCTTTAAGGGAGCCTGAAGTACACTTATGAGGAGAGTAATGTAAAACCATCATTGCTTGAAGCAGGTGTTTGGGTTGGGTTATCCAAGATGTCCCTTTCAAAGCCATCATTTATGGTCCTGTGATATCTCTTGGTCAGGCAAACATTCCCTTGCAAAATGATATTTAAAAAAGCCTGAATCCTAGGGATTTTTAGAAGGTGTTTGACAGCCTGAGTGATGTCAACAGTAATTAGGAAGTTTTTATCATAATTTGTCCAATATATCCAACATGTTACACCAACTTGGAGATGCAGATAATATTCAATTTGTAAATCACATCACTTTGTTATGTTTTATTTTCCTGCAGTGTGAAAGATTTGGTGCAGTGAATACAAGTGTAGATTCTTAATAGTCAGAAAACAGAACAATTTTTTTTGGCTTTTTGAGTAATATTGCATCTTAAAAAATATTTTTAAGTACTTGCCTGAGGCTAGTAAAATAGTTCTACTTCCTACATAAAACATAACTGGATCTGAGACTACATTTCTGGACAGGGGCTGACTGTGTGTACAAAGGGGAGAAAGCAAGAGAGGGAAAAACAATCTCTCTATTAAGGCACAATGTTCTTATGGTTTTCGGAATTCACAGAGTAAATTATACTGTCTTCTGCCTGGAAGGGATATTTATAAACAAAAATGGACAATTCCCTGACAGACAGATATATATCAAAATGAATAGCTTAGCTTTATCTTCACGGAGTTTGAAATGATATAAAGCCATCAAGGATTAAATTTTTGAGAGAGGGGGATATTCAACATTGAGCCCCTGTTCAGATCTTTTGGAAAATTGTCCACATATGAATAATCCAGAAAGAGGAAACATTGCCATATATATCTGAGTGTGTGTATAATCTATTTGAATTTAGTCTTTATAAGAGTTCTCTCTCTCTATGCTAGCTATGTATGAAGAATGAACAGGAAAAGAAAGACATCTAGGGGAAATATATAAAAGCAAAATAAATGCATGAAGAAATAACTTATACAATTGTTGTTTATCAAAACAGAGTAGAGGTACTCTGACAATTTACAGCTTTTATATTCTGAAAACTCCATTGTGTTCTGATACTAACAGTTTCAACCTGAACTCTAATACTTAGAGGAGCCTGCTGTTTTTAAAGCTTTGAACTGGCCCTGATGGAGGCTTTAGGTGGCAAAAAATAAATGAAAACTAATCCCCATGCCTTTCTAGACTCATTACTGCTGTCAGAACTCTAGTTGCTATTCAGTCTTTGATTTTGCCTTGATCTCAGCTGGATTTTTTGCAAACTACAGAAGCAAGCTGTTATTTTCAGTCTTAGTGCTTTCTCTGATTTTGAGCCATTTTAAGGGAAAGCTGTTGCATTCACTTCCATTATATACAAGATGTAACAGATCCATTGCTGTTATTTATACACCCTCACATATGGGTATGTTCTGCTGATTCCATCACACGCCAAAAACATTTCCGGTGTTTTTGAGTTGTTTTTCATCTGACAAAGAGACCAGATCATTCCTCTACCCTGTGTTGTTTGGTTGGTTGTTTTTTTGTTCTCCTTTCTCTAAAACATATGTTTGTTTTCTCAAATTTCTGTTTTTTTAAAAAAACACATGCACTAATCCTAGAAATCAGGTGAGCTTAACTCTGTCATAGTCCATTTAATGTTTTTTTTTTTAGTTCTCCTCTCTTATATTATAAACATCTCCATGCTGTACAGTTCTTTCCTTTTCCATGCTGTTTCTAATTAGTTTTTCTTCTGCTACTCTTTTTTATTGTGGAGTCTTATCACTATGGTTTTCATCCCTCTCTCTAATGATATTGTTAAGCTATAAAATGGAACCTAAACTACATTCTATTTGCATTATTATGGTTACCTTGCATTTTGTCTAGGTCTATTTAATCTTTAATTTGTTACAGGATGTTACATAACTATTGCTTGGAAATGATCAATTTTGATGAAATTTCTACTGTTCTCTATCAATTCATTTCTTTCCTCCTGGGTAAGGGACACGTGAAGAAACTGCCTCAAGAGTGTCATTCCACTTGTAAATGTGAGGATAAGATTTTATAACAATTGGTGCCATAAAAATAATTATTTGAGAATTAAAAAGAACCCAAACCAGAGGGAATATCTGAGGGGAGTAATAAAGCAGAATATGCCAGAAGCAGTCCTTTTTGCTTTAGCTAAGAAGCTAAAGCTCTTCCTTTAGCTAGAAGCTCTTTCCCTCAGTCTAGCATCAAGGCCAAGAAAAATAGATTGGCAATTTGTCAACCCTTTATACACAAGTAATATCAAGAAAGTAATTTTCACAAAGATATACAATCTGTTTCCCTTGGTTTAGTTCATGTCTCAGCTCTGCACTTCCCAGAATTTTTTTTTCTTTCTAGCCTTACCTTGAAAGAATTTTCAAGTGAAGGACAAATATTCATTAATGGTGCTGCAATAATGTATTTCAAATTGTAATAGTGGTAAACACTTGCAGTCAGGAAGCCTGAAAATTTTTGCATAACAAAAAGCACGACTTTTTGCCCTGTAATTCCAGTGTCAGATGTAAGATAAACTGCGACTTAGAAAAGACAATTTTCAGTGAAAAATTTTCTATGAAACAAATTAATTACTTTAGTAAGTTTATCCAGTACTTAGTACATATTAATTTAGAATGCTCAGCGATAGGAATTATTTTATAAAGCATAGTTTGAGATTAGGGTTAGAAATTAATTAAGCAAGAATGTAATTGTTTTTGTGCCTGAAACACTTCCATGCCTTAATGGTGAAGATTGAGGTGGCCAAAGCAAGGCTGAATCAACTGTGGTCTGTTTTTTCCCAAACCAGGTCTGACTAATAGAAGTTTTTGCAAATCATATAAAGGTAAATACCTTGATAAGTAAGAATGGTTTGCTGAGATCCTGCTTTTGCACTGGTTTATTGTGGGTTCCATTTCACATAGAGAAAATCTGAGACACAGAGAAATAAAGTAACCAGTTTGAACACACTTGTGGCTAAGTCAGGTATTCATGATTCTTCTGCATCCCTCTTTCTTATTATTATATTTAATAAAAATAACCTTAATAATAAGGTTCACCTTTGGAGTGAACCACAGACTGGGAAGAGGAAGAAAGAAATTAGGCATAAAAAGGAAAGGAGCTATTCAGTACAGGCCATGTAAAAAATTGGAACTAAATGGAGGATTCCCTTGCATTCTGAATTTCCAGTGATGGCTATTGGCAAGGGAAATATTAGTTCTTTCTGTCAGAAGTGGGCACATTTCAGCTTCCTGAACTAATATGAACTATGGATTTCTGTCCTCTTGTTCCTGGAACATTTTTATCTTTTTCTTCTATTATCTTTATTGCTGCTAGCATGAACTATGGTAGCTATACACTGCTCACTCTTGTAGGTCTTCTGTAAACTAATTAAATGTTTAATCTGCATATTGCTTGTGAATTTAAATGCATGCACAATTATGATCTTTCTCTTCCAATTGCAATAATCCTTAGTCATTTTGTTCAAATGTGTAATTTTCCCACTATTCCCTTTGAATCTTCAAACAGAAATGTGTCATAAATCTTCTGAATCCTGTTCTCTTGCATAATGCAGTAACATTGAATCTCTTAGTTTTCTGATTTAGTAATGTTCACCATTACTACCATGTAGATTTTGCTCTAGTCTCCCTGATATACCTTATGAAATTAAATTTGTAGATGCTGGTAAAACAGTGGACACAATAGGGCTTTGGAAACTGGAAGCAGAATAAAGAATCTGTAATACATTACATGATTTCTGGCTTGCATTTTGCTTACTATAGGTAAAAGCCTCCAGTGACAAGGAAGAGAATAAATAGCTCTCACTTTAACTGAAGCTTTGTAAGGGAGTGTAGAGTAGGTCTGATATGAAAGAAAAAACAGTGCTTTCAATTGTTTTCATAAATGCAGAAAACTACTGATTTTTTCTGATATGAGCAATGTATTTTATTACTTTTTTATCTGCTTGTGTCTTATGTGTTTGTGTGTTTTTATAGCTCTGTTTTACTTTGAGTATATAAATTCCTTTGTTCAAATTCTTTGTCTTTTTACATTACATTTCTAAAGTACTGTGATGGGCTCCTAGGAATTTTTGACAGTACTGAGATGATGTAACATTTGCAATGCATTAAAGATCTTGCTGCTGCCATCAGGACTGCAATATGACTATGCAGGGGATTAAAGAAGAAGACAGGGAGGTGCTTTTTACTCAGGAAAAAAGTGAAAGAACACAATAATGAAAGCAGGACAACAAATTAGGACACAACCATAACAAAATAACATGACCATGATGATCCAGGAAAGAGTTCACTATCTCCAGGACTCCGAGGGATGGGGCTTTCTTGTTGCCTCAGCATTGGTTTGTGTCTGTTGAAGAAAGTAAGAGAATGTACAAAACCTGTGTAATGTTATATCATTATATTGCTTTTGAGGCTGAAAAGTCAAGCCCTCAACAGATGGGACATGATGCAAGAATGAAGACACACATGCAAACTTCATTTGGCTTTTTGTGATTATGCTTTCTAATTCCATCTGCAATCTTGTCGTTGCATACTGTGTTTTTTCATGGCACATCTGCCTGATTGAGCGCTCGCTTTTTAAATAGCTTTTCAGTATTTTGTTTACTCATGTGGCTCCTGTGCCTTACCTCTTGCATATTTCAAAACCTGTTCTAAAGAGTTGTTGAACTTTTTCTGAGACTCCTCATGCTGTTTGTATTAGCATCCAACAACTACAAAAAAAGAAATGAACATATTTTCAGAGCATAACATAAGGCAATACTAGTACATCCAATTTATATCTGGAGGACAGAGAAACAAAAGAAGTAAAAAAAGCCCAGTTCCTGCTTGCTCTGTGTTGCCAATGGAAGACTTTTTTCAGTGCGTTTAGCACATTAGACATTCAAATCACAACTCTCAAAGACATGAAAGGCAATGGTGAAAGCACAACACCTTATCAATTCAGGCTAAGTGAGAGACCCAGATAATGAGTAGATGTAATTGCCACACATGAATAGTTTGGCTCTAGCAATTTGCCTGGCACTGTTGCCAATATCATGGAGAGAGGCAGGGTAGAACACAATTCTGCAGAAGCTTTGAAGCAGAGGTCATTCTCCCCCTGCTCCCCTCTGTACACTGACCTGTGGGCTGGGCACCTTTCACAGCACAGCCGTGGCTCCTTTTCACAACATCCTGTCCCATCACACTGAGCCCTGATTCCTGTGGCAATTAAAGTGCATGACATTTATGTAAACCTTCCATCATAAAAAGCCATACAAATGGGTTGAAAAAAGATTGCCAGAGGTGCATTGCCAATGTTTTTTGTGCTTCATGATACTTTAAAAGTAGCTTGCAGTTAATATGCTGACTTTTGCTGGTTTTTTAATGGCTTGTTTGTTTTTGAATCAGAAACAGGAGCAGAATATCCCATAATGTGATGTCAGTCTTCATGTTTTACCTGCATGTTGGCAGCAGTTACAGGTGCTTCACAGAACTCTGCAGCTCGAAGCTGGTGAGGTAACTCCCAGTCATGGCTGATGGTCATTGTTGATGAAGCAATGAGAGCCTTCACTAAGGAGTTTTGTGAATGGTGAGACATAAATTTTTAATTCCATTCCAGGCATAGTTCTTGCTGTTTCTCCCTAAGATCAATCCTGTCTGCTCCATGTTTCCAGCATTTCTTCATTAGGGTATTTTATAGCTCATTCTCTGTTATGCTTTCCTGGATTTCTCACATCAGTGCTCCTTTAGAGACATTCCCACTTTCTCATTTTCTAGACTTTGTGGTGTTCCTCTCCTTTAGGCCTCACACTCCACCACTGCTCTCTGGGCAGCTGAACCTCTTCATTTTCTTCTCTCACTCCCCATGGCCCTCTCCTGTACCTTCCTGCTCTTGCCTAAGTGGTTCCTCATCTGCAAATCTGCACCCTGCACCATTCCACTACAGGGTCCCTTCCCACAATCCGCTTACCCATCCAGTCCCAGTTCACCAGTATCTGGGACTGTCATAAAATCCAGAACTCTTCTTTTTTCTTCTCATTTGTTCACACTCTGAAAACACCTACTCATTGGCTTTGAGACATCTTTTTTCTTCTTTTTCTTTGAGCCTTTTTTTTCTTCTGTGTGGGGATAGGGATAATGTCAAACTGAAAGAAGGTAGACACAGATTGAATATAAGGAAGAATTCTTTACTATGAGGGTAATAAGGCACTGGCACAGGTTTTCTAGAGAAGTGGATGCTGCATTCCTAGGAGTATTCAAGGTCAGCTGGATGGGGTTTTGAGCAACTTAGCCTTGTCCCTGCCCATGGCATGGATGTTGGAGGCAGATGATCCTTAAGGTCTCTCTCAACCCTTTACCATTTTATGGTTCAGTGATTCTGCTCATCTTCTTAAATGCATCTTCTCATCTACTGGTCTTGGGTTTCCTCTTGATCCAACTCCCATCTCTAGAGTCTGCTTACCTTTTTCAGGCTATCTCAGTCTCATCATCTCCTTGGGGAACACTGCACTTCAGTCTCTGGCCTGCAACAGGTGCAGAATAAACAGAACCTGTTGAGGTCTTATCTTGCAAACATTAAGAATTTTCTGTTGAGATGTGCAAATGGCATTTTTTTCAGGGGTTATGTCTTATTTGGGAAAGAACAGATATTCATAAGTAAAAAAGGAATCATACTCTAAGAAAAACTGCAGCATGTCCTGATAAACTCCATATCCTGCACTTTACCATGGGGATACAGAAGTGTGGGAAATTTGTTTAAATTTTTTAATAATTACCATAATTTTGGCCCATTTCCATGTCAACCTTATCCTGAATCTTGGAAACATTTCATGAATTTTGGATGACAGCAATTATGTAAACGTCAAAAAAAGAATTTCTTCATCCAGATGTCTGGCACACACAATTCCAGCTGGAATAGCTGTAAACTCTATTAAGTTCTCATCTGTCTGAAAGCAAAGCCCTGTGAGAGGAGGTATCTTGCAGTGTGATTCAGAAACAGTCCTATCAGAAGCTGTAGAGAGTGGCAGGATGGGTGTGAGCCTGTAGGACCACAGGAGTAGAAGATGCAGTTTCAGAGAAGAGCTGCTACAGAGCACATAAAAGAATGGGAGTGAGAACTGTGAGGAAGGAGAACAAGACTGGAGCAGTGAGGAAAGCACAGGACATAGCTGGAAGCAGTGGTCAACAGACACACCACAATCCTCAAGAACTTGTCCCTCAGCCCTCATCCACTTGTCCTACTGAATCACCACATTGCCCAGAAATTCCACCAGGAGACTTGTCTCAGCCATCCCCAGTTTATTGCCATTGTTTTAGCAGTGTCTTTCTTGCTATTATCTGGTAATTTATAGGAAAAGAGGAGACCATTACTGTTTCCTGTGAGTTGCTCTTGCTCCTGAGCCCTTGTCTACCACTGAGGTCATGGGCCTGTGCATGTGAATGTCCCTGAGCAGGCACACAGCCCCAGTGCTTCCCAAGAGGTGCCGTGCCCAGGAGTGGATTGGGAAGGGAACTTGGCTCCAGCTTGCAGAGGCTCAGAGACACATCCCTGCTCCTGCTGTGATTCCTCTCACACACCTGGAACAAAGGGAGTGAGCAGGAGTGGGATGACCCATTTGTTTGGTTGCCATGACAATGTTACCCAGTACAGAATGCTGCTGTGAGCAGCCTTGCTGCCTGGCTGCTGTGGGATGATGATACTCTAAAAAAATAACGTGAGAGAGTTGGCTATTGTCGTTCCACTGCACTGCATTGACCTCTGCAAGGTGAAAGGTGCAGCTCATCTGAAGTGACAGAGGTCTGCTCTTAGAATTTAGCATTTGTTTGAAAAGAGGGTTTTCTGAAACAACATTTGGATGAATGAGATGGGGATTTATTTAAATTTTTTGAATTCTAATGGGGGTATTTAATTTCTAATGCTGCAGATAAAATACCTTAGGAAACCAATATTGTCTTACAGATGTAGGGACAGAACTGTATTCACATTGCAGCAGAAAGAATACTTTCTCTGGAGTGGAAGCTGCTGAGATCTATGAGTAGATATGCATTGGAAACAAGTATAGATGTGCCTGAGGTCTGATTTAGAATGGTATATAAAGACTGTTCTGTATTTGACACAGATTAAATAGGCAGTTCTTGCTCTCCCTACCATGAGCAACTACCTCAGCTGGTGTAGAAAGGAAAAATACTTCACCACCAGCTTATTATGACCCAGAGATAACTTTCTTTAAAGAAATACTGGTTTATCAAATACAAATCACACAAGATATATGCCTTTAAGGGTTTTACTGAGTCTTCAAGGCATTTCCATATGCCTTACTTAATGTTGCAGCTTGCTACAATACAAAAATGACTTTTTTCTTTAATTTTGTGCTTTGTTATATAGAAGGGCTTATGATATTGCTATTATTACTATGATTATTATTAAGGATGAGAATAATACTTTGTATTGCTGAAGAACTTAGGTATTCAAAACAAGTGTCTTGTAGCAGGATCTTGTACATGTTTACTTATTTTTATTTAAACATCTATATTAATTCTTTTCAAAATGTATGTTAGTGAGCAAGTATATAATGTATCCCTCTAGATCAGATGTAATTTATTTCTGTTCTTCAGGAGATTTGGGAATATACATCCGTTCCTGTTACAGAGAGGGATATACTTTGCAAATCTCTATTCCCTTGACAAGAGCAGCTCTTAGCAACAGGTGATTTCCCTGTCTAACACTGTTTATTTGCTGTTAACAAGTCTGTCTCTCCTTGGAAATTTGGTTCAAATTGGCTCAAAAACAATGTCAAAGCAAAGTGTTGCATACACATTGCATGTTAGAGATGAAACAATGAAGACTTGCATTTGGGTTTCTCCTTAGTCTACATGAATATTTTTACTTACCAGTTTGACCTGCTTTTCAAGAATGACGAGCTTCTTCCCCTTTTAGTGGAATTTGCTCTGAAGAAATTTTCTAATTGGGCTGGGGAAATTAGGGTAAAATAGAAAGTATCTGGCTGGACAGAGGGAGATTACTGAAGTTCTTGAATATTTTTCCAGGTTAACCTTGTTTAATGTTTCTAGTAATGATCTTAACACAGAAATTAGAAATGTGATGAGGAAACCCCTCATGTTGCAATTGGACAAGATCAGGTCTCCTTAAAAGAAAATAATACAGGAAAAAGCAAGTAGATTAATAGGAGATAAAATAAGATGGAGTTAAATTAAATGGTATTTAAATTTGTTCATTTGAGTACTTGGATTTTAAAAGTCAGGAGCCCATCCATGGGAGATGACTGAGGGGAAGGGCCAGACCCCACTGTAACAGTGGCTCTGTTACTGATTGCTGTCCCCAGTGACACACACTTGTTGAGAAAAGCAATCCACAAATGGGCACTGCAAAATCTTTTTAGTCTGATGTGTCCCCACAACACAATCACTCATTTGCATTCACTGACCCAGAGAAGAGATTGATGTGTGGCTCAGAGGGAAGGAAATGGCAAGGCTTGGGGAATAACCAGTGTGATCAGAAGAGGCTGCTGAACTCAACCCAGACTTAGGGCAGCTGCTGTCTATAAATGTATTACTGAGGACAGAACAAAGTTACCTGTAAGAGGACAAAGCTAGCACCAAATCAGATTGGTTTGAACTGGTTGTTAATTAAATTTAGCTGGAAATTCAAAGAATGTTTACAAAAGAGTATTGAATAGCCTTTTAGGAGGAATATCATGGGAAACTAAAACACATACCATGAATAGGGTAAAACCACTGTTTTGAAATTGTTACTGTTTGGTCTCAACACTGACCATATGATTTGTCTTACAGATACAACACTTTCTCCTGTTAAGCCTTGTCAAGTGAAGAATGATCGACTTCTAATGCATATCCTGCAATTCAAGGAAATGTTATGTCTGTTTCCATTTTAAGACTCTTCTTTCTTGTTACTCTGGTAATTATCAAGTGCCTATACTAGCAGTTTCCAAGTACTCAGAAGCAGAAAATCTCTCTCATTCTTTCTTTTTTAAGGCTGTTGTAGAAAACAATTAATTAATTTGTTTATGTCTACAAGTGTATGATGAGTGGGGATGACTTGTTTATGTATAAATAAATGACTGAAGGGAAACTAAATAATTTTAAATGAATGCTACATTTGGAAAATTTTCCGAGATTCATGGTTAATTTTGTCTCCAAGAACTACTGCTAACACCACATCTCATTTGAGCTCACACATTCACAAGCCTCCACATCTTAACAGTTTCCTGGCACAGCCATCATGAGAGGTCAGTGCAGGACAGAGATGAACCACGGGGTTTCCATTTTTTTCTTGTGAAGGGTTTGCCCCTTTGCCCCTTGGAATCCAAATTAGAGCTACTGTCTCTGAGGTGAATGCAGTCTGGAACTTGTCTCCTGTTAGTAATGGGATTCATCCTTCAGTATTTGCTTCCTTCATGCAGTAGGCTATCACTCATTATAGAGGTGAAGCACTTTTAGTGTATTCTTTCACAGTGAGACCTTGAAATGTTACATATTGCATGGATATCAAGAACAAACTGGACAACAGAGTTTGATTTCCTGTGTGGTTTCTTCAGATGAAAGTCCAGTTACACACAGACATTTCAGTAACAGATGTCCTCTCTTGAGGTTTAGGCTGGTGGGTGTAAGAATCAATGACAAAAGATGTACAATATCTGGAAAAAAACAGGTACTCAAGAGTATCAAATAAATATTTACTTGCAAATTTGAAAACAAAATCCAATGATTAATTAAACATAAATTGTTTTGTCAGAGTAATTCTGGAGGCATTTTTTATTTACAGGGAACTGCTGAAAATAAACGCATTTCTGAAGCACCTCAGAAACATTTATTTCCTTCTGATCTGTGCAGATGTTAGAGTCCTGATGACTCCTGCTTGGGAGAAGTGGGAAATTTAGACCCTTTAGCAGGATACATAAAGGAAAACAACCTTATGAAGAGACTTTACATTGGCCAGTTTTCTGAGAAGGCTTTACCTGGGCTTTGTCCTGGAGTGATGTCCCAAAGATCAAAATGTTTCAGAACTCAAATAAACCCGATTTTAATGGAATATGGACTAAACCATATTGCTTTAAAATAGAAGAACCTGGAAATGACTGGGTAGGATAGAATGCAGATATTTACCCCCTTTGTATGTCTAGAAACAAAGATAAGACATCAAGGGAGAGAAACAGGATCTGCCAGAAAGTTTGTAGGGTCCACTCATGAATAGAATATTAAAAACCTGTTCAGAGCAATTTTAGAGGTGGTAGAAACTTCTCCTGCATCACTGCTCAAGGCAGAAGAAATGAGGGATGTTCCTATTGAAAAATCATTCTTTATGGGAAACTCATCAAGTGAAGTGATCCTGAAGGGATGCTGGAACTGACTGAAAAAATGAACAATCACACATCCCCAGGACCAGAGTATATTCACTCATGGGATCCAAAGGAAATCAAGGATGAAATAACTGAATTACTAATCATGGTGTATGCCTTTTTACTTAAATTGCATCTGTATCTGAGGACTCAAGAATAACATTAAGTCCGTTTTTAAAGAAGAGAAATGAAGAGAAAATTAGTAGAAAGTATAATAAAGAGTTGAATTAATGGATATGTGATACACTGGATTTAATTGGCAAGAGTCAACCTTGGTTCTTTTGTGAAGAAGTCAGTATGGGGTTTTTTTTCGTAAAGTGAAACTCTTTATTGCAAATCTTTTAGAGTTCTTTCTGGAATTCAGTAGCAATGTGGATAAAGATGATGTGATTGATAAATCCTTAGGTTTTCAGAATGCTTTTGATAGTCTTTTGATTTTGCTGCAATTTTGCATGTGTGGTGTAGGAGACACAGCAGGGAGCAAAGGGAACCATTGTCTTTGCATGGCTGTGCTGATGTTCTGAGGTTGCCAAGATGACTCCAGCCCAGTCTGTCCTTGCAGGTACCTGATTGCTTCTGTAGCTGGTTTCCAACAAAACAGAAAATTTCTGAGTTGCAACAAACACAAAGCAATGCCCTCTGGTCCTGGGGTATTTTTTACTACTGTCTGAGAGTCCCAGATTTCCACTCTCTGTTCCTGTGAATAGTTTCTCATTCTGTGCATGAGCTGAGGGCTCACTGCTCTGGGAAGGTATCTCCCTCTTGTGCCACAGACACCCCTCTTCCAATGGCAAACCTCTCCCCCGACAAGCAGAAATCGCTTTCTAAAGGGGCCAGCCAAACCTGGTTAATCCTTTCACAGAACAAGATTTAAAACATGTATAAGCAGCCACAGAGAGCTTGTCTATCCCAGCTATGAGCAAATGTGAACATTTCTGCTGGCAAGTAACGTCACGAGTGGGAAAGCTTTGGAAACACCAAGTCACCCAAGTGGAAGCTTCCTCAGTGGGCTCAGAGTCAGGCAGGCTGTTGAGATATCAACTCAGCTTTATCCTGGCATAACAGATGTTGTTTAAGAAAACAGGCAAAGAGAATGTGAATTGTTCAGTGACACAGAGAGGGACATTGTGCCACACTGGTCAATGACAGATGAATGCCCTGTAGTAACCACGATCAAATAAAAAGTTGCAATTCTGTCTAATTTACATTCAAGGCCTGGCAGCTTGAGAATCTGACAGGTACAGCAGGGTGCCCAGGGTGGAGCAGATATAGTGGCAATGGATCCATCCCTCTATGGCCTTGACAGAAATCTACCTGATTTTATGTCCCATTTATGCCTTTCTAACAACTGAAAAGTAGTCAGTTTCAGATGACAGGAGCTGGATTGATGATTATTGCAGTAATTTCTCAGCACTGTAATTTTTGTCATCTTTACTTCAGCTGTTATCTTGCTATCCACTGAGTATCACTGGAACACCAGGACACAGTAATTTTCATCATTCACCCCTTCAATTCACACCATTTTTCTCTCTTACTTATATGGACTGCACAATACAAATGCCTTTCATTGTTTTGAAAATTTTCTTTTACAGTTTTAGTTTTGTCTATGAGTTGCTGATGATATTTAGATATTTACAGATGTTTTAATCGGAAAAGCGATCAAAGTCCCAATCCATTACCGAGTTTAAAATAAAAATAGCTGAATCAGGCTGGATATTCATAGCATCTGTTAGTGTAAGCAGCAGAGTAGGCATTGCCATGTGGTGACACATACCCTCCTCATCTTGCAGCAATGTGTGCCTCAGGGGTTTCATGAGGGGTGTAGCTGTGCAGAACAGACTATGGGGAGAGATCATGGACCAGAGATGCAGTTGTACAGGTCTCCCCACATGCCAGAGAACCATGTTTCTCTTGTTTCTGTCTGTCTGCTGTGCGAAGGCCAGAGATGTGGCTTGAGATATACAAGAGATAAAATTGTCTAAAAAACATAGATGGTGGAATAAAAGATAACTCTTTTCTTATCATTGTGGTGGAAATATTTTGGCCAGAGCTAAAAATCAAGCTATATATGTCTTTAAATGTGGGCTATGGCCTTTGGGATTGGATTTTGGTGTTTTTTTTGGTTTTATAATATGTATGTAAAAAAAAATCCCACTACTTTCTGTTCTTTTTTTTTAATGACATGAAGAGACCATGGTTTTAAGCTAGTGTAAATTATCTCCTTCAAAATTTATGGTTATTAGTTAGCTAATTTATTAGCTAGGATTTGGGCTCATGTTCTTTGAAATTCTGTGGTGGATAGCTCCACAGGAAAGCATCAAGTATAAACAAGAAAACCTTAACCTTTAACATTGAAAAATAAATAATCTGAAAAACCTGCAGGAAAAAACTGAAGGAAATGGAACTTGATGAATGCAAAGGTGTGATTTATTAAAATCTTGGAGAAAGTTGAGAAAGAATAAACACTTATGCTATTGCAGCATAGGAACACATCAAAGTTATTATTATCCAAAGTTATTATTATCCTTCTGTCCTAAAAAAAGATTCCATAAGAAACCAGAGTGAATTGTTTTCCAGTAAGCATAATTAAAAGAATGAATGTGTAAGATTTATAAATAGAAATATGCAAAGGCTATTTCTATTTTCCCACTAGGCTCACTCTAGTGGGAAGTGATATTTTAGGAGAAAATTTCACATGTATCTTACAAAGGGTTTGCAGAAACACTGAACAGCCTCCCAGCCTTGCTGTCCCAGGGCATGAGGGAGGTAGGTTATGCTGAATCAGAATCTAAGGGAGTTTTAGCCAGTAGAGTTCTCTAAGAACAAATTATACAAAATTCAACCTTATTCCAAAAATTAAATCAACTTTTACTAAAATATATGCCTTGGTGTTCATGTTGGTAGGCTTATGATTTTGTATACTGAGCACATTTCTTTGCCAATTACCAAGAAGATATTCTGGTGTAAATAAAATTTTAAATTTAAAGAGAAAATTGGGTTTTAAGTAGAAAGCTAAGACTGGTTTATTACTGGAAGAATTCATGTGCCCAGACCTAGGTATTTTTATTGTCTGCCTTTAAAAGGAGAAGGAATTCCTTTGTATTTCCATGCACACAATGTGGTCACGTAAAGGCAAAAAGTGAATAAAGAACATTTTGCCTCATTTATACATCCTTGTGTGCTTGGCTATCTGCTGTGAAATATCATTTGCTATTAGTAGGAAGCCACAGGTACTGAACTGATTGGTACACTTTCTTTGTGAGAACTCACTCAAGTTGGGGAACAATTTCTATTTCACAGCGGGTCTGTCTTTTAATTTGAGCAGCTGATGCACTGAGGCTGGAGGAAAGAATAGTGAACTTTTGATTTCAGCCAGCTTTCCCGAGGTACACAGAGAGGAGCACACAGATAATGTGGACAAAGAAAGGGAAAAGCTGTAATTGCAATGCTCTGCAGGCTGGATGGCAGCAAGCTCTGCCTTAGCTCTGCTGGAGCAGGATGCAGGCAGAGGACAGCGCCACACTTGGTGTCTGCTGTTCCTGCTGGTGAGAAGAGCAAGGGACCAGCTGGGCTACACCACCTCTGCTGTGAAAACCTGGTCAGGCACCACCTTTCACCTCAGGACCTGTATGGCAGCCCTGCTCCTTTCAGCCCTGACCAAGAATATTGACTCAGTGTCATCACCTGCTGACTCAGCATCACCCTGGGGTGGATCTTTGAAAGCTCAGGAGAGCCACTGGACCTCTGCTGAGACCTGTGCAGCCAGACAGGAGAAAGAGGAAAGGAAGTTCAGTGCTGATTTGGAGATACCTGCCTGAAGGTGCTGGGTGGGGAGGAGTGGATTTTCTTTATGTGACCGCTATTTTTAAGAGGAAGAGGGCTCTCTCCTCAAGACAGCAGCTCCTGGAAGGCACTGACACTGCAATTTTGCACTGCATGCATTTCTAAGTGCTAAATGCACTGCATGCTTTTCTCATTTAGTGTTCTCAGTTGCATTGTTCCTTTCTTTCTCAGGAGAGACTACAGACTACCTGAGAGATGTCTTACCAAAGCTACTGTGGCAGTTTATCAGGGCTGGAAACAGGACCAAACAGCAAACCTCTCGTCCAGGGAAGGTGGTATAGGAAGGGTAAGATTCAGAGTAGTGCTGGGCTTTTTGCTTCCTGTGGTTTTCTTGCACCTATGGAGAATTTCAAAAGGCTGATTTAGGGAGAGTGGAGGCTTCTTGCCAAGTACTGGTACTCTATATTCTGTGCTGGCTTGTGGGGGACTGCAACCAGATTGTCCTCAGTGAAACCAATGTCTCTACTAGACATATAAAAAAACCAGATTGCCTTCTGCAAAGCAACTCCAGAAATGAAGAATAAAAAATATAAATAGCTTTTGGCTTGCTCTTCTTCTTAAGGAAAGAAAGGAAGGGAAAAGGAGGGATCTTCTGCAACACAAAAAGCTTGGATGATGCAGAAAGTCAGTTCTTGCTTCTGTCTTTTAATAAATACACAATGCTATTGAGGATATTGGCTTTCTTTCCTGAGGAAATCCAGCATGCTCTTAACAATTCCTGAACTTTGCAAGGCAGACCTCAAAATTACATGGCTAAAAATGTAATATCCTTCTTTCCATACATGCAGGTGGTACAAATAAGTAACCCTTTGAGATCAGACAACTTAAAAATGGCTGAAATTTTCAAATGAATTATTTTGGAGGAAAAGGTGGGTTTCTACTAAGCAGAAATATCTACTCTCAGAAATTTCTTATTTTCATTATAAATCTGAAAAGGGACCACAACTAGAGAAAATTCTTGCCAAGTTTTGAAATTTTTTTTACTTTAATTTTTATATGTGTACAGAAGATCTAAATGGTCTTTATAACTCTTCTGCCTTTAGCTAACACCACAACATATTTAGTAAAGACTTTTAATCAAGTGATAAGACAATTTCAGTCTATTCCCTAATAATAAATCATTTTGATTCAATATCCCAACAAACAATTTGTGTCATCCAAGTATAAGAGAATATCATCATCTCACATCTGCAACAAATAACAGTTTAGGAGAGGAGAAAATTATTGCCCCTTAAAATAAATGGTCATTTTTAGCCTTCTTACCATATGCATATGATCCATGTGGAATTCCCTGTTGTTTTAAAAGGCAACTTGCTTGGCCTACTGCTGGGATAATACCTTTAGTTACCTTTCTTATTATGGTTTATTCAAGGGTTTATTCAACCCTATTCCCTAGAACACTTATACAAGTTGTAGTTTAAAAAAGCCAAACCCTTAATGTAACATAAAGTACTATTATAGCCTTTCATGAAATCTCACTGAAAAGGGTGGGCTGCTATAACCACAAGACCTTGAGCTACATTGAAAAACACTCTCTGATCCTGCCACAAGCAATGACCTCTTCCTCCATGAGTGCATCCCAATTACTGCACGCAGTGACCCTGCAGGGACACACAGGGTGCACAGGTCTGACAAGCCAACCCCAACAACAGGAGGAGCTCTCCATGCCAAGGAACTGCAGCTCCAAAACTGCTTGGGCTGCCATGGAAACTCGTCAGGATTTTTGCTGTCAGGTGGCTGGAGGATGTCCTCACCCCAGAGCAGCCAAGCCAGAGAGAAGGCTGCTACAAGATCTACATTTTAGTCTAATCCATTCCTTTGAGATTGGCCAGGAGCAGGACACTAAAAGTGCCACATGTGACAATTAATGCTGACTGAAAAAGGTGTCAAAAAAGTTATCAAAGACAAATATTTCTCTTAGGTCCTCCTGGGTGTAGAAACATCACTTAAACGTGTTTAATAAAGTAGTGGGCAGCCATCAAAGAAACAAATGACTCCATCACCATTCCTTTTCTCAAATCTATACCTCGATTATTTAAATTTGAACTACCCAATAATAAAAGTAAATATAAAATAGGGATTCTGAACAAGACTTACTGTATTTTTCATTATATAATTTTGCGGATTTCTTTTCAGTCCATACTAATTTGTCTTATAGAAGACTTTTTGAACAAATTAACTCTACATCAGAACACAGAAGTCACATAGCTTCATACTATGTTTTTGTGATATTCTTAAAATAGAAGACTTTGTAAATACCTTTGATAATTAACAATTGAAATATTAATTACACATCCTTAGTGGGGGATATTGAGGCTGGTGAAATTGAATTACTCTCTCATGCTAAACAATGCTTTTAGCTCTGCAGAACACCAGATGTTGTTAAAATTGGGTCCACACAGAGTTAGCAGACTAACTAATAACAAGTAGAGACTTTCTATTATCTCTCTCTATAAAGTTTTGTGCTTAATGCAGGCATAGGATTTTGCATGTATGCAACTTATTTCAGGATTTCCTGCTGCCCTCTCCTATGACCTGGAGCTACTTTGAGCTGTGCAAGGACTAAGGGAGGAAAAGAGTCCTGATGGGGACAACTAATGGCAGGAAGGGAGGGAATAGAAGAACCTGATGGACACATTTCATTCCTCCTTTAGCCTATGACCTAAAAAACTGTTAAGTGAAGGAAGAACATCCGTAACTCTTCAGCTGGGTTATGAATTGAGAGAAATCTGTGCCATAGTTTATACAAGGCCTGGCTGACCCTGAGCATTCACACAAAGCTTCCCCAGAGTCAACTCCCACAGCTTGGATAGATAAAGAACATCTGTAAGACAGATGTGACAAAATGTGTCACATTTGAGCTGTAGTTCAGGATGCTTTTACAGCATCTATGGAAAACAACTGCTATGAGTATCTCCTTCCTTCCCTCTTCTTTTAACCTGTGCTGGAGACAGGATTTGAGAGTCCAGTGTGCCCTGGGAATCACCAAGCCTAGGCTGTGGTGGGCAAGAGGAGCAGTGGGAAACAGAGCAGAAGAATACAAGGGGAGCAGTGGGGGATCACTGGGTTTGATACTCACTCCCCAAACAGTATTTTTATCAGCAGACTTCTACTGTAGTAGAGATCAGTAATATATATAGACAAGACATCATATTTTCATATCTTCAAATGCCATATTTTCGTATCTTCAAATTTGGTCCCAAATTCCTGACAAAATTCTTAAATCTTTGGCAGTCACTGCCTTGGACACCACCTGTGGGCTAGATTTCTCAGTAGCTGTGTGAAGTTCTGGCAGATATCACAGCCTGTCCTTCATAGAAAATTCCTTTTCAGCATTATTAGCACTTGATCGATATTATACGCTGGCAAATCATGATACTCTCTGGTGTGCTACTACACTCTGTGCTGCTGTGAACACTTTACACCAGTACTCTCTCATGCCTTTGGGCTGAATGATAACTAGATGGATTAAATCTTCTTTGCCACTTCCTTTACCCCCTCTCCATTACCAATCTCCTTTTCTTTCATATTCCCTCCTTTCCCAGCCCTTTTCATGTCCTCTTCTCAGCTCCTACAGCAGTTCCTCCATTTTTCAATTACCACCTGCACACAAGGTCAGAAAGAGATAGGTAAATGTGCCTGAAACTGTGTGCAGGAAACATTCTCCTTTTTGAATATGAGGCTCTCTGGAGGAGATTCATAGAGGTGATAGGAGTTTTGGTTTGGGTTTGGTGTTTCTTTTTTGTTTGGTTTTTGCTGTTTTCGTTTTTTTAAATTTTTTTTTTTCTAAGGATGTTTCTTACTTTAAGTTTAGAGAAGGGCAGATTCATTTGCATGCTGGTATAAGTAATAATAAATTAGCTGCCTAAATCCCTGGTTCCCATTCTACTGAGAAAGTAAGAGACATGGTCATTAATATTTTATGCAGCCTCTGGATAGAAACAATGTATGCAGAGTCAATGAACAGCTCTGAGATTTCAATATTGAGCTCTTTGGCTGGCTAAAATTAAACCAGGTTCCTCCAGGCATAATTTAAAAACAAACAAACAAACAAACAAACAAACAAACAAACAAAAAACAACAAGGGATTCCTTTGGTTTCAGATCACCATAATGGAGCCATTCTCATGACACTAAGTAATTCCCTTTATGCCCTTGCAAACAGCCTGAGTTGTGGCCATGGTGGAATAAAAAATGTGTCTTCTAATAGACTTAGGGTGTCTACCCTAAAAATCTACAGCCTGGATATTGACAAATTCTGGGGCTATTTAGGACTTTTTCACCTGTTGTGCTTTTTTCTGGTTGGTTGTTGCTTGTCATTTTTCTTTTAATTTGGTTAATTTCTTTTATTTGCTTGTTTATTCTTTTTACGGCTCATAATTATGAACAAAATTATGTTTAATAACAGGAATTTCTAGCCCAGGCCTGGCTATGTCCTCAGCAGTTTCCAGAAGTTATGATTTTCTTATCATTGCCCTATGAAGAAGAGTTGCCAGTATTGCAACTACTCCTGATCTCTGCAATCTCTTCCACACAGGCAACTGCAGCTCCTACCTCACTCCTCTCTGTGTGATTCAACATTCCTCTGAGTTTCTCACATTTACTGTTGAGAGAAGATTTCTAGAAACACTCTAAAAATACCCAGAAGGAACTGCATTCTCCAGCCTTGGCTATTGAAGTCATCTAGCATTGTATTTTTGTCATTTTCAATCACATGATTCTTACTTGATTTTTTTTTCTGTCTCTTGGCACAAAATTTGAGTTTCTGGTCTTCTTTTGAGAAGTTTCTTGAATTTGTATTTCTACTTTCATGTCCATCTACTCCCTTTCCTTCTGCCAACCATCCTCTCCTCTGCCTGCCTGTTTGTCTTTGCTTTTCTTTTGGTGTTTTACATATCCCTCAGGATTCTCTCTCTTGTGTTCCAGCTGGGATTTTCTCTTCACAGATCCCTTGCTGAAACGTGGCTCCATATTGTCCTTTGCACAATCTTTCTGCAATTAAAGTATTTAAACACATAAGCACACTTGTGCACACACTGTAAAGTAACTGTTCATTCCAAAAGCAGCTTTTGCAAAACCATAAGGCCCTGCTGGCAGAAAATCTGAAGTGAGTAACATTGTTATGTAGCAATTCTTTTTTCCATGCAACATTTTTTTTCTGTTAAATTGAAAGTTTCTATCTGTTAGTATGAGTAGGTGCAATAGTTTCTCCCCCAAAGCTATAAATGGAAAAAAACCCCCCTTTTTATCTGTCCAAGAGCAAACCTGATCTAGCCATTTCACAGAATAAAAAAGCAATCCAAATAATCTACTAAACTACTGACTGATCTGAGCATTTCTTGGTGTAACTGATTAGACCACACTCAAACCTTTTGTCCAAGCATTTGGAGACATCTCTGATATCATTATTTTAGATTTCTTAGTGCAATGCCTCTAAAGGGTAAAAGTTCTGTCTCTGTGGAAGAACAGTATGTACATTTGTTTGCTAGCAGTCTGTCCTAAGTAGTCCAGAAAATTTCTCATAGTTTACAGAGGGGGGAACAAAAGATAAGTCTGTCATTCACAGCAAAATACCTTCCAATCTCATATCAAAATGTCCATAAAACAAATATCACAATTGTTTTCTGGGGAGAAAACAAGAGAAGCCAGCAGTTCTGATTCTAGTATGTACTTCAGAATTGCAATATCAGCTTTGCCTGAACACCGTTCTGTGGGAGTGTTTATGTAAATGCATCTAAATCACCCATTCCACATAGAATTGATTGCAAAATCACAATGAACAACAAATCCATAGCCTCATTCTAACTCACAAAGTAATGCTGATAAAGTTACAGCCAGGATTGCTGGGGTGTATCTAGTCCATTACCCTGCAGCAAGGGAGAAACAGGAAAATCTAATCTGCTTCTCATAGATGGTTTTTCAGTATTAAAAAGCTGTAACTGTGGGGAGCCCATGTTCTCTCAAAGTAAGCTATTTCGTGGTTAATTATCACCACCATTAGAGAGTTCTCCCTAATGTCTATCCCAAATCTCCTTTGATACAATTTAGCCTCATTACTACTTCTGTTCATTGTCGATACAAGTAACAATCTATTCTCTTTCTCCTTGCACCAAAGTATTCCATGTAAAAGTTTTTGCTTTCTAAGGTCGTATTTTCCAAGCCTTTCTATATTTTTGTTACAGGCAGTGATTTGCCTGAGTATGTATACACGAAAAACAAGTTTGGATAAGACCTTCTGCAAATTTGGAAAGTGAGAGATAAAATCTTTCATGCGAGGTTTAATCCAAGTTGGCTGCACAGTAAATGTTAGAAGCGCCTTGTGATTCTCCACATAAATCTTGCCTAGAACAGGAATAAAACCTTATAAATACCATGCTTGTAAACAGATTTCTTCCTGGATGAACAGCAAACAGCTCCACAATTATAAAAAATAATACATCACAGGTAGACCGACTTCAGCCTCTGTCAGTCTCTTAGTGATTCAGTGATAAGCTGATAATTAAAGTTTTAGGAAAACAATTTACTGAACAATTAGTACTTGGGTGTGGCCAAAAGTGTTCAGGAGGGAACATTGAGCCCTCCTCCAGCCAAGAAAGGAGAGGTAGGAGGCAGTGAGTGGTTGTAGCTGCAGATTTCACCCTTTGGCAGGAACCCGGGTTCAAACAGGGACACTGAGCCTGCTGTGCTGCTGGTGCCACTGTTTGCCACTGCCCACCTCCATCCACCGAGTCCCTGTTCCCTGGGGAATACCACTGGCAACAGATAGGCTTGCCAAACTGCTGTGAAGGAGGATCCTCTTCTGACAAACAGCAAAAAAAATACAGTGGAATATTGTCATGGCAAGGCAGGGCCTTGCTGGAGAGGGATTCAGACCACTGCATGAAGTGGTGATGTTACTGGAAGCTCACAAATCCTAAATAGTCCAGCTCATAGAACTGATTGCCTGGCAGTGAGAGCTGACAAAAGGAGCAAAGTCTGAGAATGAAGACATTGCCATCTCAGCAGAACCTTTCCAGCCAGTGAAAATCACTGTCTCACACAGATATAGTGATATTTTCTACCTGTCTTAAACAGAAAAGATAGGCCTCACTGTTTCTCTTGGTTTTAGATCATTCACACTGCAATGAGACGTTTAATCACCTGAAAAGTATTAATCTCAGTTTCCCACAGTACTCAGAAAAAACACATTTTTCCCTTCACAATTTGCCAGTCAGTAATGCTACAGAACATTACAAAATTTTTTGTGAGTAAGAGTTGTGGAACATGACCAAGGAAATTCCAGTGAAACATCCAAGCAGAGATGCACTGACAATAAAACATGTGACAGTGCAAGGTGGCCTTGCAGCGTGGATGATCATACCTGGGCTAAGCCATGCCCAAACTTTGCCCTAACCTTTAGACTGCAAGTAGAGCTATACCCCAACCTTGGGAGTGTTAGAGAAATTCCAAAATGTTACCAGTCCAGGCTGAAAACTTGTGTATGATTAAGTAAAGGCTCAGCTGATGCTTGAGCCTTTTCTGGACAGGATGCATGACTTTCACACCAAGCAGTGGAGCAGGAGACTTCTCTATGTCCAGCAGAAAAGGCAGAATGAAAGGCAAGGACAGTGAGACAAGCACATTTGTCAGTGAGTGCACTTAAAGGGAACAGTTCATCTCTGTAACACCCACAATAGTTACCAAGATGAAAAGGTGAGCCAGTTGGTGTGCTGAGATATATCTATGAATATTGTCTTTGTCTTTGAAAGAGGAGCTGGTTTGCATCCTCTGTTTATTCACAGACTACCCCAGTGAATCCTTCCTCAGGCTTGGGCTGCTGTCCCTAGGAGAGCACAAAAAGTGTTGGGGATTCTGGTCACATGGAAAAAACTCAGTTTGTTACACTGACCAGTTACAAATTCGTAATTAAACTATAAAAAGGAAGTATATTTGTAAATGCAGTAGCCACCCTGTCAGCCTATTTTCAAACTCAGACACTCAGACTGAGGTCAACTTTAACAATGTTCATAGGAATTTATAAGCAGATACAAAAAGCAAACTGCCTCTTTTAGGGAAAACACAACACCTCGTGTCAAGATAAGAAATCAGCATTTTTAAGATGAGAAAAATATCTTATAGACAGAGATCTTTATTTATGGAGTTTCTTTACTTCAATAGAGCTTTGGTTATGAATAGAAGAACCAAAATGATTCATGAACTGTTCAAGGACCAAATATAACTTCAAACACTGGCTGAACACAGGCAGAGGTCTGCTGTGCTTAAAATTCAGTTGGTCAGGTACTTACAGATATGAGCTTTGAGTTGATGGATTCTTTTTCTTCATTCACCTCATCAAGATGCTTGATTGAGTCTTCAGTTAGAAGCCCTTCTGTGGTTCATTTATGAAATGTGGAGAAAGACTCAGAAGATGCTTGCAGTAATTAGAAACAGTTTGGCTTTCACAAATCAGAAAGAGTGGGTTTTACATCATATGAAAGGGTGTCCACTTGGATTATTTCTGTCAGACAAGAGCAATTTTTAAGCTTACATGTTTAAGGCATTATGTGAACACTATGCACTGTTGAACACCGTTAATGTGACTTGTACCCTGGCATTAATATTTGGTTGAAGTAAACAGTTCAGTAATGATACAGTGTTTTTTGTGTATTCTCTGAACAGCTATTTATATTCTTCACCACACTGTTCTAAAGCAACAGCCAATATTAAAGTGCTCTGCCATCCATAAGGGACAAAAATGAAATGAGCCTGACTCAAATGCCCAAATTAAAACAGTCTTAGGGGATTTCAAGATGTGGAAGTTGGGATTGCCTGTTAGGACATAAGTGGCTTAGTGGAAGGAGGAAAGAAAAGAGTGAATCAAGCCAGAATAGGCTAAACACAACCTGAGGTTCTGCCACTTGGAAAGAGAAACACAATTATTTTCTTGCATGCTTTGTCACAGAGGTAGGTCAGTAGACCACATATGAAAGTAAAGCCCTGAACATCATCCAGCCATGAAACTGGATCAGTTCTCAAAAGAGCAGTAAAGTAACCCTTCTTGCCCTGGTCAAATATCTGGGTAATTAAATTCTGAAGCCCTGTAGTTTCAGTTGCATTTAAAGTACACAATGTTTTCAGGAGACATTTTTTTGATTAGAATTCACAGGTTTTAAAAAACTTTGTCTGCTAAGCCCCACCATCTAGGAATTATTTTCCTATTAAATGTTCCTATTAAATTAAAGGCTCTACTAGCATTAACTTTCATCATCAAGGTTTGCTTATTATCTTAAAGAGATGAGAAATATCTTCATGAAGTTACTCTCCAGTTGGGCTTGCATTCCTACATGACTTTCACGTCAGAAAAACTACTTTTCACTCATTTTTAAAGTATAATTAAAATTACTTAAATGGCATTACAGAAAAGAAAAAAAAAAGTAGATTTCTCTGGATGGGATATCCTACAGAAATAGGAAATTATCATTTTTACACCCATTTTTTTTCCTTTCATTAGATTATCAACTCTCTGTGACAAAGCTCATCATCTTAACACCACTACTATGGTGACCTGAAACCTGACTGAGCAGCTGGAGCTGATCCCTTTAAGACAAGGCTCTGGAGGCACAGAAAGTGTGGCCTGCAGCTCGAATCCATCATTGTTCTGCAGAGGTGTTCAAAAGAAAAGATCCACACCCAGTTGCCTAGTTGCAACTGGGCTTTTGTTATTGCCCTGACTGCATAATTCAGTAAAAGAATAGCATTTAAAAATGGATTCCCACATCTCAGAGTACAAATCATTTTGCTCCTAGGGAAGATCTATTTATGGATAGCAAATTATTAACTAGTACATTTTCATACATTTGATAGTTTAGTTCACTTTATTCCAGCTACAGTTCGTACCCTCAGCATCTGAGTCCTCAAGGTGCCAATCTGAATCATCATGTGCCTACCTGCCTGCTTTGCATGTAAAATCTGATAATTAACAGAGCTCTTGGCTTGCTGTCATGGTTGACTTCTGTGGCCTCCATTTGCAAAATACTCAGATAAACTCTGCATGCAGAAATTATGTTTGTAATAGACAAACCTGCCTTTCGTGATGTATTGGTCTTCATATGCTTTGGAATTATTTTCATTTTCTATATGGGAACAAAGAGCTTAGAAACAACAATCATTTTGTCTCTCAAATGAATGGCAGTGCAGGTGACCAACAATTTCTAAAGATAATAATTCTGTCACATAACTCTTCCTGTGTACAGAAATATGAGGTATTCAAAGCTATGAAATTGCCTAAAGCAATAAATACTTTGCAAAGAGACCCTCATTACCAATGCTCCTCACAGATTTGCCTCAGTATATGCACTGTGCCTTCTGGATAGAGACTGATTTTTAATTTTGGGGCCAGCTGTACCATTACAATATACTAGAAGCAAAGGAGACAATTTTGTATGCAAAAGCAAGAAAAAAATTGTTTTCATCCAGAAGTGAATAATAATATTTCTAAATTGTGCTGTTTTGCCATACAGAATACAACTTTTTTTTTCTGCCAGTAATAAGTTGTTGACACTTACAAAGGAAGAACAGATAAAAATACACGTGCATGAGAAAAAAAGTCTTTTTACAAATAACACCCTGAAATAAATATTCTCTTTGTGAAAATGGAAATCATGAATTGAATTTAACAGATTTGCTTTTACAAAAATCTAATAGCCCTAGGTATGGCATCACCCCAGCTCACAGAGAGGGACGGTATCTACTGGTTTATGACACCACATTTCTTGGGTTTTGTGTCCAAAAGCAGGCACTGTTTTTCTCATGGATCAGCTGTCATCAATCCTCAAGTGCTCAGCCAAGTGCATGAACTTGTGGTCTTGATCATTGTGTGACCCTGTCACAGTTGTAATTATCTCTCAAATGGAGACCATATAGCACAGAAGAAAGGGAATGTCTAACCACCAGCTGCTCTGAAGGAGAAGCACACCTTCCACTGTGACTGATCACCTACAAGACGTGTACCCCAGAAAAAATCCCCTTTCCTACTCTCTTTGAGAAGCTAACTTCCAAAAGATATTTAGCTCTCTTGATAATTCTTCACTTCTCTTTTTGTGGAACCCACAGTTTGAAATAAACTACTCATGAGAGGCAAATTGTGCTTACCTTAGGGCAGCCAGGCTGTTGAGGTGCCACAAGGCAGGAAACATGTTCCCTTCACTGAGTTAACAAAGTTATTCTGAGAACCTAGAGACTGATTTTTAATTTTGAGCTTAGTTGTACCATTATGAGATGCCAGCAGGAAAGGGAACAGGCCTTGAAATGTCTCAATAAATCAGCAGTTTGGGAGACAGACATAAAACCCAGCAAACCCTGAGGCACTCACAATAGACTCACATATTCCTGTGTGCCCTAGGATATTGATCAGTGTCTGCTTTCTCCACAGCCAGGTGAGGCAGAAGCTGTTAAAAGAACATAGATGTTTTTAAAGAATTTGAAAGTATAAGGGGAGGCTTTATATAGGCAAATATTTACATTAAATGAAGACAGAGTTTATGTATGTCCCAGCTTAAAGTTGTACAAGCTGTACAGCGTGGGAGCTTGGCCCAAACCTGCCTCATTCTTCAAGTGTCCATTTTTATCATCTTAGCCAAAAAGACCCAAAACAACATCATTGACCTTTTCTTGGAAAACTAGGAATGTGATCTTTTTGTTCCAGTAACAAGAACCATCTGTCTCACAAAGATTGGTTTGGTTTCAGATGTACTAACAGTGAACATTGTTACAGAAGAAACTATAAATTACATGCTGCTGTGGGAACTCTGGTGCTATAAATGGGTACAGTTTCACCCCATTACCCTAGCAGAAAATCTAGCCTACTGTGTTTCTTATGCCATCAAATAAAAAGACAAGCCACTTAAAGAAAAATCAGACTACCTTTTAAGCCATTGCCTGTCTCACAGGCTGACATACTGCCTGTAGGCATGGTAATTACCATACTTCTTCTTATTTTATTGTCCATATAGGACTATACTATCCAGACAGCAAGGGAACAGGGATAATTGACTTCAAGTTTAAATTGTGACAAGCAAAGAATTTGATTTTGTACTGGAGCTTTGGAGGGTTTATAAGGATAGTATAGAAAAACCATGAGTAAGTGTAAGAAATAAGGCAGAAAAGGTCTTATGCTAAATTGCTTTTAATTTCAAGTAAGGTTCCAGAGCTGCATTAAGCTGTTAAAGTCAGTGGGACTCTGTTCAGAGGAGGTCTCCTAGATCTCTCACAGTTATACAGCCTTACTTACAACCCTCTGTCCTGAAGAAAGGTTTAATGCAAACACAAACCTGGTGCAATCAGAATCAGCACAAAGAGAAAATTTCATTATATTGGTTATCTGTCCTACTAATGATCCTACCAATTGTTGTTCAGAATTGGATCAATTATTATTATTGGATTTTGATAATGCAAATTAAGAACGTAACACATTTCAGGCATTGCAAGATGCAACATTACTATTCTCAAAAATGGCAGTGTGGTACTATTCTTCTCATCTAGTTGTATTTGAATTAATGGCAATCTAGGTACAGTTGAAAACATAATAACATTTACATCATAAAAAAAAGAAAAAATAGAAAAAAGGGATTTTTATTTGCAGGGCTTTGAATGGATCTTCAGAGTAAAAAGCTCTTAAGGAACACTACTTGACTAAACAGTATTAAAAGGACTCTATTAACTCTTCCTCCCTTAGACTTTGCACTGGGTTTGTGTGTCCAGGTTTTGGTTGTGAGGGTGGCTACAGAGATGGTTTCTATGAGAATGTGCTGGAAGCTCCCCTTGTGTCCTATGGAGCCAATACCAGCAGGCTCAAGCTGGAGGTGAGCAGCTCTGCAGACACCAGGGTCAGTGGAGAAGGTGCCCTGCTGGCATTCCCCTGCTCCAGCTGCCATTCCCCTGCTCCAGCTGCCATTCCCCTGCAGCCATGGTGAGGCAGCTGTGCCCCTGGGCCCATGGAGGTCCATAGGGAGCAGAGATGCACCAGCAGCCCAGGGAGGACCCATGCTGGAGCAGCTGGATGCCCAAAGGAGGCTGTGACTCCTCCCAAAGAGGAGTCCACGCTGGAGCAGGTTTGCTAGGACTGGTGACCCCATGGGTGACCATGCTGGAGCAGCCTGCTCCTGGAGCACTGCATCCCATGGAAAAGTGACTCACATTGGAGCAGTTCATACAGCAGGCTGTAGAAAGGACTTCTTGCAGAAGTTCATGGAGGACTGTGTCCCATGGGAGGGCCCTGTGCTGGAGCAGGGGAAGAGTGTGAGGAGTCCTTATCCTCTCCAGGAGGAGGAAAGGGCAGCAGAGACAATGTGCTGAACTGACTGCAGACCTCCTTCCTGTCCCCCTGTGTTCTTGGGGTCAAGAGGGCAGAGAATCAGGAGTGAAGCCTGATTCACACAGCCTGGGAAGAAGGGAGTGGTAGCAGAGGGAAGGTGGTTTAGGATTTAGTTTTTATTTCTTTGTATCTAATTCTGATTTAATTGATAAAAAATTCTTTTTTCCCAAAGCTGAGTCCATAATTGCTGAATGATCTGTTCCTGTCATTACCTCAACTCACAAACCTTTCATTACATTTTCTCTTCCCTGTCCATCTCAGGAGTGATAGAGGGGTTTTGGTGGGCATTTGGCCCCCAGCCAGCACCAACTCATCACAGACCTCCATAAATACCAGCAGAGCAGCACACACAGAGTTCTTCCCCACAAGGACTGGCTGACAAGAGCAGCAACTCAAGAAGCAACAGCTTAACTCCAGCCAGTCAGAAAATCTGGAAAGCTTCTGGGCACTAACTCAGATGCCAGCTGGAAAAAAAAAATTAAAAAAAACCCGGGGAAAGTGTCAGCATTTGGAAGAACAAAGGCCGTTGGTGCCTTGTCCTGAAAAGGGCCATTCATCTGTAACAAACCACTGATATTCAGCTCTTTTGTCATGCCAGTTGGCTCTGGGCAGAACTTCCAGGCAGATGCTGGATTCCCCTCCAAGCCTTACAGACCCTGCAGTCTGCTGTCCATCAGGGAAGGGAACAAAGCACGGGCAGGACTGTGAGCCAGCCCTTGGCTGGTAGGCAGAGCTGGGGCCAGCCAACCTGCCCTGCTGCAGCTCTGTGCTCATGAGAGTCCGTGTGGTTTGAACATGGCCCTGTCACTCAGCACCAGCCCCTGCTCCATCAGTCATCTCAATTTCAGTAGTAGCTTGGCATCATCCCCCAGCCAGGCACCGAGAAGCTCATTCTCCCTCTCAGAAACCATTTAGCCCCATTGTGGAAATAATTGAATTCTCTCCAGCTTCACCATAAATCCAGAGTTCTAAACTGAAGCTGTACTCAAGAAATCATGCCTATCTCTGTGTATTGAATCTGTTCTTTGTGGAAGCAGAAGCTGCAAGGTAGGCAAGAATATGAGTAAGAACAACAAAGTAGATTCAGCAACCTTTTCTCCTACCCTGTATCAATTATATAACAATGGCTCAGTTTTGCTGTCAAAAACGTTGTCAATCTGTGAATAAGAGTCTGTAAAGCAAGACCATGTAAGATTAATAAAGCTAGAATCAGAGGAATGATTTGGGAATTGTCAGTAACTCAGTCTTTAGAGATGAATATTAACATGAAAAGCTAAAAGAATCTGAGGAGAGGAGAAAAGAACGACAAAAAAAACCTGAGTGAAAATAGCAGCTTGGCAAAAATAATGATCAGCCTATTTTGAGAAACATAGCTCTTCTCCAGTACCTCCTTAAAGTTTACCTGTCCATCTAAGACTTGTCTATAATGCCTGTAGTGATGAGGAAGTGTAAACCTGCAGATGTTGAACTGGTGACTTGCTATTGCCAGCATTCTACTATGACTGTTAAGAAATAAATATTTTTATGCACTCAAAAAATTGTGTAAAGTCCTGCCATGAAGGGGCACCAATAAAGTAACTCAGAGAGTCGAGCATTTCCTATGATCTGAGACTGCTTTTAGGCCACCTCAAATCTGGAGTTACATCGGTTTCCTTTCTTGACAGTTTGCCCCAGGGAGCCAATTAAACTTTTGAGAATGAGAGCTAGACTCAAATTCTGCCTTATGCATCACTTGCAGACGTGTTAGCCAAGCTATAACTCCTGCATGTTTGTAATTTTTTTCCAAGCTGATGCATTAGCTGGAAAAATCCACCTAGGTCTCTGATCCCAGGCTGAATTCCCAAAATGAAAAGAAAAATATTTTTTTCTTGTAAACTGTAAAAATTGGGTTTGCAGTTGTCACATAACTGTGATCATGGAAATGTTTAAAAGTTAGTTTTGCTTTCATTATTATCTAGCTGTAAGAATTGATTCTCTCTCACTGCACTTCTTTCAAGACCTGAGCTGGGTTTGTAGACATCAAAGCCCACAACATTCCTTCCATCAGTGTCAGAAGCTGCTGGAGTGTGTCCCAAAACCAAAGGATTCATTCTTGCACTCAACCTGATACACAGTGAGACCTGAGTAATCTGTACTCTAAGAATTTCTGCAATGTTACATCTATCTTAACCTGATGTAAACATAAAAAGAATCCAACACTGATTATGTTAGAATAAATCAGATCTAGCAGAGGACTTTTTAGTTTCATGTGAGAATTTAAAGGTTTTTCTTTAATTCTTATGGTGATTTGCCAAAAAAGCTGTTTACTACAAGGTGGCTGCTTGACAGATTGAGCTGAACAGTGCCAAAAATCCCCCCAAATAACAACAAAAAAAACCCTCCCAACAGAATGTTGGCAACATTAATCATCTTTTTCCTTTCCAGAAATTTCCTTTTCAGGAATTTCATTTCTCCATTCACAAATGTTTTTTCACTTGCCACTTTCATAGAAAATTTAATAAGATACCAGTTCCTCACCAAATGCTTCTACAAACTCAGGGAGGGTGAAATTCCTTCCCAAAGCATTCGAAATGGGTGAGAACCCCAAGGCTACTCCATCATTCAGCAGGAGCACTATGGAGAGCTCCCTCTGTTTGAAAACCTGCTCCCCCATGGAAGAGAGCTGCCTGTCTCAGTGGGATGGTGCTGACTCCAGCACTTCAGAGCCTTGAGGTCTAGAGTCTGATTCCCTTTTGGGAGGAAAAGAGAGCGTAAGAAAATGCAGTATTCCTCCTGCTGGCCTGAAACATATGTGGAATCTATCAGGAAGCTAATGCAGCATAAACATCATATGGTCAAGGCTCATCTATTGTTATCTCTTTGAGGCAGACAGCAAAGCCAGCAGCATGGATGGCTGCATTTATGGCAAAATTCAGTTCAGATACAAACACCACTTCCTAATTTTTTTTTTTTTTGAGTACTACAGATAAAGGAAATGGTTTGCATTCCCCACTGTCACACACAGGGCTCACTTGTCTTCAGCAAGGCTTAAGCAGAACACAGTCTTCAGCACCAGCACTCAAATGGGTCTCACATTTCACTTTTGCAATAAGGAGTTCGAATTTCAGTGGATTTATGCAGAGAACAACATACAACAGGACTCAGACTACATCCCTTTTTCTGGTGGGCAAGCTTGCTGCACTGCAACTATAAACTCAGACAGCTTAAAGCCAACCTTCATCCCGTACATAAATGCACTCCAGGAAGCTCCAAAGAAGAGTTGAAGAAGAATTTTGTCTAGCTTTAATTTACCATGAGGGGTAGGAAGCGAGGAGTCCCACTGGCTATTTGGCAAAATTTTTTTTTTTTTTTTTTGGTATTTCTGCCTATTTACTAAGTTGGAATCACATCATCCCACATTGCCTTATTCTGGGTTTTTTTCCCATCAGATCTGAAGTCCTACACATTTCCATAGAAGGAGAAAACTGAATAAGAAATTTGTGTGATTAATAAGTCACTAAAGGCAGAAAATATAATTAATGTCAATCACAATGAATTCATAGCATCCAGAACCTGTCAAATCTGATACATTCCTGAGAGAACAAATATAGGCAGTGAATGCAATGGTGTCAGTGTAACTGAGATTTCTGTACAGTTCATGGACAAGACAGCACTCTGAATATGAAAGGAGAACAGAAACTGGAGAGCCTGTGAAATGGATTTACAAGGGGCAAGACATCTGGCATGGAAAATTAATTATGGAAGGGAAGTCACCATCAGGTCTCTGCTCCAAGTGGTCTCCTATCCTCCTTTAATTAAACCATGGAAACTGAAGATGCTCTGCATCAAATTTAAGTTATGTTAAGGTGTCCTGTCTTCCTCAGTGTAGTACCATGGATTAGACAGTCTGACACAAATTTTATACTCCTGAAAAAACATCACAGAAAGTAACAGGTTGTCCAATCACTGATGGCACAGTGATGCCAGAACAGTGAACCTTGCCAGGCCATGCTGTGAGACCACACAATATTTTCTCTGTCTTTGCTGCACTGGCAATTTTGAGCTGTGGACACAGTTTAGAGCACTGATACAGCCTAGATGGAGACTTCCAGATCCTGCTGCCCAAAATCTACTGCCACTCCTGGCTCATCTTTCTCTCTGCCAGTATTCAATACCTGATCACAGGAACTGTAATATTTATTTTTTTTTAGGAGAAATTTTCAGCGGCCAATTTCCCAGTCTGTCACTATGATGATTGCAAATTTCAAGCTCCTTTATTTCTTTTATACTGTTTTATCGTCCTGTCAACTTTGTAGTCCTGGTCTCTAATTTTTACACCCACATCCAGTGAGTACTTTTCCTAAAGGAGTTTGCTGCTACTTTATGATTTTGAAAGGAAATCACATTTAGAAAAAACATCTATTTAAAACTGAAAAACAGCTGTTTGAAGCTTATGTGTCTGCTAGGTTGTAGATGCAGGTTCTTTAAGCAAGTAACAGCTAGGGATCCTCTTAAGATTAATGAGATTCTTTTTTTTTATTGTGATGACAGATTAGTCCTAAAACCCCCATATAATAATTGAGTTCTGTGTTATTTTCCTCACAGTCTTTCCAGAAATAAAAAAGATGACAGAATAATATAGCCAGGCAGGTGTGAATTGTGCAAATAGAGGATTTGTCTTGAAATAACTATATTGGAAAATCAGAAAAATAAAAACATTACAAAACAAAACCTTTCATTCCACCAAGGAAGATTTTTTAGATGACAGAAGGAGAGAGGGATTTGAGTCAGCTACTTCAGAGCAGAATTCTTTAACTTTTTTCTTTCTTTTTTTTTTTAAGTATTAATTGGTTTTTTTAGCATCAGAAATGTTAACTTATGGCAGATTTGGGAAACAAAAACTACTAATTCCACAAAAAATGTCTTTGGTACAAAATTTTCAGGTTAATTTTACTTGGAAATTGTGGTGGGGAAAAAAAAACAAAAAAACAAGGAAGCAAAATTGTGCTGAATATAACAGCAAAAAAAAAAAAACCACAACAAAAAAAACACCGAAAAACCCCAAAGAAACCCCAACATGTAATTTCATTTTCTTACCAGAAGGAATCAAGTGATTCATTTGCCTTGGGAAACTGCAATTAAAAATACAAAACCAGACATTCCTCTAAATCTGGAGAAGAACCTGTAAGAAGTATATAATCTACAAAAAGAGTTTACAAGCAGTAAAATCCTGCAAATTTGGCTCATTTATTTATAGCTTGTAGGGATCTAGAAGTGATGCATAATACTAGAATTTTATATTTAAGAACGTTTAAAAGGGATCATTCTATCTCCACCAAGTACAAATAAAATATTACTGGTGTCTAATCCACACAGAGAAGCAGGATGCCAGATCATTAGCATTTCATTTAGTGAAAGTAATGCCTAAATCTGCAGACCCTCTGGAGAAATCCATCTGTTCTCATTAATCAGGGCATCTGTTTTGGCAACTAGCTATTAACAAGAATTCTGTAGTCTGGACGGAAAATCCAAAAGCCGTTTCTTTATGAATGTGATATGAGGTACCTTGTTTCATCTTTGGCAGATTTATTTCAAAATCCTCTCTCTTCTTTCCTGCCCCCTGCCCTGTCAAACCCACACCTGCAAGTGCTTTGCTGAACCAGTGCCTCGTGTCTCCATCAGAGTGGAATCCCACAGATCCCATCTGGGTGATGAGGGATGGATTTCGAGCATCCTTCAGCAGACACACGAGCCTTGAGAGAGGGATCTCTGCCTTCCCCCCTGCATGCACACACACTGAGGCTGGCAGAGGGGGTTTGTAACCTTCCTAAAGAATTCCTTAAGGTCCTGTAGCCACAATGACACAGAATATTATTTTATTTTGCATTTTATTGAGACAAAGTAAGTCTAACACAATAAACAACAGCTGGAAACAACCTTTTCTTTTGAGGGGCGAATGTCTCCATTTTAACCAGTTAAAACTTTAAAGAATTGAGTAATTCATTGTGTGATCTTTGCATCATGCTGTACATGAACAAATTTCCACCCACTAGTCAAAATCTGTGAGGAGAAATAATGTTTTAGTTGGTAAGAACAACCTCCTAGTTTAATTTTATTAAATTAAAATGATCATTATCACAGGTATGTGGAAACAAAAGTAATTACACCCTCTTTCTTCTTTCCCAGCAATAAAACCAAGAGAAAAGAAAAAAAAAATCTGTGAAATCTAGTCTCTGTCTGTTTTCATATGAAATGTAAATTACTCATGGAGAAAAAAGAGCTGATGCATTAAATTGAAATATGAAACTGTTTCCCTCACCTCCAATTATTTTTGTTTGATTTGTTACCCCAGTGGAAATGGTAGTATTATTATTAGAATCAGCTTCAATAGGAGGTAAAGCACAGTTGTAGTGACCTGCATGCATGTTGGAGAATGGGGAACTTGAGTTCTAATGCTGATACTGAAACTAATAACTTTGGAGGCCCCAGGCATTGTGTTCTGGCCTCAGATCAACACGCTATCCCTCTCAGCAAAGCATTTAAGTACAAGTGTAACTACATAAGACACTCTGGGATTGAAGCAACTGGTTAACTGCTTTGCTGCACTGCAAGGTGTTTGTTTTTTGCTATTGAACCTTTGAGAAATAAAGGAGACAGAAGGAAATAGATGTTTAAGGTGCTGGCTGAAGCCTGTGTTAGTTTTTGTAATAGGTATAAGAAGGTTTGACATAGCAAAGATAAGCACAGGACATTGGACACAGAAATAGTAATTTAAATTAAAGAGATGATCCCTGAAGAGAGCTCTAAAATCTGTCATTTACCTCGTCCATGGTGAGCCAGAGAGATTGTGATTATGATCTACCAATGGCTACTAAAGAATTTGCTTTATTGATGCTCACCTGATATTAATGCAAGTGTTAAATTTATACCATGAATTTTCTGACATAGAGAAATACAGTATTTCCTGGACTAACTTCAGTAACTTTCATGTCATTCTTTAGAAGGACAAAACTCATTAAAAACCAAGCTTATCTTTGTATAACAGTCAACACAAACAGCTTGATCTTTAAAACTGATGTGCAGCAGCAGCTCCTGGAGCCAGTGGAAGCTGTCATTATTCTACACTGTGCTAGTTCAGACCCTGTATTTGTCTTTGCTTCCCTATCTATAGAGATGATAATACCTATTCACCTATCTGGAATGACTGGCATTAAAGTCAATTCTTACTGGACAGTAATATTCCAGGGTACATGAAAAGCCTGCCAGTTCAGTTTACTCAGAAATATGTATCTGTGAGAAATTCAAAGTAAAGGCTGAAGAATTTAACATTCCTTGACTATTTGACTGAGGAGAGTCCATGGGTGGGACCAGATCTATTCCTTGCAAGAAATGGAAGTCACAACCTGTGAAAATTCAGTATTTTCACAAGTATTGTTCCTCCTAAGGACTCTAACAGAAAAAAGGGTTAGAAAGTGGGATATACTAATATTGTTAATGCTAATAGTATAAGACATGAAAAATATCTTTTCCAGGTGATTCATTGAGACATATTTGGAGATGAGGCATGACTAGAGTTTGAGGGGACGTGATAGAGAATTTAGCTTTGACAGAGGAGTTGTGTCTGACCTTTTTTATGTTTTACTTTCTCACATATAGGTTATGTTGTGGATAACATAATCCACTAGATGGGGGTTGTTCCTCAACAGTGCAGATTAGGAAAAGAACCTGTTATAAAGAGGCTTTGCATCCTAATGAACAGAAACACAGTGAAAATACCACCTGATTATTTTGGAAAATGTTAAAAAATTCCTTTGGGCTCCAGTGGTAGATCAACATGCAATGTACCACATGTGAACTGGCAGCAGACATCAATGAAGCTGCTAGTGTCACTTTTCATTCTATAAAAAAAGATCTTACAAACATCCTTGGTACTGTAAGAAAACAAAACAAAACAAAACAAAACAAATTTCACTGATCAGTTGGCAAACTCTTCTCAGACTCATGTAATCAGCTGCAGTCTTTATCTGAAAGCAAAGGGGGGGGGAAAGTAATAATATAATTACAAAAATATGCAGATTGTTGGAGCAGAGATATTTTTCTGCCAAACACTTGCTTGAAAGTAACTTTCAGTGATGTCTAGTTTGAGTGCTAAAACCTAGGATGGAATTTTAAGAGAAGAGATTCACCACAGTTATACAGTATTCAAATTGAATAGTTAATAATTTCTCTTTGCTGGAGTTAGTGATACAGCAGTTGATTTCACTGGGACCATGCTTAATTTAATGATGTTTTAGATCAGCTTTAACCCTCTACTGTGTGCATCTAATCTTTTATTCTCTCATGGCTTTAGTTAAGAAGTGGTCACAGTTCCTTCATGCAATGACTCCTTGACTAGATTTCAAAAAATTTTCCTGAGTAGTCTTACATATTTATAATATAAAAGCTATAAATCCCTTTTATATAAAATGTATTGTCTTGAAAGTTCAGAAAGCCAGACAGGAAAACATAAAGTGGTTCCATTTGCAATAACTTTGATGGTCATTCAACCTTCTCCTGCAACATTACTCCCTTAAGGGAAAAGGAGTTTTTGTTGTTTTTTTTTATCTCCCCTCCAAAACTTGATTGACCTAAAACAGCACTGGTGCCTTTCCAAATTGTTGTCACAGTTCCTGTAGCTGTATAGGGCTGAGCTGCAAGGTGCAGCCTCATTATGAATTCTCTTACTGTCCTGGCTCACTTCTCTCTCAGCTCAGAGCTGTGTATTCAAACACAAACTTTTGCATAGATGATCACTCATAAAAACACAATCCAGAGATAATGATGTGTAAGGTAATGGATTTATTCATATTCAGTAGAGACTAAAGCTTATAAATCAACTCTAACTTCCTAGAGAAGTGAACTGAATAAAAGTGACACATATATTAATAATAAATATTTGAATTATGCACTTTGCCTAGCGAAATTTATTTTCGCTAAGCAAAAGACTAGTTAACATTACAAAAAAAAAAAAAGTTTTCAACCATGATTGTATCAATAGAATAAGAAACTTCTAACATTCTGTATTTTGTGTCAGTCCATGCAGATCAGCCACATATGGAGATCTGAAATGTTTGCTACATGGGAATTTGTCATTTAGAACAAGGTAAAATGTAACTCAAGAGGTTTGCCCTGCACTTATTTTTTGTTAAAGGCGCTTCTTTTCATAATTCCCTGTAAAATGCTAATTCTGTGATGTTCAACAGCAGTCTTCTGCAGCCATGTGCATCCTCCTGGATTTTTATATTGCCATGCTCTATGCATGTGTCAAGGTTCAAGCACAGAGTACCCTGCTGTCAGTGAGGCTGTTGCCACACAAAAGTTGGCAATTGGAAAAAAAAAAAAAAAAAAAGACTAAAGAGACAGAGAAAAGAACTGTTTGAGAAGATGGAGACATCAATAGAAGGAGCTTATCTAAAATTAGAGCCAGATGTCTCACTAAGCCCTAAATAACACTTTATTTTATGCAGCCTCTGTTTACCAGATTTCTTCTTTGCATGAATCACCAGGATGTACCTCTGGTTCAGAATAAATGGTAGCCAAAGCTAGCAGAGCACACCCTTATTTTCTTTCTCAGTGTAAAGTTAATCCCAGTATGTTAGAGAAGTGCATTAATCTAAATGTGTGAATTTAGAAGCAGTATAACTCAGAGCAGATTTTCTTTTTCCTACCTGCCTATCTACCCTGCCTGCTCACCATCCTTAATGAGAGTCAGACACCTCAACTTTTAAAACTCAACAAAAATCCATCGCAGTCTGGTGACATCTGTTGTATTATGTAATTGGAACTGTCTTATGAGCTCTCCGACACTGCATCTGGAATTTTAACAACAGCTCCTTTTCCTCTTCTTTGTGTGGAAGCCAATCTTTGATGCACATAGCTGCAAGGTAGATTTATACTGTTTAAATGAAAATTATTCTGGTTAGGAATGTTTTGACTCAGATTCCCTGCCCTGCTCCTCCTTCCCACAGAGGCCAGTACTATTGTTTTGAAACTAAAATCTTTAATGAAAAAATGTTTGGTTCAGTGAAACCTCCAGGATGAAACTGAAGCAGGTCCTGAAAGCCACGCAGACCTGAAACTCTCATCTCCAAAAACCCAGCTGCAACAGGATGGTATCTCAGAGTATATTAGAATGACTGATTTGTCCTCTAAGTTTCTTTAGGTGGAACATCCATTATGCCTGGGAGGCTGACACTGTAGTCTAATGACTCTTAACCAGAATCAATTCTTTGCTAAGGATGAGGCAGAGGAAATCTTGAACTTGGGCCATTCATATTTTAGAAAGCTCTTTGGCCACCTCCAATGAATTGGAAGATGCTGAGAGAGACTATCTTTTTCAGAAGTCAAAGGAAATGACAATATTACAATTATCTGATTTTATGTTTGGTCATAAAAATAAAAAAGTAATTGAATAAGAATCTGAAGATGGAACTGAAGTGAAAGGGAAAAAAAATGGAGAGTGCACAGTTCTGAACTAAAAAAATCCCAAAACCAAAAGAGATAATTACATAATAAGGGCAATAAGCTCCCAAAGTAGGGTCAGATAGACTCTGGAAACTGTTGGTAGAATCCCTCTGGAAAATAAAAATTCAAGGAAATAAATAGAAATCAGAAGAAATGGCAATTGCTGATAAACTGGTAAAAAGTGTCAACAGGATAAAATGAAAAAGAATTATAGCAATGAAACTTTGCCCTCGTAATGGCAAACATAAACTTATAGCAAATATAAGCAGTACATAACCTGGGCAGAGCAGTACAGGAGGGAGGATCTGGGATGGGAGAGTTCTATTTAAGAGACAACCTGAACACAATTTAGTACTGGACCACAGGACCCCCCACTGCAAGAGACAATGGAACCATTTTAGATAAGGTAAATCGCGTGAGGGAAGCTGCTTTTGGGCAGCAGTGACCAGGGAGACTGAATCACACCCAGTGATTTATCAAAAGAGGTGACAAACGGGAGAGAATGAGTGCAATGAAACAAGAGGGCTGCGGATTTCATAAACCCTGCATTCACCAAGGTGAGGATAAAAAGTGTTAAAAGGAAATGATACAGATTTAGTTATTTGTTCAGGCATTTTTTATTTATTTTCAGGAACTGGCAGAACAGCAATGTCTCTGAAGCTTTGATGAACAGATTAGATGAAAACAGCTGAAGATGCCTCAGATATGTCTTGTCCCACCACTAAGCTGAGAGCAGAAGGAAAAAGACCTGAAATTCTCCTCTCTGCAGCCTTACTTTTCTACATGTCTGTGCCTTCAAACTTCTCTAGTTTGTCTGCTGAGGAGGTGGCAGTTTGATGGTGATCAAAAGAGTTATGAAAGAAAGAGTTAACAAAGAAGACAGAGGAAGAGGAAGGAAAAGCATCAAAGTCATTCCTCACAGTTATGCTCATCACTTTTTCAAACAAGGATATGGTGCTATTTTTAGCAAAGTTCCTGGAAACACAACATGCTGAATATTCATTATCCACAGCAAAAGATCCAAGATGTTGAGCAACAGTGTTCAAATCTGTCTTTTCTTTCACAAAATGGATGAACCTCAAAGCCACATATATCAAGTACTTGAATTCTTGAATTTGCTTATTTGCTTGTGCAGAATTTTGCAATTACAGGTGGCCAGACAACTTCCAAAAAATGATGAATCTCATTTGAGAAAGTCTCTTTTGAGAAAGTCTCTTTCTCTCTCTCTTATTAAAAAAAAAAAAAAAAAAAAAAAAAAAAAAAAAAAAGGTCAATAATTCCAAGTTTTTGTTCAAGATTTAACGGGCCCATGACTTGCTGTTTTCCTGATGACTGGTCTGCCACCTCAGCTGCCAAGCTAGGAAGACCTGGTCAAGGACTCCTCGAGGGCATCCAAGTTTCTTGTGTTTCAGGATGCAGGTGGCCCAAGCTGGAGGACAATCAGTCACTGCACTTCCCTGTGAAATGGAGTTATTTCCCTTGAGCTGCTGGATACTTTCATCAAGAGTCTTCATAAACTTTCCACTGCTTTCAAGGGAAATAAAAATTTCCATGAGAAGGGAAGTCACTAGAAACATAGATTTCCATAAAGAAAACAATTTCTGTATCTTCGTAACTGGGCTTGAGCTAGAGATACTACAAAGCAGGGACACAAAGCAAGTAATAAAGTAGTTGCTGAAGGCATCAGCACTCATAATATGTAAAGCATGAGGAAGTAGTTCTTCTGTAAGGGGGGAGAAAAATGTTGTGAGCACACAATTAAACAGCTTTTTATGTGTGTAGGGACCAATCTGACTTTCTGAGGTCATCCAGCATCTGCTAGGAAGACAAGTTTCCCAAGTGCTCTCTTAGTTGATGATAATTTAAAATAGATTTTGTGCACAGAAGAGTGATTGTGAGTTCACAGCAGCACATCTCATGACTCAGTGTGGCAAACAGCCAGATGAAGATCACAGCCTCACTGACAAGTCTCATTCTTCTCAGTCCTATTTCAGAGCTCACAGATACCTGAAATAGATTGCTTTGCATTCAGAATAGCCTGCTGTGTAGCACTGCATACCTTGGAAAATCTGCATCACTTGCAGAATTATAACTAAAATGCAGAATGGACTCAGATCATCTTTCTTTGTAGCCATGGTTTGATGGTGACATTTCAGATTGGTGACATCTGCCAAATGGCTTTGGATATTTTACCTTTTCTAAAAGATATTACTGCCATATTGTGCATAAAATCTCACTAGTGAATATTTTAAATTTGATGGAAATTCAATAGGAGGAAGAATCATCATTGCATTTTTAGGGAAACCCAGTCTGTGTAAACCAACATGCTATGAATGTTCCATAGTTTGTTCAATGCTGCACATATGCTTCTTGTACTTCATGCATATTTTCCCCTCAGATCTACCAAAGCTACATCACATTGCTTTGCATGTTTCTTGTTGATTTGTTCAAAAACAAGCAAGGAGGTGCATTTTGAGGAAAACTGAGCTATCCTTCGGGTTGCCCAGTTTGCATTTCATCTCACTCCTTGATGGGTTGTGCCTACACCAGGAAATTCAAGCATTTCCAGGAACATCTAAAACATTTGTTAAACTGCTAGAACAGTCACAGACACTGTTTGTCACATTTTGTGCTCCAAAGCTGCTCCTGGGAATGGCTGAGGAGTTCACTTACACCACAGACCTTTCCAATAGGCAGTCAGCACACAGCTGCTCCTTTTTGGAGGGATGGGTTAATTTGCCAGCCCAGATGTAGGCATTCTGTGGCAGTTGGCTCAAGTATTTGGGAATGCTCATGGCACATCTAATGGATCTACACACCTAATGGACACATCCACAAGGAACAGAGTTAAACAATCAAAGTGTCAAAATATTCACCAGGCACCACGAAGGTGGAATGACCAGAACAAGACAAGAGCATGAGGGAAGGAACTATTCAGTCTGATTTTGTCACACACACACACACGTATCACACAGAGCCTCAATTCCCTAAATGAGGTATCTCCACTCTTCTGGCATAGCAGTCTTAACTCTGTTTTGCTGTTAAAATGGAAAGTTTTCCAACCTATTGTTATTACAGAAGTTATTTATCTCTCAGTTTTGCAAAGGTCTTTTTTCTACTGTTTGTTGAGGTGTTATTTTCTCTGAAAGTACAGAGGAATTGCCCAGACTTACTCAGCTGAAAGTAATCAAATTATATATAATAAGAGAGTCAGAAAATGCAGATAAATTCTGTGCTAGAAATAACTCATATATGGAGTTATAATAGGAGGGGGAAAAAAAAGAAAATGAAAGGCAGGTTTTAGGTACCCCCCAAACAAGATGAGTCAAGAATTATCATCAATATTTACTCCTAGCTCTTCTACAGATTTTCTTACATCTCACTAAAGTTATTCAACAGTCTTGGATTTTCTGTTTCCCATATAAGCACATTGATTCCAATGTCCCTTAGAAGAAGCTTTGGAGCTTGCAAGCATTCACATTTTTAAATTTCTTTGTCTTCTTCAGATGAAAAGATCCATAAGGATGCAAAATATCATTTCCGAATCTGAAGTAGCTTTTGAGTTCTCCTCAACCATGTCTTGATATGCAAAAAGACAAGAAATTAATGACAGGAAAATGCACCTGATACCTCATGTGGCACAGTAGTAATGACTATTTTATTAGCAAAGGGAGTGAATCAAAAAGTAAAGGAAAATTGTATAATTAGTTTGCATTCCAGTGTATTTATATTGCGGGCATGATTTCAAATGAGAATACTGTCCTAAGTAAAGGTGAGTAGGAAGATATTTAATTTAACTTGAAGTCAGTCAGAAGCAAAGGTATAAGGTTTGAAAACAACTTTATTTTCTTCCCCCGTGGAAACCCCCAATTTGATTTATAAATATCTATGATTCACATATAACAGAGATTTCTTAACATTGCAATCCAAGAGAAATGCAGTGCTCAGGGAAAGACACTCTGTGTGTCTTTCTCTGTAAGAAAGACTTTTGTGTTCCAAAAAGCTGCTTTCTTTTGAGCCATTATTCCCCCAGGCCCCAGCAGCTGTATACACTCTATTTTAAAGTCATCTCTAAGAATGTCATACAGCAAGAAAAGCATCTTTCCCTGTCAAAAGTTCTGATGGATAGACTGTGAAGTGTAAAGCAGATTTGTGTCCTTATTCTTTGTTGTGTAGGAACCCATAAATCATCTCTAATGACTAGAGCTCTTAGCCTCCAATTGTTTTGCATAGATTTGGATTATTCTGTTGACTGGCTTGTAGTCAAAAGACACATATAGTCATAAACTGTTAAATTCATGAAATGAGTCATCCCACACAAGGAAGTAGCTGAGTGTTATGAGATAATCTGGCACAGAAATACAGGTGAGTGCAATTTGTAGCCAAACTACAAATTCAGGTAACACTGAAATGTACTTGCATAGACAGGAACTGGAATATTTGACAAAACAATTTTTATAACTTGACTGTCCACATAATCTGGCATAACAATTCTGGCAAATATTTTGTTTTGACTGCTTAACCTACCTATGTGCTCACTTCCCCAGAGACCACACAGATTTACTGCTCCAATACTGTCTGGCCTGTGCCATGCAGGTTTGCAAACCATAAAACTGAACCCTTCTCTCTGTCCAGGCAAACTGTGTACAGTTCAGGCACTTCAGTTCTGATGCATTTAAGGAGAAAATTTGTCTCATCAAAGTTCCTGTTGTCGTGTTTGGAGCTATGAGCTCTTTGCAATGCAGTCAGGATATTTTGCATATTTCTTTGGAAAAATGAAGTGTTTATAGAAATAATTAACACAATATAATTGAAACAAAGATTGAAGTAATCAGAGAAGATCTAGTGATCTTGATGGCCAGGTAAGTTAGCTTTCACCTACTGCCCTGTAAGCAAGAATGGGGCCTTGTAGTCATCTCTGCAGCTCTGTCAGAGTTAGCAAACCTCAGGCAGCCAGTGTGTGATTTTGGCTGTTTTCTGCTGTGTCTCTCCTGACAAAGTGTTTGCTGTGTACCAAGGAGCTCAGTACTGAACATTTAGCACCTAGTAGTTATTATCTTACCTTAAAGTTATTTTATATGACTATGCCTTAGGCAAGGGAGGAGGTGTTTCTCCTTTAGCCAGTCCTTACTTGTTCTTTCATCAAACTTATAGGAAGGGATTTGCAAAGAACACTTTCAGCAGCTTCATGTGCTTCTGAGACCAGTCACAGTGTGTAGAAGACCAGAACTGCAGAAACAGAATTTATTCCATTCCCTAAGAAGAAGTGATAAATGATTCATCTGGAAAAAAACTGTCTGGGTTGTACAGAAATATTCAGAGCAAGCAAGAGGACTCACTCAAGAACACTTCATCATGTACAGAATTATTAAGATTATTTCTATTAGCCAGAAAATTAAATCATATTATTGAACTATGTATGAAACTTTGATGAAGAATTTGGAAGGAAGACATTAATAAGTATTTTGACTAAGAATTATTAGAGGTTCATTTAATTTTTACAAGTACAAAGGAAGCATCTGAATTGTGAATCTGAATTGTGTACCTTTATACATAGCTCTTTTACTGTAAGCAGATCTGAGGCTCTTATTTTACTCTTGATGTAGATGGCTGGTACATTCCCTTCCTGTGTTGAAAGGAGCTGCTGAGCTCAGTGTACTTCACTTTCTTTGAATGGTCACACCAGCAATTTGTGCACGCAGGCCATTAGCATTTTATAACATCACACTGCAATGTTTATGGATGAGGTATTGTCATTAAAGTATGTGCTATTCTTGTGCAAAAATCAAAGAACTCTGAAGGTTTTATCTCTCACACAGAAAGAAGCAAGGGAGAAGTTGGTGATGAAAAATCCAGATCTCATAATGTGGTAAAGTGTCCAGATGGGAAGGCCACCAATTACAGCACTCTTCCTGCAGCCTCCTTTTCCAACCTAGCACAGTTGTACCCCTTTATCTAGTATATGTCTTCTTTTTAAAAAGAAAATGAGAAATTTAGTATTTGGTATTGTCAACATATGAATACCTAGTAAAGATGCATAATTGAGTATATTCATGGGCTACGGGTAAAGGCTCCAAAGAGAAGGATCTGAGAAAGACTGATCTTGTGGGAAGGGGAGCTCTGAGAGAGGAGCTCTGAGAAAGAGGAAAAAGCTGGGATGAATTTTGGGATACAGCTAATTCTAGGGCAGGAAGGAGGAGATTGAGATGGCATGAAGGAAGAGACTTTTCAAAGGGTTGAAATGAGCCAGAGACTCCTTAGACCAGAGGAGCTGGGCACTGGAGTCAGATCAGAGCTCAGTTCAAGGGGTAGGTCACAATAGAGACCAAACCCCATCTTGCCCTTCTCACCCAGCATCAGTGTGTGCAACACCAGCCTCCTGCTCCATGGTCTTTATTTTGAGATTCAGCAAACCCACAGGTCATCCATGGATTTTCTTAAGGTAAAGGCACAGTTAGATGCTCTCATTTAATGACATTGTTCTACTGTTACTATTGCACTTGCCTGGTAATAGACAATTCTAGCAAAATCCACGGAGGGTATCCTCAAAAGTGTTTTGAATGAAAACTTAACTCCATCTTGAAAAAAAGGACCATTTTGAAAGTAGACACAAATTGTAACACTGGAATCAAGCCTGCTCTCTTTCTTTCTTTTTTTTTTGAACCTTACAAAATTAAGGACCAACTGAAAAAGTTACATCTGGAACTGGTTTCTCTCAATTATTTTTTCCAAATGTTCAGTTTTTAGCTTGGACCCAAGAGATGAACTATGCATAGTCTAAATAATAGAATGACAATGAAGCTGCCTGACTGGGATGGTGGAGGATGGGGGCAGGGAAGCAAAGGTTAAAATTAATAGCTGAGGATAAGGATATGTAATTTAAAAATCATCTAACAAATATGCATAAATAAAATAACTGGAGGGGAGAAAAAAACCCTATGGAAGTCACAAAATATGGTGAAAGAAAAAAGATCATACAGTTTACAGCTCCCTTAGGAATCCCAAATATTAATTGAATCACAATAGTAATAAACTGCAAGTTTTAAAGTACTTGTTTCTTGATTCTCTGCCAACAGAAATTTAGTGATATGAACCCACCATCTTGCAGAGATCTCCAGAGATGAAAAGACTATAGATGTGCATAAAGTGGCCTAGATTAATATGATGACACTTCAAAAGCACAAGTTGGAATATTCCCCATTTCATCTTGACTTGTGAATAATTCATCACTTTAAAACATGGGGGTTTTTAAAACTTAGATGCAGACTTAGATGCATAATTATTGAATTTCCTTTGATCCACATTGTTTGTTTAATCAGTTACCTAACATTAGGAAGTATGCCTTGTAATAACTGTAGTTTGAGATTTCTTATATAATAGAAAAGGAACGGGGCGGATAAAAAGACTTGAAAACAATACTAAAGCATCCAAAGCCATTTTTACAAATCTTTTTAGCAATTCTGTACGTAAAGTCTTTGGATTTTCTACATTAGGTATGAGTGGAAGTTAGGTCTTCATGATTCAGTTCAATGTGGCATTCTAACTTTGACTAAATCTTTGATTACAGTTGCCTAACTTGGATGACAAATTTATCTAGAATTGTAGAAGCTACACACACCACTGAGAAAATACAGGTGTTGTGTTTTCTTGGAGTTCCATTATCTATTTTGGTACAGTAATAAGGAATGGTTTAGCTTGTTGTAACTATGTTAATTATACTAAACATGTACACTTGTCTATATAAAGAAAATATTTTAAGATATTGTTTAAACCAGTGAATCTTGATAAATGATCTTTCTTTTGTGTTATTATCCTGAACTGTTCCTGTCAAGTCTAGAATAGAAGATGGCTTCTAGCCCAGATAAACTATTTATAATCAAAGTGGCTTTAATGCACTTAATTACAAACTAAGATTTGTTAATTTTTCCAAACAGATCAGTTTCACAACTTAGGCAAACATGGCTCACCCTCTTTAGGTGTAAGGCATGACTATGAATTGAAGATATTTCCTACTGCTGAGAGCAAAACAAAGCTACCACTGAAATCTTTCCAGAGCTCAACAGGAACACAGCAAGGGCAGTTCCAGGACCCAACAAAGAGCAGAATTCCCAGCTGTGCTTTCCCAGCTGTCTGCAGGCCTTAGGAGAGGTGGCTATAATCCTACATCCTCCTGTAGCTCATCCAGCTAATGCACAAGAGATGGTAGCCCAGGAGTTCCAGTTATTTGTCTGCATACATGAAGACTGTAATAAGGCCTGGAAAGGAGCAAAGTCTAAATAAGCCAAACTATTATAGCATATTAAGCACACCTTAAGTGAAGACTAACCTCTCTTTGTCCCATAATATTTTTCTATCAGCTTTTAGATGTTGTCCATTTGAAATCAGCTGAAAAAGATTAATTTACAGACTTTTGAGTCAAGAACTGCTGTTCTACCTTTGCTCAGTTGGAGATCTAAGTTGTTTAAGAGAGCATTAACTTATGAGGATGTTCTTGACAGTGTTGTTGACAGTGGATGAAAGAAATGAAACTATCCTGGAGAATGCATCTGCAGTGATCTCAGCTTCTGAAAGACATTTCCATTTCCTTTCAAATGTACAACCTATTATCCCCAACCCACAAAACCTCATGGTTCACACTCAGCTACTTCAATGGAGTAACCTCTTATTCTTTAGAAATATTGGGAACCGTTATGAAATCCTGCCCCTTAAGAAACCCATCAGTTTTGACAATACCTGTAAGAGAACTGAGACTTGATCTGATGCTCCAGTGCAGATAACTCTGAAATCAGTGCAATGGTTGCATTGACTCAATGTCAGTTTGGTGGTGTATCTGTGATAATACAAAAGTTACTGTAGTAGCAATGTGTGATCCCCAATAGAACAAATAAGCCCAGAACCCACTTTCAATACAGAATAAGAGCAGTTATCTTTCCCAGTCTTTGCCTGGACAATGGGTAGTAGCAGTGTGCAGTGAAGCACCCTTCCATCCCTTCCAACAGGGAAACCAGCAGCTGTGTCCACTCTTTACAGCAGCCCACCAGGATTTTCCTTCCACTGCCTTGTTTTACAGCTCTTTGAACCCAACTAAGCTACTTGCACTCATGGCATTCTCTAAAAATAGGATCTGTGTGGAAAAAAAAAATCTTTGCCTTTGTTTTCGACTTGATATTTGAGTGGTTTATTTGCTATTTCCTTGTTACTGTGTTCTGAGAAACAGTGAATGGTATTCCCTACTCATCTCCTCTATGACATTCTCTATATCATATCTGCCTTCTGGCATATTTTTCAGGGAAAGTCTTCTAATCTATTTAGTCTCTCCTTAGACAGAAGCTCCCCATCACCCTTGCTGTCATTCTTTATTGCTTTTCATTTCCTCTGAAACCCAAAAGGGAGCAACTGTGAGGTTGCACATATTGTTCAATATGCAGGTGCACTGTGAATTTGAATGGTGGCATAACCGTGTTTCCTGCTGACTTCCTTGCTCTTTTCCTAGTACATTCTCCCACCTGACTTTGCTTTTTTGATCACAATTGAACTCTATGGTTTTCTGAGCATTAGCTGAAGTCACTCCCAGACTCCTTCCTGTAATAGTGAGCACTAATTTAGAGATATTTGCTGGGAATGTATATTTAGGGTTATTTTTCCCTGAAACCTCAAATGCCTTTAATCAACACTGAATTTCCTCTGTTATTTTATTGCCCAGTTACCAGTGTAAGAGTCCTCTTTCACAGCTGGATCCCCATTTGAGTATGCTGAACAATTTTCTCTCATCATCAGGTTTTGCCGCCTCACTTTTCATCTTTTTCCCAGTACACCAACAGACATGGAGAACAGTACAGGATCCCTGTGTGGTGTCTTTGATACCTTCCCTCCACTGAATTCTATCCATTAAACACCTACTAGTCCAGGAAATGACTTTCTCCTTTAGCCCATGATAAATTTTGGGTTCTAAAAGTTTATTCAATAAGAAACATCAGTCAAATGCTTTTAGAAAGCCTAGACAGGGATATAAAAATTGAGTGTGCAAATATAAATCAATTGAATCTTGATAACATTCTTCATCAAATTAATAGATTTGCAACACACTGCTTCTTTTACAATTGACATATTAGCTATTCCTCTATATGCCTAACAATGCATCCTTATGCTTTCACATTTTTTCTAGGGTAGGATTTTTGGAGGGCTTCTGTTTTTGTTAGGGTTTGATTTTTTGTTGTTTGTTTGTTTGTTTTTTCTTAGTTGGTTGGGGGGTTTTTTTTTGTCTTTTTTTACTTTTTATTTGTTTGGGTTTGGTTTGGTTGTTGTTTTCCCCAAATTTATCACCTTAGGTGTCATATGAAATTTTTTTGAGTGGTGTCACTTTTTCTCCTTACTATTCCTTTGCAATGACACCACTTAAGACTGTTATTGAACACAGTAAGTAACTGCAGCTTCACCTCTGAACCCTGCTGGTATTTCATGGCAAACACCACATGATTTTGATTATCCTGTTCTATTTATATTTTATACAGTTTTTAGTTTCTATGTATTATTTTCTTTCCAATGAAGAGTCCCTATCATCTTGTTTCAGATGTTTTTTAAACAAAACACTAATTTTATTTTCACCTTCCAGGACATTTAAAGTATTGGGGACCATCTCTTATCTTTTTGTATCCCTACAGACACTTGTCTTCTACTTACAGAAGGTCTCAAACCAGTTGCATGTGGTGTAGGAGGTCCATGCAGCTCCATTCCCCACCTGGCAGGTGATCAAGGACTCAACAATGTCAGAAATCCTCCCTGTCCTCCAACAGAATTATCCAGGAAAGTGATCAATAGAACAAAGTGGTTTAATCCAGCAGCCAGGAACAGATATCTTGAGCAGAACTGTAGAGATGCTTTATGATAGACAAAAAAAATAAAAACCCCAGAAAAGGGAATTTCAAAGATTCTCCATAGACAGAGAAATGCAAACAAACAAAAGCAGAACTGTGCAAAGTGACCAAATACTGGCATTTTTCTGAGGAAGGGCTGGACATCTGACTGGAGCAGATTCAAAAATGTTTTTCCTCTGAAAGAAAGCCTTAGGCAGGAATCAGTGACAGAGCAGCCACAGGCAATCAGAAATTGCCAAGTCACAGAACCACAAAGTGACATAGCTGGAAGGGATGTCTGGCAGCTCTCTGATCAGTATTTGCTCAAAGCAGAGCCACCATCAAGGTTAAATCAGGCTGCTCATGGCTGCATCAAGGTGCATTTGAGTCTCTCCAAGGATGGAGTTTCCACAGCCTCTGGGTTCCCATTCCAGATCTGGGCCACCTGACATGGGACACTTTCCCCACCAATACCAAACAGAATTTCTCTCCTCACATAAAGCCTCTGGTGAGGTGCAGAGATTTCAGTGTGGAAGGGGCAGGGATCAGCTGGGAAGAGGTGAACACCCATTTGCCTGCCTGTGTAATCTCCCTGGCTGTGGAGGCACCACTGTCCCTCGTTCTGCTAGTGCAGGTCCTGGTAACTTAGAGTTTCAGAGAGGAAAACTCAACTTGAGCTCTGGCTGAGCAGGCACCTCCACTTGCAGCACTCTGCCAGCATCACAGCTCATCCAAGGCTGGGCACCCTCTAGCTGAGGCCACCACTCACTGTTAAATATCCTCACACTGCCTTCTTCCCATCCCATCTCCCAGGAATTTTGGCATCAAATCTCCTCCAGAGGTAAGGCTTAAATTCCTGACTATTAAAGAAGACATTATCTCTACAGATGAAAACTGGATTAACCTCAACTGGTTAATAAAAACACTGTTGAGACCTTCAGGCAAAATTCCTGTTCCTGGCATCCAATTCTGTTATGTAAAATTAAAGAAAGGAAATTTAAAATAAGACAGGAATGCTTCCTCAGACCACCTGCTTGTGTTCTCCCTCCCCTTACAGTCACTCCCAAATCCTGCCTCCCCTGCTGGAGTCCAGATATTCATTTCCTAGCACCCAAAGGCTCCAACAGCCTGCAGTCATGAGAGAATTCTGTCTGAGATAATTTTTGCTGACCCAAATCAGATTCTAAGGTAAGGAAGGTATTAGATATACCCGAACAACTCTGTTTACTGCAAAGCCAATATTATCTTTCAGTTTGCACAATTGTAGTGGTAAATAAAAAGGTCTCCTTTTAAGGGTCTTAAAGGCTTTAAAAAACAAAAAAAAAATTATGTGCAGGTTTTCTGTTTACCAAATTTACTAAGCATTTAATGAACCATATCACCAAAGACTGCTTTCAGATACAGAGCAATAAGGAAAAGGAGTAAGAAAGTATAAAAATATCCAGAAAAAAAAGCAGATTATATACATGACAAAGTGAATGTTTTTGTTTTAAATCAGTCCCTGGACAACACAGGCTGCACAGACTGAACACTCTGCATGATCTCAAGTCTTCACTCTAAATATTATTTTGTCAGTTAAGAGGAAAAAACCTGACAAAATACTTGAGAACACTATGCAGCCTCTGATGCATCCTAGAAAAATGTTCAAGTAGGGTGGTATAGAAATTCAAATCATGTTGAGAAAATACCTTTGTGCTGTATACAAAGAATCTTTGTCAATAAGAGACTTTCTGCTCTGAAAATCAGGCTTTCAGGATCAAAGATCCCAAGGAGAACTGTCAAAATTGTGCACTGAAGAGGTGTTTGTTACTTACTAGTTTTTGTAAGAATCAGCTCAAGGAGTACCCTGATTACAACTGGACAAGACCTAGAAAAATAGCTGGGGAAAAACCTTGATGCTTTTCGAGTCAACCTTCAGCCATCTCTTGTCAGGTTTTTTTAAGTTTTTATTCTGGTCCAGCTTTGAACATGCTGTTCCATATCCAAAAACTTGCTCTCCACTAATGCAGGAGATATATTTTGTTGTCAAACATCAACGCAAAACATCTTAAAATAATGAGGAGATTTAATGCACTGCAACTCATATTAAGGTAGAAAGACATTCACAGCAGTTCTCACAGGAAAGAACTCCTAAAAGAAGGCAAAAAAAAAAAAAATACAAAACAAGGATAACAGAAAATAATCTCAGTAGCACAGCAGCCAAAGACTGATAAACAAGAACAGCCATCACAGTGTGATATACAAGATGTTCATTACTCATGACTCTGAGCAATAGCAGATCACTTTGCATATTTATTAATTCTTGTATTACAATGCTGGCAATAAAGTGTGGTCTTTGTCATTAAATGTTAGATATAAAAAAGCAGGCAGAATAAATTAGTTTAGGCTCTGTACATGACTAGAAACTGTGTAGCACCAATAAATTAGTGCTTGGAGGACATTAATTTATTTTCATGCACAATTCTGTTGTGTTCATGTCACAATAATTCTTCATTTGGACAGGAACTTCATTTGGGGTGGAGGGAAATGTGTAACCCCAAATGTCATGAAGACAAGGGTGTACACTGATGGCCAGAAAAGGTGTAAGTGAAGGTTTATATAATTCCCAGGTCCCCTGAAACCAAATTATAACCCAGTGTATTTCCAGGACATGGAGGTTGGAATGATGTACCAATATAGGTCTTTGAAATCTAATTACACTCTTCTAAAATTCCCCTCTGGCCTCATCTCCTAATGACAAGCCACTCGTAATTCTTCTCCAAATGTTGAAGCACAGAGACAGACCAGATGAAATACAGACCTCTAAAGGATCAACACTGGGAGCTGGTGCACATAATCACCAAAAGGCACAACTGTTTCAGTCAGCCCTTGGACAACAGTTGTGTCCCCCCCTCCATGCCCATGAATGACTTTCTTCAGAAATTTGTAGCTCTTCCTCTTTTCCAAATGCCCCTTTGGTCAATGAAATTTTTGCACCTTCAGTTTTCACTTATCAGTATAATAGAGTTATTGAATCATTTAGGTTGGAAAACACCTCTAGGATCATCAAGTCCAACTGTTAACCCAGCACTGCCAAGTCCACCACTAAACCATGTTCCTGAATGCCCTATCTGCATGTATTTTAAATGCCTCTGGGGTGGTCACTTGATCCCTTACCTCCATGGGCAGCCTCTTCCAGTGCTTGACAACCATTTCAGTGAAAATGTTTTCCTAAGATCTGATATAAACCTGTCCTAGCACAACTTGAGTAAATCCTTCAAACCTGACAACCTGACTAGCCAGTTATACGTACCCTACAGAGGAAAAAGTGAATCACACTGATAGTAGACATGCTGAGGAGATCCATTAAAAATGGATTTATGAAGACCAGGCAGCATCACAGAGTCAAATCCAAATCATATACAGATACTCCACACGTGCAGATTTATACTTTTTTAGAATATATTTTGACCATAAACACTATGCAAGATCTCATCATTTGATGGAGGAGATTTCATCAGGTGTCCTTGACAATTCAAGTTGGGTACCAAAACAAAACAGAAACAAAGAAACAAAACAAAACAAAACAAACAAACACCCCNCCCCCCAAAAAAAAAAAAAAAAACCAGAGCAAAAAACACCTTTAAATAAAAACAACCCCAAACCCACAGAATCAAACCTCACTATATTAATGAATGATGCCACGTTGCCTTTGCAGGAAGGCAAAGGTGTCAACCAGCCAGCCACGTCAGAGATTTTGTCATTCCACAAGCACAGTGTTGTGGTGCAGATAACATGGTAATTGTACAGCCCATGCCTGCTCATCACACTAACCATTTTCAGGCCAAGAGTAGATGTTTCTAACACTTCCTCTTTGCCACTGGTCGAAATGTCTGTAATTAGCCAGCCAATCAATTAAAGTTCTAATGGGGGAAAGCCAAAGGTCAAAGCAGAAGTAGTAAACTATCAGAGTAGTTTAATAGGGTCGAGTGAGACACATTCCTGCTAGAATTATATTGACATGCTCTGCCAAGGTATTCCTTGCCATCCCTGGCCCCTGCCCCTTGACCCATGAACAAATCTAGTCAGTATTTGGAGTAAATTCCCACTATGACCTTGTTGTGTCATTCTGAACATACCCACAGGTGGAGACAAGAGCAGTGGCACTTACTAGAGCAGAAATGAGAGTCCAGACCTCAGTTTGTGATCAAAGTGGGTGCCAGGGAGCAAACTGAACAGACCATTGGGCTAAAAGCTGGGAATGCTGCTGAGCTGTGTGTTCTAACACAACGTGTCTGTCTCAGAGAAGCTGCTGAAGCATTCTTTCATTTTCTTGTTGCATTCCTCAGTCACACGAGGCTTCATCACAGACAGCTGTGCCATGGAAACTGCTGCTAACTGCCCATGAAATGCCAGTTTTGTCACAGACCAGAGCTCAGCCCATGTGGAGCTCTGCCCTCCCTTCCCTGTGAGATGAGGTCAAGCCAGACTGACCTGTGCGAGTTTTAATTCTGATGGATTCAGAATAAACATTTAATGTTATGCTACAAGAGGAGAGACAAACTTTTGCAATTGTGCAGTTGAGTGCTTCCCCTCTTCCACAAGCATTAAAGGATCCTACTCTACATACAAGCTAGCCTCAACCCTGTGACCCATCAAGTTGTTTTGGGGTATGGTGTGTCATCAATCATTGGTTGAAATGCAAATGTAAATATATACATACATCCATTTCAATTTAATTCATCTATTTAGATCCCTGCAAAAGGCACTTCAGGGACAGCAGCTTGTCCTGGAATGTGCAGCACTTTCACAGCTCCATTTCAGCCTGGAATGGGACTGAAAAGCCTCACTGGTGGCCCAGAAAATCAGTGAACACACACAGTACCAGGAACCCTTTGCTTTCAGAAGCTGCTTTATCCAAGATCCCAATCAATCACTGAGCTCTGTTTTCCAGTGATTTAGACCCTCAGCCTGAATACTCTGCAAACTACAGTACACAGACAGGATCAGGAGAAACACAACTGCTGCTACTATAAACCTGGAAAAAAACCCAGACACCATAAACCAATGTTTTGTGAGTTTTTATATTTTTTTTTTATTTGGGTATTTCTTCTGAATCCATTACCACTTTGATTTTTCTCCAGACTGTGTTCCCAACAGAAAAAATATCCTTCACCTCCTTTCTGACTACTGTCAGCTGAAGAACTCCTAAACACAGCTGGCTGTGGGTGGCAGCAGGAGGCTGAATTGGCAGAAATTTTCTGGCTCTGTTACCAGCAAAGGCAACTCTGAGGCTACTGATGACTGTTTCATATTTTCAGAGCAAATTTCCTTATCCCCTTTGTAACCAAAAAGAACAGTGTAATTGAGCAACAGTTAAATAAGCTACAAGATTGTGTTTATTCTTACCTATGTGACTGCAAAGGGCTCAAGCCTGATAAAAACAGTCATACAAACGAGAGCAAGGTTAATAAAGTCTGAGTAAGTTCTTACTCTACAGTCAGAAACAGCATGTCTACAAAAATGGATTAAGAAAACAACATTCTTTGATATTTTCTCGTCTATGTGGGGTTTTTTGTGTTGTGATATGAGGAAGGATTTGCCAAAATACTTTAAATCCCTTTTTTTTTCTGTTTGTCCTACACACAGAGGACCTCATTTAAAAAAAAAATAAAAGGCAATCGATCAAACGACAAAAGTCAATCACCAATTTCAAAAAGTGCTATCAACAGCCCTCCCTCCCCTCCACTTGCTATCAGGACCAAGGATATTTTGGGAAAGGCTTTTTAGGACACTTGGGCTACTGGGCAGCAAATATTTGTGACAGAATTGTCTCCTTAGCCAGGACTGCCTGGGGCAGCCTATGCCCAGCAGAGGAGGATCCCACCTGCCCTGCCCTGGTGCAGGGTCCCCAACACCAGACCCACAGCACAGTCCAAAGGCACCAGCTTCTCCTTGGAAGCACGGGTGAAGACACTGTGGGCTTCATTCTTAGCAGTGAATAAAGAACAGGAGGATGTTGCTTTTTCTGCTCCCCACTGACTGCCCACCAGGCATCCCACTTCATCACATTTGTCCTTCAGTGGGTCTAGACCAAAAAGGATCCAGAGATCCTGAAAGAGGTGGTGCAATGGACACAAAGGGCAGAAGGAATTTTGTCATCCATTGCAAGAAAATGGATGGGAGCTTTATTGTTGTGGTAAAACTGGGAGTAAACCCAATAACTCTTTATTACTAGAGTAGTCCTACCAGCTTTTACCTCCTACTCCACAGTGCTGGGAAGAATAAAATTATCACAGTGGATGAATGTTATCTACACTGTGTCATATGGGGCAAAAAACCCAAACCACATTATTTGAAGCAGGAAACATGCATAGACAGAGTACTTGCTGAGCCCAGATGCCTAGACACAGATTAAAAATAAAACAACCTTTTGAGGCATCATTACCAGTAAACAGCACATTTGGTTTACCCTCATGGTAACCCATCCAGCTTCTGGAATTCAGCATTGAACAGGATGAACCTGACCCATTCCTGGATCTGGACTTGCAGCTGGTTTGACAGACTAGAGGTTTATCTACATTAAGATTTTCTAATCTGAAAAAAAAAAAAGAAAAAAAAAAAGAATCTAATACTCTTCTATTAAAGATTTTATTTTCCCTGAATTTGTATTTCATTAGCATAAGGTGAAAGTGTTTCCATGGAAACACCAGGGATATATAATTTCTAAATAATGAATTTTCCACAAAGAACTCACAAAATAATTTTCAGATTACAATGCAAAATATTCCAAAGTGAGTTCACTAATTAATATTACATAGAGGACATACGTAAAGACTTTGAGCTTCAAATAGTAGCTCTAAATCATTAAATATAAATTAAGTAGTTTAATATTCCAATTACAGAAAATAAAAACACAGCAAAATACCAGAAACTTAAGTCAAAATTACACTAAGTGTAATTTCACTGTTTCAGTGATCAAATATGTCAGTATCAATACAATGGGTCATATATCATATCACTTGTATATATTTAGATCTCTCTATATAGTTATTTTCTACTTTGATTATAAAATGTTTTAGGTTTATATCTTATTTCTTTAAGCTCATTATTAAGATGATAATATGCATTAACATGAAATAATTTTTTTGCTTATTCATCATCCATTCCAGTGAGGTGCTAATATATACTAGCTTGGTTTGGATGATTACTAAGAATTAATTCTCCCAGCTGGGCATCAAAACAAATAGGAAAAATCTCACCTTCAGCAGGGAAAAGTTTTTAAAAGGCAGGGATTCCTCTGAATTGCACTCTCAAAGGAAGTGAAAAGGCAAGATGAACAGGAAAAAAGGAAGAAGAATTATTAAAGATGATATTTTCCCAGGCTGGGTAGTAAAGAAATCTCACACAACTTTTGGGCTTGAGAAGAAGGGGATTTAGAACTGGGGAGGAGATCAGGATTTTTTGTTTCTTTCATGTGCCATTTCATTGTGTTATTTAGGTATGAAACATTAAGGGGTTAAAAATCCAGTTATGGTGTTTTGACATTGTTTCTTCATCTATGTAATTTTTCTAAGGTTGAATATTTCTTCAATCAATTGCAGAGTTGATGCTGCACTTGATACAAAACCTCCCTCAACCCCATATACCTATTTATTGATATGGTTAAGTGGATTGTTAGGAGCAGTTCACATCACAGATCAGGCCAGTGAACTCAAATGCTGGGGCCAGTCAGTGTGAGGTGGAGTTGTGGGTGTATTCCAGAAATAGTAAAGGGGAGAAGAGAAAAAAGGCACAAGCTGGAAGAAATGTCAGGCAGAGCCCCCAAAAAAAGCACTCCCAAAAGCTGTGAATTGGACCAGATGCCTGCATAAAACTTTTTAGATAAATTGCTCTTCCCTTTCTCAAAAAAAAAAAAAAAAACCAAAAAAAAACCAAAAAAACAAAAAAAACCCACCTGTTTAAACATTATGGTGCATCTTCCACGGACCAGATTCTCTTACATAATTTTGTACATTAACATGAATATTAATTAAAAAAAATAGAAGAATTTACTCCAATCAAGCCCTCTGTGAAAACAGAGTCCAAAAATAAAAAAAAAAGATTGACTGAAAGCACAAGGTGAGGTAGAATGTCCCAGTGAGAGGGAAAGACCACTTACCAAGATGAAGATGACAGGTGGTTTATGGAAGTTTATCCAAAGATACTTTGAAGTGGTAAATGACTGTGTATTCAAAAAAGTATGCCCAAGGAGCTAGAAACCAATGCCACGGGCTGCCACAACCCTGAAGGATGTGAGCAGTTAAAATTTACTGTTGGCAGGAGCTCGATTTGGGCATGAATAAAAATAAGGGTTGCATATGCTAAAAGGCTTCTTGGCACAGCTGCTTTGAGAAACAGCAGTTGTGCTTGTTAGAAAAGGAGATGAAGTGTGTCCAACACACAACTGCTGGATCTGAAAGCCCAGCAGGCACCCTGCTCCTTGTCAGCTTCTCAGTGTGTGCAGCATTACTGAGTATCCCACCCTCACACATCACCTGGCCTGCCAAAAAGGAGCAGCCAGCTGCAACGTCTGGGAAAATTCTTCTCTGGAGATAGAAGGTCCGGTATTTGGGTTCAGGCTTTTTCTGTCATATTCTATCCTTAGGGGGAAAAAAAGAAAAAAAAAAATGGAAAACATATGTGGAAAAGCTTTGTTTTCTTAAACATTGAAAAAAATCTTTATTTCCAGTCCAATGACTCTTTCATGAACTACATTCCTTATAAGCTTCCTTGATTTAATGACCTGATTTGTGCTTCATCCTGCCTCCTAAAAAACAAGGTGAAAATTGAACTGTCTAGGTTAAAGCCATATGCATCCAGAAAGTCAATTTTGAGAACAAAATAATTCAAAGAGTATATTCTATGAAACAGCAGACTCTCAGCCATATAGTTAACAAATTATTAATAAAGTATGTGATCCTAAAATACGAGAGGTACCATCTGCCATAGCTCTATTTTTTTTATTAAAGTCTGAATTCTTACAGATAACACTGAGTAATATCTTTTACTAAGATTTTTTTACTGTGAGAAGGTGACAGGTCAGGTCCATAAGTAACAGTATGTGTTCTGCCACACTTTACACATTAACCTCCAGTTTTGTGGGGAATGAGCTCAGTATCCAGCTCAGGCTCCATAAAAAGGAACAAAGGTCTGTGCTGATGTCAGGTACACGTGGCACTCCTGTGCCACTTTGTCAGAGCTCTGATCCTGATGAAAGCTCAGTCTCCAGCCTTGCAGCCTTGGGAGCAGGGGCATTTTGGTTTGGATCTGGAGCAGCACTTTGTCTCATCCTTGTCAGGATGAGAGGATGAAACCAGCTGCCCAGAGACAGCAAACCTGGGGGCCATGGAGTCAGCCAGCTCCCCTAACATCTCAGAAGACAATAGCTTTATAACAAAGCTTCTACCCTACATCACCATGTCCTACTTTAGCACTTGTGGAGCACTGGAAGACCATTATGGCTCTGTGACAGCAGGACCTTTGGCACAGAAACATTTTTTCACTGATCTTATTTCTAGGACAGAAAAGATGTCATTCCAAATTACTTAAATGTAATTATGATCTTTATTGTAGTTTGGCAGACCGCAGATTTCACCACTATCTCTGAACTTGCAAGTTTTAATTATATACTGAAGCTTGTTGAATATAATGAAATAGCTAAGCACAGAATATTAATAACCTGTCCTTCAAGTCTTTATTAGATTGTTTTCACAAATTGTAAAAAAAATTATGAGCCATTTCTCTTCTTTTTTTGGATGGAGGGAGTGTTTTCAGTTCGGTTTTTGGGTTTGGTTTTTTTTTTTTTACAAGGCAATTGTGTAGCACTGTAAGTTATGATTAAGTGTATGCAGCTGGAATTTTTACTGCACGTTTGCACCTGTATGTTAAGTAACAAGACCCAAGAGATTTGATAAACCTACAAAAATCACAGAGAAAGACAAAGGATGAGGGTGGATTGGAGAGCAGCCTGCAGGCTTTCTTTTAAAGGAGGTCCAGGACCATGTGGGCTTTCAGTTACACAGTAATGGCCTAAATATGAGCATTCTTTATTTATGCCAGTCTGTATTCATGCCTCTCATATTATTTAAACATGAAGGGATAAAATTTGTCTTTCTTGTTAACAGGAAGTCTTCCAAAGACTGTTACTGAAAATGCATGTTGTTATCCCGAGGCACCACAACATGCATATTAATCTCTCAAGAGTGCTCTTGGGAGGGCTGTTTTATGATTATATAAGATGGTTTTGAATATCTTCACAAGATAATAAACAGTGTCAGCTTCTCCCACTGCTTTCATTACTAAGTCTTCAAAAATTAGTGCATCTCCTCTTGATAGGGTTTGAATAAAACCTGACTATTTCCTGAATGATAGGTCAGCCTGGCAATATGATCTATTTATAGTCAGATAATTGCACTATTTCAAAGTGTAGTCCTTATGAAAATGTATGAAATGTATCAGACACAGCTCTGTGTCAATTATAAAGACAATCAGGGTGGAAAAAATTTAAAGAAAACATACAACTAACTGCCCAACAGTACATTTTGCCTTTTGAGCAGCCTTTAGTAAGACACTTCACTATACTAGTTAGTAACCAGATGGAGGAGCCAAGAGTCTGTTCTTACAACTGGCACACAAAACCCCCAACATTTCTACAGCCATGGAAATGTTAAAAATAAAAAAAAGGCAAAAAAAAAAAAAAAAAAAAAAAAANAAAAAAAAAGGAAAAAAAAAAAAAAAAAAAAAAGAAAAGCCCTAAGTAATCTGAATGTGTTGTCCTTTCTTTGCTTTGATATTCAAGTCCAAATTAATATTCTGGTCAGATGTTAAGAGTCTAAGTCACTCTGCAGCAGAGCACTGAGCAAATTCCTGATAAAACTCTTAAAAGTGATCATTGAGAATAGCTATTTTTGACAGCTATTCCCAAGAAACTTGTGTTTTGCAGTGAGGATGACCAAAATCTCAGCTCAATTCAAAAGGGTAAATGCATAAATATATGTGCTAAAATCAATAGTATGCAAGCATTCAGCAGCTTAAATCAGACACTCAAAACCTAAAAGCTGGCCTGAAAAATGCATTTTAGCTGTTCAAATACATGTTTTATAGCATAGCCATACTCAGACATCTTACAGAAAAATTACTTTGCAATCACAAGTCTCATTTAGTCAATAGGAGGGGCATTATTTAATTAACAAGCTTTGAGTTTGTACAACTTTTGTAGTACAAAATGTGCCATATATAAGCCCCAAGGCCAAACAATTCAAGCTGTTCCTGACAGAGTAATTTTTTAACTCACAGGTGTCTAAGCACTGCTCACTGTTGGTAGCTCCCCCATTTTAGGGAGGTTCCCACAGTCACCTTATTCCAACTCTCCTGGCCCTTTCAAAAGCTCCTTTCTGGCCACACACAGGGGTTCTGTGGGTGCTCCCTAAAGCACTCTGACTTGTGGGTTTTCCCCACCCCAAATGCCACAGGAGGCCTCCAGACCCTTTACAACACAGAGAACCTCTACATCCACCTTGGGCTCCTGCAGGCTAAAAACTGATGGCTCCTGACATTAGCCAACACTTTTTGTGCAAAGCAGCAGCTCCTTAGCACAAGCACGTCCCTGACCCTGCACCCCAGCCACTTTTTTTTACATGTACATTTTACTTAAAATGCACAGCCAAAGCACCCAGACAAATCTGCTAACACAGTACAGCTCTGAGCAAAGCACAACAAGGAATTAATTCACTGCTTCATGGGCAGGCAGGAGTTCAGCCACCTCCAGGAGAGCAGAGACCCATCACACGTGATGGTGACTTGGGAAGACAAACACCACTCCAGTGTCCCCCTTCCTCTTTCTTCCTCCCACTTTATACACTGCACATGATGTCTTATGGTCTGGAATATCCCTCTGGTCATTTGGGGTCCCCTGTCCTGGCTGTGTCCCCTCCCAGCCTTCCATGCACCTCCAACCTCCCTGCATGGCAGTGCAGGAAGGAGGAAAGGCCTTGGCTCTGTGTGAGCCCCACTCAGCAATAACAAAAACATCTCTATTGCCAACCCTGCACTCAGCACAGATACAAAACAAAGCCCCATTCCAGCCACTGGGAAGGAAATTAACCCCACACCAGCCAAAGCCAGCACTCACAGACCTAGGGCAGGAACTGAAATCAATCAGAAAGCAAGACTAGGGTTATTTCCTGGTGGCAATAAGACACCTCTTGTCAGAGCAGACCTTATCTCTGCACTGTATTGTGATTCCAGTAGCCCTTTACCTGGATTTCAATTCACAGGTCGACTCACCTGAAAGTTTTGGCCACTATTTCTTTATGATTAATAAAAATCTTCCTTTAGCAGCTATACAGCTTTCTCTGTGTGGCAATGGGTGACCTTTCCTGGGCCTGGACAGTGTCATTACTTCTTGTGCTCAGCAACAAGCAGCAAATTCCCTGCCACAGGATGAGGAGCTCCCTGCTCTTGTCAGTGTGGGCTGGCTTTTAGAGTTACACCTTTCTAAAAGCCTCTGTGTAGTGAGGGAAATATGATTGTGATGGCCAATAGGAAACTATTTTACACCTGATACTGTTTAAATTATTTCTGCTACTGACATGCATTTGACCAGCTGTAACAACTGACAGCTGCTGTCCTTCTCTGCCAGGCAGAGATGAGGACCCTGACTTGCTAATAGAAGACATTTTCCTTTAGGAAACACCATGTAAGCCTTACATTGGTGCTGAGTGCCTAAAATTAAGCAGAGCTGCAAGTTCCTTCAAGCTGGACCTCTTTCTGGGAGCAAAACATGCAAAATTTTACTCCCAATAGGTGACACCTAACAAAGCCACAAGACACTGGAAACTGCATCTTGCCATTAGACATGACCAGAAATTGGGACACTGCACAAAACTATTGCAATCCCTGTTAGAAGGAAGTACAATAGGAAATGAGAGAGTTTCTGAGACTGTTTAAGATAACTTCTGCTAGGTGAATTTTCAGAGCACCATTACAGCTGATTACTGAATCCTGACAATAGGGGTTCATTGGCAATTCCCCCTCCCACATTTCCCCCCAGATTTCTCTCAGAAAACATGACTTTCCTGCAATCCATAGGAAAGTAAAACAGAGAGAAGGTCTCTTTCAAACTGTCAGTTTTTTTCATCGTTATTCTCGATTTCTGAGGCAGCCTAATCAGCTTTTTCACTTAGAATGGAATTTGCTTCCACTATTTGCTATCTCAAAATATATGCATGTTCATATAAATACGCATATTTACACATGTGCTTTACACTACTTTCTTCTCTCTACACTGAGAAGTCCAGAAAAAGCAAGCAGATAGGGAATACAAAAAAATAGTGATTTGAGGTAGTACTAAAATTTGGCTGAAATGGTGCTTAGGTACAAGGTATAGCTTTTGTCTGTGAGGAAAAATGACCCCAGGTATACCACTCTGATTGAAGCTACACAAAAAAAAAAGTGTAATTTTTGCACAACAGAGCTGGGAATTCCTTATAGGGAAAACTGTATACAAGTATGGACAGATGGGAAGAAGTTTCCCTGCACCTCACTGTTTATCTGTCCATCTGCCTGTGTTAGCCTCTTTCAGTGCCCAGAGACCTCTCTTTGAAGGACTGAGTTTAAGCTGACCCTTTCCCCCTCTCTCAGACCTGTTCTCCCAGTAACACCAGTTAACAAAAGATCCTAATGCGTTCATCCCTTCCTTCCCCTTCCTGCTCTCAGAAACCTTGTCCATCTCATGGCCATCAGATGCATGATGCCCTAATATTTAGTTAAGCTTAAAATACAATTGTATTTAGGTAATAACAGCAAAGAAACAGAAGTACAGAAAACAATTATGGATCAGGTCAATAGAGAAACTCGAGTTTTGGATTAGGCTCCTGTAATAATTTCTGACCTTGCACATCTGCAAAAGAAAAACAAGCAGTGATCAATTCCACTTGGTGTGGACAAAGCATTTTGAACTTATTTTGAACAGATGTGTCATTATTACCTTAATTCTTGTGGCTGGGTAGAGCACCTATTTCCAAATTGCTTTCAAGCTAATAGCATTTGTTCCAGTTAAGTCTATTAACATTATAATTTCCGCACCCTGGGAACTTTTCTGCTATTTTTAAAGGTCTTTTTTTCCCAGACTCAGACTGAAATCAATCACAGATGTTGTCCCTGTGTATGTTCTTTAAATGGAATGTGCCACACTACATTTTTTACCTTGATTTCAGCGGGGCTGTGCTAAGTGCTTACAGTAGTGAAAAATTGCAATGGTTTCAGGAGGATTATGTCTGTGCAGTTAGAGTAAGAACAGAGGTAACCCCCTTGTGCTGCCCACAGATGGTTGCAAAACCAATGCACAAAATCAATGTACAGAAGACTGACATTAGCTTTAGCATAACAGGATGCTCCTGAAATCACTTGAATCAGGCCAGAGATGGAGTACTCTGACCTAGATTTGGAATACCCCCCAAAACAGAGGCAGAATTCAGATTTCATGGCTTTATTGGGTTTTCTATTAAAACAGAAATTCAAACCTTATCCTGAACACTGGTTCAGTGTCTTTTGCTTGTCTAACACGAAGTCTGTGATAAAGACTTTGTGAAAAATAGAAAGTATTTTGCTCAAAAAGGAAAGGTATCAAAAAGCCCAAACAAACAAAAAAACAAAACCAAAACAAAAAACGCAAAACAATTTACTCGACTGTACAAGGAATAATTTCATAAAAATGTTATTACAATGCCTTGACTGAAATCACTCTCAGCTTAGGCAATTCTAAATGAGCAGGTGATTTTTGTGAAACACAGAGAATGCCAAATGCATCTCAACTTTAAATGTGTGATGCTTCCACTGGCAGTTGGGGACCAGGTAAGAAACCATCACATGAGTTATCTTTAAGAAGATCTGCTGCTAGTTTTTTTGATCTGATGCTTCTGAAAATAATTAACAAGTCCTCATAAATGATGTGTACAATATATAAGTGCTGAAAAACCCTGAAGTGTACAGTAAATCTCTTAAAAAAAACCAAACCATAATGAATGATGATCACCTACAATATGAATTATAGATTCTTTGCAAGTTAGCCGGATTCATGATTATGCAGTGCTTCAGGGTCTGCTGCTACATTTGCATTTTTACCATGAGCCTTTTTGGTTTGTATCATCTTGAAATATAGATTAAAACTTCACAGCCAGATGATTAATTAAGTCTAAAAAATCTTGTGTGCCTAATCTCCACATACTGAAAATGAATGCAAAGTTTGCCCCAAATGAATATCCAGCTCTGAATTTCACTCAGACCCTAAGACTTTAGGACTTTTATTTAGACAAAAGGTAGACTTTCTGGAATATCAGTTGTGTAATTTAATTTTTCTCAGTGGGAGAACAAATGCAATTGTATTTTGATATGAAGTCAGTATTCAAATTCTTTAGATATAAATTTTTTATCTATAAAAGAAGCCCTTGACAAAATTGTGGATCACTTACTGGAAAACTGAATGAAGGACAGGAAACTTACACACAAAATTTAACCAATTTCTGTCCAAAAGTTCCACATGGGAATTCAAATAAATCATAGTACCCAATGGCTTGGGTTGGGAGGGACCTTAAAGATCCTCCAGTTCCAACCCCCTGCCATGGGCAGGAACACCTTCCACTGGACCAGACTGCTCAAAGCCCCATCCAACCCGGCCTGGAACATTTCCAGGGATGGAGCATCCATGGCTTCTTTGGGCAACCTGTTCCATGCCTTACCACCCTCACAGTAAAGATTTTCTTCCTCATATCTAGTCTAAACCTACTTTTTTTCAATTTGAAGTCATTCTCCCCTTCTCCTGTCCCTACATGCCTTTGTAAAAAGTTTCTACATCTTTCTTGTAGGTGCCCTTCAGGTACTGGAAGGCTGCAATTAGGTCACCCCAAAGCCTTTTCTTCTCCAGGTTGAACAAAGCCAATCCTGTCAGCCTTTTTTCATAGCAAAGGTGCTCTATCCCTCTAATCAATCTTTGTGGCCCTCCTCTGGACTTGCTCCAGCTGCTCCATGTCCTTCCTGTGCTGGACCCCATGTTCAGTGTCTGGGCTGTCCAACTGCAAAAGCTGATAACAACAGCCACACTGCCTAGCACAAGAACAAGGGGGGGTTAACTCTTTTGGAGAACTGAATAATGTGGCTGAATAATGAAGCAGTGATACATGTTTTCCAACACCTTGTTTGTGCAGAGAAAATCTCTCTTCTGATAAATTATTCAAAGCATAAGTGCTAACCTATTTAAGTTTGAAAATATGTGTACTGTAATCAGGAATCATGTTTCTCAGCTGTCTGAACAGCTACACTTCAAATCTGGCATTCTCTTCAGTGCCTGCACAAAAGAGTACAGGAAGATAACAATGTCCAGAGATCAGTAAATCTTTCAGAGTTTTGGGGCAGTGTGTCAAAGAAATCTAGAGGTTTCCTAAATATAGAAAAACCTATTCAAGTATATCTTGCAGAAAGTGTCTGAAAATATTTCCAACGTATGCAAATCTTTCCATTGTAACTTTAAGCGTGACAGCTGCCTCATTCATGTCAAAAGGTTAATAAAATTTCTTCAATAATTTATCAAGGTTAAAGATTTTCTCAAAACAAACACTGCTTATGTGGAACTAATTAAATACTCACTCTGCCTTTCAACATGGAAGATTAAATAAGCTGTGACATTTTGCAATTTTAATTTATGGTGCATTTTCCAGCATCTTCACATTAGTTTCATTTTTTTAGGAGACTCAAACATTAATATAGAAATCATGTGATCAGCGATTGTATGTACTGTATCCTTTTCCCTCTGTCATTAAATTTAGAAACAACTGGAGTGCTCCAGTGTTTGGACCAGAAGCATAGTATTGGTGAGTAGTGTTAAAGCACAGTAATATGCTCAGTTCAGGCAAGCCTTATTTATTATGTATATTAGAGAAATGCAATCTAAAAATGACACATAAGACTCATTGGGACTTTCCCTTTTGGTGAGGAGTTTTTAGGTGTTGGTTTTGACATCCAGAGAGGAGGTTTAGGTTGGACATCAGGAAGAGAGGGGATTCCAGCCAGAGTGAGGGTAATTTCAGGATTATGGGATTGGAATACTGCTGGAGTATCTGTCCCTATGACATCATGTGGTGGAATGTATGTCCTTTACACTGAGTCTCAAAAGTGGGCTCTAGCTGCATGCCTGTATTATGGATATTTGACATATGTGTCTATAGGGAAGCTGAATAGTCCTCACTGCTTTTGGAATCTGGGAACTGTTCTTTTAGCATATCAGTGGTTTAATTTTCTGGAAATCTGTGTTGTGGATGCACAAATAAACAGCAATTCTTGATTTCACACTCAGTAAAAATATTATGGCGTGTATGTGCTCAGATATTACAACAATGGTCATGACTTGAAAAAGAAAAACATAAATCCATGAGAAATCAATTGTGATGCTGAAGTGTTTGAACATCATGCAGTAAAGGAGTACAAGCTGCTCTCTGAATGGGGCAAGCACAGCCCCTCCACCCAGGTGATCCACTTGTCCTGGGGCAGGGATAGGGAGTCAGTGAACCTGCTCATCAGAAAAAGTCTGTTCCTGCACGGAACAGCAGAGAAATAATTGAAATATTGAGCAATTGCTCCCAGCCTGAGCTCTGTCAATTCTGCTGGCTGTTTCCAGCCTACACCTCTGCCTCTGGAGTTCAGCGTAGGCGGAGAAGGTGCCAAAAGAAAGAAGCACAAAGAAACTTTTGTGCTGAAGTTCCTAACAAGAACATACACACATTTTCTATCTTTGGCAAAGTCATTTCAAGTTCATCTTTTCAGTTCACTCCCTGGCCTTTAAAAGCCAGGCCCCCAGATGCCATCACCTGGGACTGCACTGACAGAGGCGTGACAGAAGGGTCTGAGCCTTTGGCTCTGCTGGGGAGATTACAGTAATTTCAGCTAATGGAATAATGGATAGCAATCTTGGCTTGTCATTCTCAGTCTGAATCAGTGCGAGAGAGGAGCGGACACTTTACCAGCTTTTTCACAGATATTTGTGACAGCGGAGAAATGATGATTCCCAGTTCATTTCCATGCACTTGATTGAAGCGTGCTCGCTTAGAAGACTCAATTTTCCCTGCTGATTCCCCTTGCTCCCCTCTATTCTCAAATTATCTTTTTTTGCAGCCTTGTGGCTTAGCTGTTTCATGGTCCTCATTTCACACTCCTCAACTCTCAGTCCTGATCTTTGCTCAGTAAACTGCAGTTCAAATCAGCTACAGATTACATCTGACCTGCACTTTTTAAAAGTCCTGAAAGCCAAATTTGGATACAAATTCAGAAGAAAAAGCGTAAAACAAATGCCTACCTAATTTAATGTAATTTGCAGAGAAGAACTAACATTATTTTTTACTCTACAGAGTACAAACTCAGTGTTTTTCTTAACCTTACAATTATTTCAGCCTAAATTTTTTCTAAGCCATTTAAACTATCCAGAAGCATTTAAACAGCATTTAGAATTGTCAGTCCTAACAGCTGAATGGCAGCAAAGCTTGAAGCAAGTGAAAAAAGTGTTTTTACTACAGAGAATAATTAGCACTGCTTCTTGAAATTTGCCACTGCTTTCTGTGTTAAAAGAAAATGCAAAAAAAAAAAAAACCAAAACCCCCAAATTAAAAAAAAAAAAAAAAAAAAGAAAAAAGTTNAAAAAAAAAAAAAAAAAAAAAAAAAAAAAAGAGAGAGAGAGAGAGAGAGAGAGAAATACTTATGTAGAAAGTTGTGGAGCTTTCTAAGTGAACATTTTTAAAATTTGCCAGGATCAATTTCCATTCATCCATGAAGACCCAAGTCCTAGAATAGTCCTGGAAATAAAAGGGATTTTGGACAGTTTACAAAAAAATTTAAAATTACATTGTCCAATGGTACTTGTGTCATTTTTATCAAAATTAAGTAATCATAAGATGTGCTACACTGATTGTTATATAAAGGTATTCTAAGTTATCTCTCCAAGTTTATAGCTATGAATTATATGATTCAGAAAAATGCACTGCATGCCCTCCTCTTAGCCCTACCTGTTTGTTTGATGTTGATTAAATTTATCTCATTTCTCTCTTTCTCTATTTTTTTTCTCTTTTTTCTCCTTTTCTCCTTGTTATCACTCTGTCTCTTTCTAGGTCATACACTTTCTTGGACACAAAGAATGTGTCATTGCTTTCTGTCATACCTGTACAACTTTCAGTGTTCTTGTTCTACTGCAAATCTGCCCATTAAGTTAACAAGGGCTATAATTAGATAAATAATAATAGAATGACATATTGCAGATGCCTTACTCACAGTGCTGAGCAATTCCTCTTGTGAGCTGTGCCATGAAATCCATCACGGGGTGCATGAGTCCTGTGAAAAACTGAGCAGTGAGGGCTTCAATCTGGGCCGTTATCATTATGAAATGTAGCACATTTGTGTAAATTGTTCTCATTCTGAGGTCTCTTTAGAACAAATGTCTCTTTGAATACACTCTGCTGCAGCAATGGATCAACTGCCAAGCTGTGAAACCCCAGCAGGAGACAGTACACCAGCCAATATGACAGGATATATACAGTATCTAATTAATTCTAATGTTTTTCTGTGTTTAATCATCCAGGTCATCAACATTCAAATATTTAAGTGTAAGCTTCAGCCTTTCCAAGGGATCTGCAAACACATGACAAATAGCAGTGACTGTTCTAATCTTCACAAATCAGAGATGATGTATCTACAAGTGACTTACACCCATTTCCACACTGCATTCCTGGGAGAGAAGCTGCCGTGCTGGATGGAATCACATAGGCTGGTTTAGAACATAAATTGAACAACAATTGACATCTTAGATTATCCACAAAAAAATTGTCACTTAGTCATACAGAGAGATATGAACAAGACCTCTCTCTTATTTGAGCCTCTTCTGACTCTGGTACTTCTTAGTCCATGGTGGCACCTCTTTCTCTCCTGCTCCAAGATATCCCTGACCAGGCAGCCAGCTCTGGTCATCATCCTTGCCCATCTCTGCTGTGTTTTTTTCCCTGATCAAATATGCCTGACAGATCACTATCTTTAAAAGTTTGAAAATGACAATAATGTATTTTAAAAGCATTTTATTTTCAAACAGAAAATAGCATAGCTAATTAATCCACAAAGATGAATAAACTAAAATACTGGGTGCTGTTTTGGTCCCTGCTATATGAAAAAGAAAAAAAAAAAGGGTGGAGAGTGTCTGGAGAAGGTTCACAAAGATGATCAAAGGACTGGGAAGCTGCCATATGAGGAAAGGCTGAGAGAACCAGGTTTGTGCACCCTTGAGAAAAGAAGGTTCAAGGGACACATCACCATGTTCCAGCATTCAAAGAGGGGCTAAAAATGGGATTGAAACTCCCTTTCTACCAGGACTCACATGGATAAGGCTGAGGTGTAATGGCTGGGGAGGATTCTGATTGGACATGAGGAAATATTTTCATGATGAGAAAAATCAGCCATTGGATTAATTCCCAGGTAAGTGGTGGATTCTGCAGTGTTGGACACCTCTGAGATTCAGCTGGGCAGGGTGCTGGGCCATCACGTCCATACCATGCCTTTGCCAAGAAGGGATGGACCAGATGATCTCAGTGGTCCCTTCCAATCTGGTTGTCTATCATTCAATGAATAAATTTGCATTTAAAAGAATGTTTTCATGGTAGAAGCTGGTCATCAGTCATTTTACTTTATTTTATTTTTCATAATTGTTTGCTTGAAAATAAGTGCTTCATCTGAAACAGGTTTTTTAGAAACTAGAAATGACTCAGAGTCTGCAGGGTTTTTTGTTTTGTTTTGTTTTGTTTTTTTGTTTTGTTTTGTTTTGTTTTTTTTCAAGAGGAGTTAATCTGCTGTATGGTTTTTTGGGCTGGAATCCATCATTGCCCACGCAGTGCAGACCAAGAGCACGTCATCATTTTGGCCTTTCAATTTTTACTACAGCTAACACGTTTCTGAATGTGCTTTACACTTTTTCATAGAGCCAACTATTTTCACAGAAATTACACTGTTGTGCCACCAATACAGTGCAGGTGCCCATGTGTGTTTGACCAGGACATGTGAACTTATGATTTGGGAAATGAGAGTACAGGAGAAAAAGCACAACCCCCAGACCCCAACCCTTACTATTGAGTATTACACAAAATTCAGGAGGAAGGGAAGAACGAAGAAAATTAAAGGAAAAATTACAAAATTGATTTTAGGATTTCAAAATGAAAAAGAAAATAAAAAAGGAACATGTCCCAAAGTACTTGATACTGCTCACAAGCTTGCTCTAACAGATGATTACATTGATTTTACAGTAAGATAATAGGATTTGACACTGGCCTAGTATAAAAAAGGGCAGTACCTGCTGCTCCCATTGCCTGCCTTCTGCTGGCTTGGAGTCATCTTGCAGTTGGGAGGAGAATCAAGTGACTCTGCTTATGCCAGTGCCAGCTGAGTGCCTATGACAAATTGTAACATTGACATAACACAGTCATCAGTGTCTGGTGAGAGCTGGAAAACAGATGGAAGACTAAGTGACACAGAATAAAGATGCACTCCTCACTGTGTCTTTACCTCCAGCAAAGGGGAAAATACTCCACTGATTCCCAATGAACTATCAGAGTCAGGGCAAGACAGCTCCAGGTTGGAAGCTCATAAGATTGCCAAGTGCCTGGGAACATATCTAGAAACAAGAGCAGTGAATAATTATTTTGTATAAGAAAAATAAATATAAGACAAGATCCATTACATTTTCAACAGCAATTTATAAAATGGGTACCCTGGAAGGCCAACAAAGGCAACTCAGCAGATTGTCCAAAGGCAATCAAATATCAGAATATACACACATACATTCAACAGACTGGTGATAATTTAAAATGTCCCTCTTAGCTGAATGTTAGACAGCCCAGAATTTGTAAAAGAGCTCCTATCTGATTTCATTTCCCAAAGGATGTACATTTGAGAAATGCTATCTTAATAGTCAAAAGTTCTCAGCTTGCAGAAAAGCCCATGCAGACAATGCAATTGTCCCTACTTGGCCAGCTTTAGACTGGTGACAAGTTTTGCACCAACACTTGTCTTTCAGCTAAAGGTGAATCTTATCTTCCAAGCCACTTTTCTAAAGCAAAAGAATTTCAGAGAATGCGTTGTCCAAATGGCCACTTGAACTGCTGAGGGACTTTGATCAGCATTTACAACCATGGAATCTAGTTCATGATCTTCATCTCCATTCAGAGGTTGGAACAATATGTGTTTAAGGAAGCCAAATTAGATTATGTTCTGGAAATGGAGATAGAACCACTTCCCACCAAACCCCAGACTGGAAAACACCAATTGTGCATGGGCATTTAGAGCTGTGTGGAAAAAATGCCAATTTCTTTACTTCTCCATTTTTTTGAAGTCACCTGCAACTCTCTTTTGTTGAATAAAAGAGAAAGGACAACAAGGTATAGCAATTTATTTTAAAAGCCATTTTGGATAATATTGTGAATTTTAATTTAAAAGCCTTGTGCTTTTGGCATGGGGCTCTTTGTTACTGATATGTATATATTATTAAATGCTTCTTTTATATTTAGCGAAAAAGTTTACTTGTATTTTTAAATGTCTTGGTCATTCTTTTGATCTTTTTTCTTATCAGATATACGAGAAGTGACTACACAACAAGTCCCTTTGCCCTCAGAACAATAGCATAAAGAATCCTATTAGCTAGTATTAAAAAAGTTGGATAAATGAACAATGTAGCTGGGTTTACTGAAAAACAGGCATGGGCTATGCGACTGGAAATCTGTTTAATACTCTTTATCATCCAGAACACATATTTGCAGGGTACACTGCACATGCACAGCAAGTGCACTCTGAACAGGTAATTAATGATCTGCAGCACAGAGGCCTGCAATGCAGAAGAAAAGGAGGCAGAGGTTGGCAGTGACTGGAAAAGAAACAAAGAGCTAAGATTTGGGGTGAAACATGTCCTGTTCTTGAGCTTTCTCAAGCAGGCACACAGAAGGTAATGAAAGGAGGACAAAAACACAATTCCTTTTCCTATTCAGCTCTACATAAAAGATGGCAATCACACCAGCAAAGAACACTTGCAGCTGATTCAGCTCATTCATCAGCGCTTGTTTGGGCTTAGACCCAATTCTAGCTGAAGTCAAGGGGAGCATTTCCTCTGCCTTCTGTGCTGAAATGGATTGAGTCTTTCAAAGCCCTCTGGGAAAGCAGACAATTCTCCTTTAGCCAAAGTGGAAAGTGTTCTTTTCTCAAGCAACAGAAATGCTAAAGCAACTGCATGTCAGACATCTCAAAAGTGGGCTGGCAGAAATGGTATTACCTTCCCCCAGAATGCTGCACCTGGAAAGAAGCCACAGTAAAATGGGAAGTGCTTATCATTCCCAAACATGCAGTCTATTAAACTTCATATAAAATGAAGCAGTTCTCTCCTGCTCTCTTCTACCTGCATGAGAACAGTGAGGCAGAGCTCTCTGGTGGCTCTCACGAGCAGGAACTGATGGGGTGCTTTTTTAGAAAGGAAAAGAAACAAAACAAAAACCAAACAAAGCCAGACTTTATTTAAGGCAACTATTTGCAAAGCCCAATTCTTTGCATAAATCTAAGAAAAAGCAGATTCTATTGCACAATATTCCTTTCACACAACTCTGAATATTATTTGGAGGTTTTTTGGAAAGAACTGAAAGTTCCTTGCTTTCACCACAAGACCAGCTTCACTCCTCCGTTCAGCTTCTCTCTGACCTTACACAGGCCATGGCTTCTCTCAGCTGCTTTATTTGCTACTGAAATGTCTGAGGGGGGTCTTTCCACACCAACCCTGCTCATGTGGCAACAACAAAAATACAGGTGAGACTTCCAGAGGTTTGAAGACCTCTGAGTTTTTCCCAACAAAGTTAAGAGCCTGTATCTGGAATTACTTCTTCTTGCTGGCAAAACCCCCTACTTTTCCTGAAACAAGGCTTTTCTTTTTTTCCCTCTCTTTGCAGCAATACCAAAGCACTCCCAGGCCATTTGTGAACATTGTGTTCAAGGGCTTTCATGTGCACCAGTGTATCAGCTCGGTGCAATCAGCATTCCCACACAGACGTGCAGAAAATACCCTTTCCATTAACCTTTTACATGTGACAGTCATTTGTGAAAATTGAAATCCATCATTTTAGATTGTGGTGGGATTTTTTGTAACTGAGACAAAAGTCCTTTTACTCTGGCTCTACTTACACCTGACAACGTGCCCTTTAATTCCCCTCTGGACACCAGGTATATCTACAGCTACCTTGACCTTATTAATTCCTGTCATTTTCTGTAGTTTACACCAATCTGGTGCTGCTATTTTTCTTAGCTCACACTTAGGTGATCTCCAATCTCACATATGACTCAAGGACTTTCCCTCCATGGCCCTTGCCTTCTTATTCCTGCCTGCAGGGGAATGGCTTTGAAGGGGTGAGCTCTTCATGCTGTTAACTCTTGGCACCATCACAGTGCAAACATCACTGTGGATAAACTGGCAAGGATTTTTTTCTATTTTTTACCCCATTACCAGCATGAAGAAGTCCAGCTATAGACTTGTCTTATGTAATGTATTTTCTCTGGAAAAAAAATCATATGGTTTACATGATTCAATTTAGTAGCATATTTTTACTGATTGGCAGGGAAGACAACCTCAAAGCTGAGTTTATCACTCCTGTCTTAGGTGGTCAAGAAAATAATGCTGCAGAATCTTAGTAATTGAGTTAGAAGTGATACAGAGCTGACTGATCTTTGATAAGAACCAAAATAACATTGTTTTGAGTGAAAGTTGTCAATGAGAAGAACATTCTTTGCTTGACCTGAAATTGTAGTTGTGGGTGTACTGATGGAAGTCAAATACATTCAACATATCTTGGCAAGAGGCTGAAGAAATTGCAACTGGCAACTGCACATCAGTCCTGAAGTCCACACACATGGAGGGCTTGGTGAAGTGCATGAAATTCCTGAGTGGCACTACTCAGATCAGAAAAGGGATTAGGAAACAGAAAAGATTGGCAGAATAAACACAAGCTCTTCAGAAACAGAACATACTATGGAAATCCTGACCACATCAAAACTTTTAAGAACAAGCCATAACTGAGCCACTAAAATGAGTCACAGCCCTACTTAACACTTCTGCTGTGAAGGGACATGGAGCCTCTTTTCCTATGCTGGATCCTCCTGATGAGCTCTGGCAGAACAGAATGACCCAGAGGAAAAGTAAAAAGCTGCTCTCAAAACAGGAGAAGACATCTGACAAGTTGAAGCCCTGCTTTCCAGTGGGTACAATGCACTACTGAGTTTCTGCAAAGTCCATCTGGGCCTTGTATATCAGATCAGATGCCAGAGTGTTTCCAGCAGAGACCCAAATACACAGTGAAACTTTTAGAGATGAATTCCTTTCTATAAGCAGCCCTCACTGTAAGTTCAAAATCCTTGCCCAAAGAAATGTGATTTCCTTTTCAGAAGAAAGACAATTTTAACTTGAGCAGATGACCTGGGATGGGGAGAATTTCTAATGACCCCCACGTGAATTCCCTTTCCCCAAATGAAGTTGAGCCATAAGAATTGGCAATACTAAACTAGTGGTGAAGTCTTGACTCTTTTGTGGAATAACTGTTGTTTCCAAACCTCTGTCACACTTGGGTTAAGAAGGGCAAACATCTCATAGTCTCACTGGAGTACACAGGAATCCTTTAAGGGATGAGAAGAGGCCTGAAGTTCTGCATCTGAATTTCATCTCATTCAAATTAAGGATTAGAGCTAATGCTTTGTGGGTTGGAGGGAATGGAAAGCCTGAGGGTAGTGATAGCTTTGGACAGCAATGGCTTAGTTCTTAGAAAAAAAGTAAAAAATTCTGTGCCCTGAAGGAATTGTTACATTGATAGGCTATGAAATGGGCAGTGATTAACCTCTGAACCTTGTTTGATGTTACTTGAGTAGTGTTATTTTGGGATAGTAATAGGTAAAAATCCTTTAACAAAGATGCTGCTGCTCAGCTGAAATTCACCAATTGTATTTTTTACACTATTTTACTTCAGATGTGTTGTTCAGAGTAACATTATTTACCCTTCTAACAGATTATTGAGCCATACAGTGATACAGTTAACAATTAACAGGAATTACCTATAGAATCTGAATGCTATTGTTCTGAGCACATCACAAGCTGTCACAAGTACTACAGAAAATACTCATGCAGAAGCACAATGAAGGACTAGATTGAATTTTCCTAAGGGGTATGTGCAAGGAGTTAAGTGAGAAACACCCAAAGAATGATCAAAGACAAGATGTCAAGGGAACACCAAGGAACATGGTCTATGGAAAAGGCTTGTGGTGATAATGGTGTGGGAGATGAAGGATATTCTTCTATTTGAAATCGCCTCCTTTTAGGAGAAAGGTATACACAAACTGAATTGAATTGAGGATGGCTGCCAAACCACATATGGATTCACTATAACTGCAAGAAGTTTAACTTCTCTATGATGGATAAATAATCGTGGTTCCTAGTGATGTGAAGATAGATTCATGTGATCTTTAGTTGAATCACACAGTCTTTTTGTATAAATAACCAAAACTATCCCAACCAACCTTGATGTGGACAATTCAACATTACTGATTAGATTAATGGGTAAGGTCTCAAGAAATACATATGGGGAGAGAAACTCAGGTTGTTCTCACAACCACACTCTTGGCAAGAGTGTGTGTCCTTCACTGACAGGTTCTGCCTCCCAGCATCCAGGTGTGAATCTGTAAAGACTCGGACTTAGAAGATCATCCCATCTAAATAAATATTTAAGATCAACATTTAAACATGTTCCTGAAGCATTCCATTAATCATGGATACACTAACATGGTCCTAGGTAGTTTCCTGAATCCAGCTGAGGTGGCTGATGCCTACTTTCTGTCTTATGAATCAACTTGATCCCAGGGGCTCTGTATTTCAGCTTTTCCTGAAAGCTCCTCATCTGCAAACACATTCCAAAGAACAATTCAAAATTTGATTCTTGCACTACAACCCTTGCTCTTTCTCTGATAGAATTAATGCAGTAGATATCAAAAATTTAACTTCCACCCCAACTTTCAATCTCTGCTCCTGTTCCAGATTCATAACTTAGCCCTGCATGGAGAGCAAAGTTCTTGTTTCAATGAGGGCCTGAAGATTTATGAAATCTGTTTTGAAGTGGAAATTCCACCATTTAAAAAAAAATATTATTAACATTACAAAATCACATAAAGAAACAGTATCAAGGAAGGTAAAATGAAAAATAAACATTTAAACATTTTTCTTACGCTCTTCAAATACTTTTTTTCTCCCCCTTACCTAAATTACACTAAGAGACTGGATTTTTTCCCCAAATAATCTTATCAGGTATGAGAGACTAAGTAGACCTAGGTAGAAACATTTCCCAGCTTGCTCTGATTCTGTGAATTATCCCAGAAACTTATGACAGGTTTTAAAATAAGGATATTAAATGTTTCAATTCAGCAACAATAGAATAAACGCCGGAACGGTCCTTCATTTAACCTAATAACATCAAGTACACCACATTCGTTTAAGTCAGACAGCAGGAGCTATTTGAAAGACCTCCTTTGGGCAGCTGTGCTCCCTTTCCTCCTTCCAAGTCAATATAACACATCTAGCAGCCAAATGCTCCTGGATTACTGCTAACTCTTGAGGTGCAACAAAGGAAAATGAGAATTGGGCAGTAAGGAATGACTCCAAGTCACAGTACTTCCTGATGTGCAATTGCAAATAAAATTGCAACAATTGAGTTTGTAGCAATTGAGACAGCCTCTGTGGGAAAACAGAGGGTTATTCATACCCTCCACTGTTTTAGAGAAGATGTCCGCGGTGGCGGACCCTTCCTCGGGCAGCATTCCTGGGCTCCCGGGAGCGGCAGGGGCGCTCCGAGCGAGGCTCCCGGGGATGGAGCGGCTCCGTGAGGCTCTCCCGGGGATGGAGCGGCTCCGAGAGGCTCTCCCGGGGATGGAGCGGCTCCGGGGATGGAGCGGCTCCGGGGATGGAGCGGCTCCGGGGATGGAGCGGCTCCGGGGATGGAGCGGCTCCGAAAGGCGCTCCCAGGGATGGAGTGGCTCCGAGCCCGCTCCCGCCAGGCGAGGGCAGTCACACCCCTCAGCGAAAAGCGAGCAGCTGCCACCTTGCGAGGAAACCAGACTGGCCGCCCACACACACAGCCAGAGGGATCCTGTTGGGCCTGAGCTCTGTGTATGGCAGAGGGGAAAGAAAATCAGAAACAAGGAAAGGGAAGAGCCTGTTTCACGAGGAGTCGTTTATTTGCGGGCTTTGTCTCGCGTAGCCTGTTCTGTTTGAACAGCAGTTGCTGTGGTTTTGGCGGAAGCGGGGGCGCTGGGATAATATACATATTTATGTGCAAAACCAACTTGGAAATGCAGTCATCTTTGTCCCGATGCGGTGAAAGACTGTAGCATCTGCATATCAATAGCCACAAATTTGATTCAGTTCTCAGTAGAGTCATTCCAGAGAAACTCGAGGCAGGAAAGGAGGGAGTTTTCATGTCTCTTTTTGCTATGGCACTGGTTTGGGTTTTTTCATATTCTCAATCAAGGAGACAAATTCATCAGAACAGATGAGGATGGGGCAGAGCATACCCACCTGTTGAAACCCTCTCTGTGCTCTGAATGAGGGATAAGAAACTCACCTTTGTCTCTGCTGAAGGAGAAAACAGATTCACTTGTACCTCCATGGGAATTTAAAAGCAGTTGCTGCAGTCTGTTAGGCAGGTTAGCTTCCCCAGAGACAGTGCTGGGCCTGTCTGGGTCCCTGGGGAATGGGAGGAATGAGATCAGTGATTTCAATAGCTGCTTGCTGCAAATTCTGTGTGCTGGCCCTTGAAATCTCCTCAGCTCTATGACCCCTTTAATTGCTTGGGCTCCTGAAGAGCATGGGCATTAATGAATATCCCTGTCCTCAACTTCATCAGAATGACTTTGACATTCATTTTGAAATAAACCCAGTTTTTAAGAGTTATACATCCTGTGTTTTTATGAACATTGACTATTGGTAACTGTCAGAGATGTGGCCTAGAAAAGAACCAGATGCTCAAATGGAGGTCTTTATTCCTTCATCTTTCTTCAGCAAATCCACAAGCATATCAGGAAATTAGTATGGGCTGACAAAGGCATTGTGGGCTTGCATGACACAGTAGAACATCTGCTTCCAGGCTGTCAGCAAAATGCTGACTAAGAATGCACAGGAAAAAAAACAAGTGCCACAGGTGCTGCAGTGCTCAGATGCATGAGAAATATGTTAATGGATGGGAAATAGATCAACAGACTTGTGAGCTTTTGTCATCACTCTCACATACTTCCCTTGCAGGAATATTTTAAAAAATATACTGAGCAAAATATTAAGCTTTACAAAAGTATCGTGCCCATTTACTTAGTCAGAGGTTCAAAGGATTCACCATCCTCCACCCTCTCCAAGTCTTATTAATATTTCCTTCAGTCCTCAAATTACAGGAAATTATCTGATGCAAGCCCAATGTATGCATGAGAAATTCATCCTGCAGTGGAGGTGACATTAGTGTTAGAAATTCATTATGCCATTAATAACTATTAATCATTGGAAGTAACTATGTTTCACCTAACAGGGTAGGTTTAAAATTCAATACACCTTCCACAGGATAGTGATAATTCATGTCAATAAGAAAACAACAAAACAGTTGGAAGAGGGAGAGCTCCCAGACAAATCAATAACATAATCCTTTCACATTTTTTTGCATTTCAGCCTAAAATAAAGAACTACATAAATTCCCTTGAAAGCTGAACTAAACAAATGGCACATTAACCACTTTTTAAATGGGAAAAAAATAGTTCAGAGGAATTGTTTTAAGTCAGTTGGTTTGCAGAGTTCTTTGTTTCTCGATGGGACAAGTGAAAAGACATCTCCTCTTTCTGTGTATGTGTCTGTATTTCTCAGGATGTTTCATAGTACAGTCATATGTGGTTCTTGTTTGTGTAGTTTTGGGTGTTTTTAAAGTCTTAAGCAGACTCCTATGAAATATCTTTTTTTACTGAGACTATATTCATAGAGATATCTATCAACCATAGGCAGGATGTACCTACATGAAAGATAAGCAAACATTATCCTCAGCATACGTCATTTCCAACTCCTTTAAACACGATTGTGTGATGAAATTTCAACTTCAGATAAGTCAGATTTTTTTTAACTTCCTTTTTATTTGATGGAAACACATCAGAGATGTGTTACTTGACTTTCAAAGTTCTACATCACATGGCAGATGCACTTTATAAATCTTATCGAGTTGTAGAACTTAAAAATACTTATTTAAGGATTTTTCATTTTCTTTCTTACTGAGTAGAGGAATTCTGGTAAAGTTTTGCTAGATTTGAACTTTAAAAAATATATGGGATCCAGAGATTTAACTATTGTACTCCCAAGTTCCACAAGCTCTACATTGTTATGAAAGCTGTTACAGATTTCACTTTTTTAGATCTTCTAAATTGTCTGCTATTTCTGTAAGAGTACAGAGGGATGTAGCTCACTGGTGTTCATTTCCAGGCAGATCATAGAAGCAAAATTACAGATACACATCCCTGGTTGCCTTGCACAAAACCTTGTTTTCTCTGGTTGATCTGGAGGTAGAATGTCTGACTGGAATACCTATCTTCATATGAGACAACTCTGTACAGTCTGTGTTGCAGCAGGTAGATGTGTTTACAGGAATAGCCAAGCATCTTTTCTGGATAGCAAACCCTGAGCTGCCAGAAATGCTGGAGCTCAGGGAGGAATTTGTGGGACATGAGACCTGCCATGGGTTTGTGTCTCCTGGTCCACAGCACACCATCTTGCAGTCACCTTTACAGCCACCAAATGCAACAGAAAGATGACTTCATTTAAGCAAGGTGTTTGTGAACATAACTCTTCTGAGCAATAAAACTCCTGGGACTTTGCAAGTGTACCTAGTGATTAAGAATAAAGGAGAAACTGTTTTTATAGTTCACATTTTTAATAGAATTACTCTATGGAGGCTTTTCCATTAGATGTTGGAAGGTCTCTAATACACACAGCTGAACATATTGAAATAATTTGTACACATTAGGAAGACTGCTATTGTAGCAACTGTTTTGAAAGATCTTCTCTAAAACAGTGGAGGGTATGAATAACCCTCTGTTTTCCCACAGAGGCTGTCTCAATTGCTACAAACTCAATTGTTGCAATTTTATTTGCAATTGCACATCAGGAAGTACTGTGACTTGGAGTCATTCCTTACTGCCCAATTCTCATTTTCCTTTGTTGCACCTCAAGAGTTAGCAGTAATCCAGGAGCATTTGGCTGCTAGATGTGTTATATTGACTTGGAAAGAGGAAAGAGGAACAGATGTAAAGGTTACCTTGCTTCTGTTAGAGGTCTGAGGTCCATCAAAGCTTTGCTTGCTTCTCCAGGAAGGAAAGGCAGATGTATAGATCCTGCTGCAGACACAAGCCTGGTGGAAGACTGGAGGAGAAGGCTTCTTTGCATTGATGATGAATGGTGCTGCATCCAGTTGGTGGCCAGTGGTGTCCTCCAGGGATCAGTGTTGGGCCAAGTCGTGTTTAATATCTTTATTGTTGTTTAATATCTTTATTGTTTAATATCTTTATTGTTGATCTGGATGTGGGGATCTAGTCTGCCATTAAGTTTACAGACAACACCGAGTTGAGGTGGAATGTTGGTCTGCTGGAGGGCAGGAGGGCTCTGCTGAGGGACCAGGACAAGGCCATNGGGGCAATGGGGCTGGGGAAGGTCTGGAGCACAATCCTGTGAGGAGTGGCTGAGGGAGCTGGGGATGTTTAGTCTGGAGGAGGCTCAGGGGAGACCTTATTGCTCTGTACAATTCTCTGAAAAGAGGGTGTAGTCAGGTGAGGGTTGGTCTCTTCTCCCAGGCAATCAGAAGTAAGACAGGAGGACACAGTCTTAAGCTGTTCCAGGGGAGGTTTAGGTTGGACATGAGGAAAAAGTTCTTCACAGATAGAATGATTTGCCATTGGGATGGGCTGCCCAGGGAGGAGTTGGCATCACTGAAGTGTTTAAGAAAAGACTGGATGTGGCACTCAGGGCCATGGTCTGGTTGGCAAGGTGGTGTTTGGTGACAGGCTGGACTTGATCTCAAAGGTTTTTTCCAACCTAATGGCTTCTGTACTTCTCTGCTCAGTATACACTTCATGACTGACTGGTCAGCCTTTAAGTCACTGTCATGTGTTCTGAGCTGTAGATGTGAGCAGAATTTCAGTAATTTCACTCAATACAGCCCCCTTCCCTCTGGCTGAAAAAACTCTTTTTTACGTGATCTTACTCTGCACTTCAGGGAGATTGTGCTATTTCACTGCCGGGAGCCAAAGTCCTACCATGGAACTGAGAAGCTTTCAGCACCTTGTTATTCATTCCAGAAAAAACAGGCTGGATTTGCTGATGGTTTCATCATGTCATGGTAAATATTTCACTACCACTTTTCCTCTGCCTTTCTGCATGATCAACTTCTGGTCTCATTTGTCTAGACCAGAGTGGCAGCTTTAGCAGAGGCTGCTGCAATATAACCTCATTGCTACATGGGTTGTAAGGAAATGCATCTCTTTTTGCCCAAGACATCTTAATATCTCCATAGAAACCATATTAGGCCCCCATGTATACACTTCATGACTGACGAAAATCTTCCCTCTCACTCACTGATGGGATTTTCTTCAGATGTCTCCAGGTATCTAAAGTTCAATTAAATAGCTAGGAAAATGCAAACACTTTGTGAAGAGGACTGGGAACCATGGTTTTCGAACAGGACTGGCATTTGGCAGTCCTTACCAGACCACAACTGTACATTTTTTACTGGAAGTTTACACTTCAGTTGCCTCTACAGTTAAGCCACAAAAAGTCATTACTTCCATCAAAAGAATCATTGCTGAGTACACACCAGTGCAATGCTTGTTACTGTGGAATTAAGCAGGTGTGCAAATGAGTCCTACTCAGCATCTGGAAGCAAAAAGTATTATAATTTTCTCTCTGTAAGATCTGAGCAGCTCATACTCCAATTGTTTGTATAATTCTTGCTCTTTCTAGCTTCATCTCTATACTTAGCCTCTACAGCTCCAAATTATGGCTTCACTGCAGCATTGCATTTCATGATCACAGAAGGAATTCCATCCTTGATGCTAAAAAGCAGGAACTCTCTTCGATGTGACCTGCACACAGAGCAGAGAATTTCTGGAAACAGCATTTTCCACATCCTGAGAGGTTTGTCAGCACTGCAAACCCACAGAACTGGGATATATACTTTAGCAGAGATGCAAATGATTTTCAGTCACGTTGTATATACTGATGGCATCTCATTCATCACTGGAGAATGGCACAGGAAAGTAGAGTAACTAACACACAGGTAAACTTCTTTCCTTTCTGTTTTGACCATAAAGGTTGAAATTCAAATGAGAACAGGAGACAGGTTCCCAAAGAGCTATTTTAACACAAAAAAATGGAGAAGTGACATGTAATCCTTGTGTTCATGCCTGAGGACATACACTAGGCTGGAAAGTAGAAACTGTGAATCTTCCCCAAGGACACAATTTCCAGTGACCTTTCAAAGGCATCATGGTGTTTTCAGAAATGTTCTTCTTCATGGTTTGATCCAGCAGGCAGCTAAGCACTTCCCTCTTCCCCATGCTTATATCATCATTTTGTTCACTTCAGTACTTTCAGACTGAAATCAACACGGTGTCCAAGCTGCGGAAAGCTGCAGAAGAGCCAAGACTGCTCTTATAAATCCACACAGGGCTTCTGTTTGACCCCAAAGGAGTCTTCAAAGGAGGTCCATGAGCATTACTTAGCACTTAGGGGTTTTTTTGTAAGAGCATGCCCATATTACTAGTAGCAAGATATATTCCCCTGTAAAGTTTCCTATCAACAGTTTAATTCTGTCAGAAATCTGCTGGCTTGCAAAAGTCCACAATAACAACTTCAACAAAAGCTGGCAGTTCTGACAGCCAGTCTGTTTCACTCAGTTCTCCCACACACCTGTATACATCTCTATAGACACACAGAGCAGGAGGGAGAGAAAATAAAATATGTCTTAAAGTTCTTGCCCATATCTCCCTGACACTGGACAAATAGCTTTTCCCTCACAGATTTTTATGTATTACCTCCTTCGCAGCAAGCTTATAGAGCAATTCTGGAGAAAAATGAAATATTGAAGGGCTGATCCTTTATTTAAAAAGCCACCAGATATGAACAGTTGGCTCTGACAATTTATTACCAATTCTGGGAAGGTTGGGAAAATAAATGTTTCATATCCCTTTGCAAGTGACAGATGAAAGAAGGAAAATACTTGTCACCTCTGGAGAGCAACATCATCTCAGTTTATGAAAGAAACTTTTTAAAATATCAGGACTTCAGATATTTTCTTCGTTAAAACTCACTGCTGATACTTTTCTAGAAGAACTTTTATCTATTCTTTCTGTTTCACATCCACAGTGGAGCATTAAGATCTTAGATTAGCTATGACATTAAATGTTCAGCACAATTACAGGTTTGTAGTTAGAGGTCAAGAGACAGTCTTCTGAAGGCATACAACACCTCATGTTTTTTTTTTGCTTACCCAGGTTGTGGAAATTTTTTAGGCCTTGACCTATTCCTTAGCCAGTTTTCCAGAACAGTGGTAGCACCTTCTCTCTCTTTAGATTTCTACCACTTTATCAGATATTTCCCCTCATTTAACAACTATTTTCCTCTCTCCCCTCTCCTTATTTCAAGCAAAACTGTTACTCATGCACAGAGAAACAAATAACAAAATACTGTACTTTGCATCTGGAGGGCAATATTCTAGCTGAGGCCATGAAAAGGCATAAAAGACCCCCAAAGGAGTAAATTACACAACTGAAAGACAAGATGATGAACTGCCTCTGCTGTATCCAAGACCAGACCTGTAGCCATGCCCTTCACATTAGAGCCAGACTAAGAGAAATAACTAGCTGGTAGGGGGTATTTGGAGAAATTATTGCTGAGTGCCTGTTCTGTAGAGCTGTTCCACGATTTCTTGCTTCAGATGGGCCTCTGAAGAATGGTTGAGAAAAGCCATAATTTCAGTGTCAATCAGCTGGCCTGCTTGCACGGCTCTCAGTGGCTCAGAGCTTTCAACAGGCAAGGTAGAAGGTGCCCTCACAGCAGCAACAGGTCTGAGCACAAATAACATCTTTCTTCCCATATGAACCCCTTCATTGTCATTCTGAGGAATGCCTCATAGAGGACCCTGTATTTTGTGATACCACAAATGGCATTTTGCAAACATTTGGATATCAGTTAAGACTGTGTGATTGCTTCCATTTTGTCTGCTTACCTGCTGAAATTCACATGTAAAATCTATTATTCCTCTAGAAACAGGGTTTGATTTTGAGATGGCTGTTGGCTTTCATGCCATCATTGGTATGCACAGTTTGAACACAACCCACTGCCATGATTGTGCCTAGTGGTGCCTCTTTACAGCAAAGAGAGATGGAACATCCTTGTTCTATTTTTATGCTGCTTCCTTGTTTTGAGCCTCCTCCAGTGTTCAAATGCACATTCAAACCTGCTCAGATCTCAGTGTCTCTCTTTGGCAGTCATACTGATTTTCATAGCAAAGGCAGGCAGGTGTGTACGGCTCCACAGATCCTGCTTTTCTGCTCTCCTTGAGTTATCCCAGAAATAAAGTGAGTTCTGTTAAGAAGAACCTATGCACTGGGTTCTGTACCCTTCAGAAGAGAAACTCTGAGCAGATTGGCATAAAGAAGCCAGTGAAGTCAGAGAGAAGATTGTTAACCTCTTCCTCAAACCCCAATGGCTTTACAAAAAATAGGGAAGGCTTTTGGATTTCCATGTGGGTACTAAGCTGGTTTCAAGGCTGGAAAGTTTAGTCAGCCTTCACAGGTAGACTATTCTTGGCAGTGTTCTTTTCACCCTACTCTTAGCAACCTGAAAACCTCATTGGTAGGCTGTGTTTTAAGTAGAAATCAGTAGGTGTTTGTGAAAGTGAGCAAGAAGGTACACTGGTCCTCAATAAAGGTGATGCAAACTTTCTCCTGTTGAAAGTTATGACCCCCTTCCCTCCCTGAAGCCAGAGAAGGCTTTTTCCTCACCAACTCTGCTAGAGGGATGTTTATGAAGCTTGAAGATGGAGTTCATTGTCCCTCATATGGAGATGGTTGCATTGGGCAGATTGACAAGTATGGGATGAGTTATACCTCAGACAGTCCTTAGAAGTCCCAATAAACAAAACTGTGATTGAATTAAACTGCATATCTGCATCCAGGGCCACATCCAGCCCTGTCACAATGGCCCTTCCAGAGCTGGCAGGAGCTGCAGTGTGGGGAATCCAGCATTGCTTTGGTTTCTTCCTTTCCTCTTGCACTTCTAAAGGCTGGGAGAGTCTGACAAGGAGGTTTGCAGAAGACACCAACTTAATTAAATGGAAGTTTTCCCTGTAGAGCTATTATAGGTTATTTAATTCTCTCTAGACAGCATAGGACATTGATCTCTTCTCAGCTGAACTTTTCAGATCACGAGTATTCGTGCATTCAATATAGGATACAGCAAAAAGTCAAGTTACATCAAAATTAAATTCTCCCTGTAACTGAGGTGAGTTGGACTGATAATCCTGAAGTAAGAAGATGAAAACTATCAGCATCCTCTTTCTGTACATATAAGCATTACATTTCCAGGGAAAATTTTTTGCTGTTGTGATCAAGCCCAGAGAATTAGTTGCATTAATAAGTTTTTCAGTGTTTCTGTGCTCTGAGTGCATCATGAATTGCTTTCCCAGTGTGCCAGATGTTTTTTTCTATTCTCAGCACTAGTATTTGGACTCAGCCTATACACAACTGAGTAAGACTAGCAGGTTTTTATCCCCAAATTAATTTTTAGTCCACATTTGCATTTTTGTGTGGCTCACCAACAGTCAAACTCAGGGGCTCAAACTGTGACTGAAAAATTAATACAGAAAGTGTCATGAAAATTTAATCTCCAGTGACTACTGACAGAAAAACAGCCTTTTTCATTAAAACAAGGTATGGTGAAAGCTGGTTTTGTCATAGAAGTTTTCTAATTAAATAAAAATAAAACTCACAGCAAAGGCCCTTTAATTCATCCACCCAATGATTTATGCCAGGTTACACGTATACCAAACAAAGGCAAAAACCAGAACAAATCTCCAAATAAATAAATAATCATTAATAAATCCCCATTTTATTGAAAACTAAGAGAGGAATCAGATAATCCAGGTAGAAAGACTGGGATGTATAATTTCTGGAGATAAGCAAAGATATAGTTTATTAATTTTTACAAATATTAATTTTATAGGGCCCTGTTGGTTTCATTGCTGTTAAAATAATGAGAGATATTCTTGTTGGAAAGCACTTACTAAAAATCTGATAAGGATTTAACAAAATCTTTTTTTATGCACAAACCTAGTTTATATATATAGTTTATATAGTTTGTGCCATAAACTTGCTCAAAATAGATAGCAGAGGTTGCATTTCTGAAGACACTGGTGGACTCCTCTCACTGGTATTTTCATCAAAAGCATCAAAAGACACTGGGAAGGGAATTCAAGTGTACAGGGGACCTCACAGACCTGGGATATTCATTATATTTTCTTCTTCACCACCATGTGTCATATCAAATTAAATGTTTATCTTGCAGAAATCAAATTTTCTTTGTACTATTTCCTCTTTAGCTCTGTTTGCAGATATAAACCTGTGGCTCTTCTGTTTTGAAGGGAGAGTGCCAAAATACAAATTTAAATTCATCCCCTTGAGCAATTTGCGGTTGAAGTCAGCTTCCTGTTTCTACCTTTTTGCTTTAATTTCTTGAGAATTAGAGTATATATATTAAAAAAAACAAAAACCAAAAAACAAAACCAAATACAAAAACAAAAAACCTTCTGTGCCAGCACATCAGGGATAAAATCTCAATATCAGCTGGCAAGAGCATCAGGAAACTATCATAAATATCTATGCACTTTTCCATTCAATCTTGTTCATTTATGGCTAAGCTAAGAAGAAAACAGATGCAAAATAAGATGAGGAAAGAGGAAATTGAGAGGATGATATCTGTATTCTGTATTAAAATTCCTCTGAATTGTTTTGAGTTACTCATAAACCTGTTCTATAGAAACTTGAGTACACATAAATGATTACTGATTCAGATCAGAAAACAGGGCAAGCTAGTCCTTAAACCCATCCTTATGTATCTGGAAAGAGATAAAATTGTATTAGCAAGGACATCAATTATGGAAGCAGACACAGGAGGCACTCTGCCACCAACCAGTAAAATATTATGGAGCTCTGTAAAACAGTCTGTCATCTCTTAAGTGTAATTTCAGTTCACAAGATAACTCCTGATGACTTAATCACTGGACTGATGTTGAAGGATGCATTGGGGGCAATGTTAATAACTCATTGATGTTGATTGAGGTAAGTAGGTTAATCTCACACACAAACAGACACAAACACATTTTTATCAAGGCTCAAGAAAGTTAATGAAAGTTAGAGGGAGGTATGTTAAAGTTAATTGGGATTTTTAATGAAAAAATTTTATTAGAGACTGTTAAAAAGCTACAAATCAGTGGATGAAGGAAGGCAGCAATCATCATGGATGGAAAATGACAGAAGGGGAAACAGGAGAAATAGATAACAGCATAAATTAGAATTTCTGAAATATAAAAAACTGATGAGAAAATCTAAGGGTACCAGGGAAAGATCAACATCTGGCATGGACAAGAACGTTATGAATATTTATGAAAATATATCTTCCAAATTTTTATATCAAATTTTTAGGATACATTATTTGGTAGCGTTAGAACACACACATTAATTGATAGACATGATAACATTTTAAGTTTTACTGAAAAGGCATCAATATTTGAAAATATTTATAATCTATACTTGGGGAAAAAGCAGGTGATCAACGTACCCAGAGAGAATAGTTTTTAGTTCAGAAGCAGATAAAGGGGCTGTTATATACTACATCAGTGCTTAACCTTCCTTTATTAAAGCAAGTAGTTCTGGAGAATTTGCACCCAAGAATGAGCAAATTCTCCATGGTAAGTCCTGGACACTAACATTCTTACTGTAGAAAATAAATTGTGGAATAAATAAGAAATACAACAGAAAGGAAGAATCTTAATACTTATGAGTGCTTGTTAAGGATAAGGCTAGTTAATATAATGTCAGGCAGGCCTGAAATAATGGAAAATTCATCTAGCTAGCAAAGGACAGGAATATAATTAATGCAAATCAACATAGATTTTAACAGAATATAAACCTCATATTTTAATAGAAAATAGTAATTTTCTTCATTTTTAGAAGAAATGTTGATATACATAATCAACTACAAAATATGCCTGACTCTCAAGCTGCTTTTCTACATTACTGCATTCTCTGGACAGAAAAAAATCTCTCCTCTGTGTTGCTGAAGTGAACAAAGGCCATGGAAGTGGCAACCTAGAAATTGTAGCTCTCAGAGAATGAAATGGAAATACTTTTAATGAGATCCATTATAATACAGCTTCTGAGTTTAGCAAACCTACATAAAAGAAATATTTGCAAAACATGAGTAATAGCAAGAAGAGAGCATTATAGGTGACTTTGACAATATCTAAGTTCTCTCCGTTAAGATAAAAAAACCCAAACCTTTCTTCCATATAAGGAATTATTTGCCAAAGAAGGAAAAGGCAAAGTGAAAGCTGTTTACCTCTGTTATAAGGGAAATCAATGCAATATGATGTAAATGATGTCTTGAGTCCTTAAACCTGACTACTAGGAGTCTGTTTTCTGTTACTTACAATTGCAATCCATCCTCACAAAGTAAGCCTTCCTCCAATGCTTGCTCTTCTTAGTGCTTATTTGCAAAATTTTGAAGATTTTCTAAAGGATGTATCCCTTCTTTTCAGTGAAAAATGGTTTGTACTGCTAATGCAGTAAAAAAGAGTAGTAGGGAGTAAATTTCATTAAGATCTTTTGCCTTCTTTTCAGTACACAAAATAACAGGCATCTTGTAAACTAGAAAATAGCCATTGAAATGTATGAAACTGAGGTCACCAACAGAAGGATTGCCTGGGGACAAGGAAGCAAGGCAGAATAAAGACCCCTTTACCAAAATGTTATAAATTTGGATTTCTGGTTTTACTGGACACAAGACAAGAACTCTCCTTTTCTGCCTGAACATTACTTCTTTCTTCTACATATTTTATGTTATAATTTTCAAATCAGAGTCTGAAACAACTAAGATGCAGATCTGAAATGCTTTTTGCACAGTGTCCACGGCCAACCGCTGGATTTCCAGAATTTCAGTTCGTAACTACAAATCCTCCCACTGCAAATAAACATGAAGGGCAGGTATGAGCAAGTGCCTCAAGCCACTGAATACACAGCCACTAACACACACTAGCATTGGAGAGCCACATTAATATCTGAAGATTGAATTCAATTATGCACTACTACTTTGACACTAAGATGTCAGCAAAAAATATCAGTGCTGTCATTTTCCCTGTGACTTTGTTACATAAACATTTCTGCAGAATGAATCTCCTTTATTTAGGCCTTACGTCTCTTATTCCCAGGTGGATGTGCAGGGCAGGTCTATCTCCCCTCTACATGATTGCTTGCCCCTATTACTGATCAAAGCTCCCCATTAAGCATGGTATCAGAGTACTGTGAATAATCTGCTTGAAATAAGAGAGGCTTGATAGTCTGAGCATTCCACAGAAAGCTGTAATCATATACTTTCTTTGCAAGTGCTCTCAGGAACACAGAAATTATCACCTTTATTACAGACCTGCAAATTGTTTGGATAAAACCAGAGTGGATGCATGCTATCACTCCAACCACAAAACAAACTAAACACAAGCCTTTATAGATATACTCTATATATAGACAAAATCAATGCATTATTTCTTCCAAACAAGAATTTCTTCTGAACAAGAATTTTACATATTTGCAGTTCTTGACTGGGAATAAACAGCATTTAGGAACTAGCTTCAAATCAGACAGCACTATGTGCTTTGATGTGAATATTTCATTTGAAACGATCCCACATGTTTGCCAAGAAAAACTGTCTTCCTCATTCCCCTTAACATTAATTCTTAGATAAATAAGGACATGTTGCTGTTCAAGAGGAAATACAGAACCTGTGCACACCTGCTACACTTGTAAATTATGAGGAAGAGCTCATGAGAATATAAATATTAACTGAAGTGAAGAACTGAAATAAGGAGTATGAGATCCAGCATTTTATCTAGATGCAGAATGACCAGAAGAACTCCATCAATATGAACCCAAGCTATACTCTCTTTAGACTAGATATTAGATGCCTAAAAAATGCCTGCTTGAGCTGGCAAGTCTGAATGGTTACCTCACTGATCACAAACAGGAACAGTCATGCATCCACAGCACTGCCTTGTTGGGAGCCTATTTCATGTACAGCGATGGAAGATTCACAGGCAAATATCATTTTTTCAGCAAATTGAAATGTAATTGAAATGTGGCAGATCTCTGTCAGGCAGCCACAATAAGCAATTGCATAGCATAAGCAGATTTTCTGTACAGTTATTGGATGAATTGAAAAATGAACTGCTCATTAGCTTCATTTTTTTGTAGCTCTAATAAGCATAGGTGCATCAGGCCTTCTCTTTCTCACCCTATATTACAACATATTCAGTCTTTTCTCTTTGGTTTCACCACCTTTTCCACCCCTGGAAAATAACACTTACTCTTTCATTATGGATGGGAACAGCTTCCCAGGCACCACTGCCCTCTTTCATGTAAAAGTCACATCCTGGAAGCCTCAGTCAATATCGGCCTTTTCAAGAGCACCCAAATCACAGCTGTCAAACATGTGGGATGTTCACAGTCAGCTCCTCTGTCCTCAGCACCCACTCATTCCAGTCCAGTGACCTTTCCAGCACAGTAAAAGCTGCCAACATACTGCAGACTTAGAAAAAAGTGTGCAAATGCCAAGTGCTATTAAATGTGCCCATTGTCTCTTGAAATACAAGTCATTGCTTTCTCTCCGCCAAAAGAAATCTCTTAGATCATTGTGCAAATAAAGACAACGTGAGGTTATATTGATTTAAATTCCTTAAATTCAAACAAGCCTCAGGAATATATTTAAAGGCTGTATGACTTCTTTAGAAGCTTGCAGAAGGTATTTGAAGTGAACACAAGCTTTGTAGATCACATGTATATCTTAGTAATTTCAAACACCAGGGCAAGGGCTTCCTAAGGGAGCTGTCCCAGTCACTGCAGCTTCTGAGGACAACTGGACATCTACTCCCCTTGAGGTCTCAGAGAATCATAAAGTCCTCACAAAGAGACAATCAAAGTCTCTTAATGAGAATTTATAGCTTATTGCCTTCTTACCTGTTCAGCTGACATGAAAGCATTTTAGAAAGGGAACAATGTCAACCTTTCATGCAGCTGAAACTTGATCTCAGTTGTTTTAGAGTGCTGAATAGCCTTTGAACAAGAGGAGAGGTGGAATTAGGCAAGTGAATAATGCCCACTGGTCTGATAGACAGTGTGGCATAACATATTTTACTAGCAGGTCAATAAAGAAGTCAGATTTGTTTCAGCTCAGAGCTCTCTGTCTCTCTCTTTATGATATGATTTATGAATTAATTAGGGTAACTGAAAATGTTGAGAAATAGGTACTGCTACTGTAAATTTTTAATAAAAGTCTACTAATATTGCCAACTGATTCCAATGTCAAAGTTTCCTTCTTTACTGCATACTACCAAAATCAGAAGCTTTCAGGGTTTGAATGACAAGCAACCAAGAACAAAAACGATGAATTAAATAATTAAATAAATACAAAACTCTTCTCCTACAGAAAAAGGTAAGTCTATTGTGACTAGCTGTTGTGAACCCCACAACTATTGCATAACATCCAACTTTTATGACATTTAAACAGTATGTTTCTGTCGATATCATACAGCAACAAAGATGAAAAAATCTTTGGTAAATTCCAATGCCATAATAATACAAGTTGTACTTTCACTTACACATCAGACCAGCTGATTTATAGGTACTACATTTGGCTTCATAAATACAGTCAAAATCAGTCCCATACCTGTGCAGACCACACTTCTTTTAATAACCTAACTCCACAGATCTCCAACCAGAACATTCTGAATGAAGAAAATTGTGTAACGACCACATGCATAAATGAGAAAATAATTTTTTTCCCTACCTCCTTCACTTTAGGCAACATAAATGGAGTCTAAAGGGGAATGTGGCTGTTTCTGTGGGACTCAGAGTCTCCACAAGGACATATGCAAAGAATGAAGTTATAAACCAAATTCACGCTCTCATAATTTTTCAATCAGAATTGGTGCTCATTATGGTTGGACTCAATGACCTTAAGGGTCTTTATCAATGTAAATGTTTTTATGTTTCTGATTATTTGCTATGAGGGCAATTCCTCCATGGGCAATTAAGCTTAATTTAACATGCCAGCACACAAAGAAAAAAAAAGAAAAAGGAAAAGAAATGCATGAAATAAAACAGCTTTGTATTCCTGCCAGGCAGGAATTATTTGGGCACCTAAATACACAGGTATTTCATTTGTAGAATAATAAAAATTCAATTGTGAATTCAAATGTGAATTCAGTGAGAAACAGAACTGAAAATCTGGCTAAAAATCACTAAGGAGCAGCACATTGTTTAAATTTATACAGATCTTCTTCATGTATTCTAAGAAGGGTGAGATTTTTTCTGTGACAGAGAAAAAAAATGACAGACTAAAGACTGAACTCTCTAGTAAAATTACCTCTGGAATTATCCCTGCATCTATTAGAAATCAAGATTTAGATATTCCCTTTTAACCAGTGCTGCATATTTAATTCTTGGTTAACCTTTGTAAAGAGTTATATAAGTGCAGAAATATCTTCTCATCTTGCCTCTTCTGCCACATCTTGTAATTTCTTTTCTATGTAATCTTTTCTTCTCTGGGTTTCATAAGGTAACACAGCTGTGCACACAGATCTACAAATAATAGCAATAGTAACAACAATAATAATAAACTTGAGCAATCTTTTTCTTGTTCATTACATTTCAGAATTAGGCCTTGAAAGGTTGTATTTCCTGCTAATGGGAATGGTAATTGCTCAATTTTTTCCTGATTATAAAAATTAAGTCATACTTTTATTATGGCTGCATATTTTAATTTAATTGTCTTTTTTAGGTTTTGTGCAACAATTAAAGATAAGACAACCAAGCTGTGTCAACACCCAACAGCATCTTTACTTGGTTAAGTATAATTGTAGCAAATTTTGACAAATGTTGCAATAAAATAATCTATGGTGTGTTGGGTTTTGTAGTTGAATATACAGAAACACCTGCCTGTAGTTGTTTCAGAATGCATTTCCTCACATAAGCTTTACACATAACAAAATTATAGAGTTATATCAACCTCTCAGTCTATTAAGAAGACTGTATCTCTAAATCCTAATCAAAACATTCATCAGAAATACTGAATGTAATTAATATTAGAGTGATGCCAGTCCCTTGAAAAAACCCAGAGGACAAAAGACAGCACTGGGGACATTTAATTTTATGCTGGGGCACGCTGTGGGTTTTTCTTATTAAAATTTTTATTTGTTCTCCTTTTTATACCAGTAAAGAGTGTTTAAACATTGTACTTAGAAAAAAATGTTAGAAATGCTCCTGCTGAAAGAACATTCAGCAAGGAAAATGCAAATCTGAAATCTAAAATAAGTTGCTGATCCTCCACAGTGCTTCATGGCAGTAGAACAAAATCAAAGGTCTTCAGTGTGGTTGGAGTTAATCTTGAGCCCAAATTAAGGATTTTTCTGAACCTTTCTGTGACAGTTTCTCATACTGTTACTATCTGCCAAAATCTGGTATTTAACAGAAGGATTAACATCTGGCTGAGAATTGTCGTTTCTTTACCCCCTGAATTCTATTTAGATTTGTCAGACATATTAAAAAAAAAAAATTGCTTCTTTAGGAGGAAAAGCCATAAGGGCATCATGAAAACAATTTGCAGATAAATTCTTTGCCAGTCATTTTTACTTGAAAGTACAACACTTTTGAAGTTCTGTGGCAAATTTCATAGCTGAATATTCAACTCATAATATATGCATTTTCATTCATATTTTAAAGTGAATTACTTTTAGCAGCATTCAAATTCCTTCTGAATTTATTTTTCTAAATATATTCAGTGATGGGAATATTTGGAAAATTATTAATGTTGCAGAATATTTTGCAGACAGAAAGCTTATTTGAAATACAGCATTGGAAAGTTAAATTTGGAAAGTAATTGTCCTCTCTTTGGGAACAAAAATAATAGTCTTTTTTTTTTTTTTGCTTCACTGAAAACCACAGCAATGAAGACTTAGAACAGTTCCCCAATCTAGTTGCCATCAAAGTGTTATTTCTGAACAGGAATCCAGTAACCATTGCCTAACTACAAAAGTGAGTAGTTATGGGTAGCAGAGACAAAATGTCTTGAATAAGGTTGCCAATCAGTGTCTGGACTGGGAATAAAATTCAGACCAACCAGTCAGGTGTTCTCTCCTACCTTTGTCCATGAAATTGCTTGTTAATTAGTAGAAGAGAAATCTAAGAGCAACATCTATATTGGTTCATAAAAATTAACACTGATTCCAGTATTGCTCTGTGAGTGCTGCCACAAAGAAGGTGCCATACTTGTTGGCTAAATGCTTTCTGAAATTGTCCAAACACCTCTGATTCTAAACCCAATTCTTGTCACAGCTGAGCTCAATAAAGGATGTGAAAGTCAGACCGCTTGTAAACCAGGTGAATTAACAAAACATTTTTTAGTAGGGATGTGTTTTAAACTTTGATGTAATCTATTAAAGAACTCTACAAGTGTTCTTTATGTTCACAGACTGTTCTGGACACAATAACTGCTCCTGATGATTTTTTTTTTTGGACTAGGGTTTGGTCTACAGAACACCCAGATTCTAATCAGAGGGCTAGAGGAGAGCCTTGGTGTAAGTGCTGTTTCCATGGATACAACTGACTTGAGTTTGCAAATTTACCTTCAACAAGTGGCAAAACATATTCCATCTTCCCAAACATTTGAGTGGCAGGATATAGACATCACCTGTCCATGCAACAAATGTGAAACTAGAGGCTGGAGTGCAGAATCAAGGAGAACTGCACTTAACTTGCATTGCTAAACTGACAAACTGCAGCAGTGAGTGCTGGGGAATCTTATCAGAGTAGGTAAATTTTTGGGTAATTTTCAGCAACATTTAGGCTGAAATAATCAACAGCACAAATAAAGACCAGGAACCAATTGGTTGTGAAGAAGTTCTGGAAAAAAAAACATATCAAAGGGATGCTGTGCGCCATCAACCAAACATGAGTCAACAACGCCGTGCTGTTTCAATGAAAAGGGAATGTTGCACTAGGCTCTATTAACAGGAATAGCTCACCAGACATGTGATGCAATCCTTCCATCCAAACCCTGTCTGAAATGCTGACTTCTATTCAAACGCCCACAGAGAAAAGTCTAGAGCATGTCAGATGTCCATGGTGGGAAGAACAAGAAGCAGTGGGCATGTATTGCTGCAAGGAATATTCAAACATGCTATTAGGAGAACTTTTCAGCAGTAAGTATAGTGCAGGCATGTAATATATTGTCAGGGAAAATTCTGAAATCTCCACAACCATGAGTCATCAAGAGTAAGAGGGACAAGTCTATCAGGAATGACAGAAACACAGACCATTGTGACCTGAAAAGCTTTTGATTCTGGGCTGCATTAAAATAAATGGCACTGAAACACTAGGAAACACTAAATACTATAACCATCCTGAATTTCATCACACTAACAGACTATCCTACCACATCAATCCCCAGAGTATATTAAAATTTACAGTCTGGGCAAAGATTTATTCTAAAGGTGACCACTTTTCTAAGTATTTTTTTGTTCCTTCTGGAATTACTTCAGTCTTTTTGACAGTTGTCAATTTTGGCAAATCCCTCAGAAATCCAGGCAATTGTTCAGGAAGCTAGTTTTCTACATGAAGATTATGCAGAGTTATATACTGAATACTCCATTCTGCTCTAGCTTCATTCTGCCCTCACTTCCTTCTACAGTCTATCCAATGTCAGCTGGGAAGTTAATTTGGGAATACAATGGTAAGGATGAGAAGGAAAGCCCAAGGAAGCCCTAATGATGAATACTTTAACAATAGAAACAGATTTTCCTACAAAATTCCTGTAACAAGTCAGAGATGAAAAAACTTCATCCAATGCTCAACATTTCCATTCATTGCTCAGTTTTTGTGGAGGCATGGAAAGGATATGATGAATTACATCCCAAGCTGCAGGGGGAACAAGGACGTGTGATCTTCTGCTATAATTAGGAGGAGTACCTCAAGCAGAGCACTGATTGCCTGAAATTGTATCTGCACTATAGGGGGCAAATTGTGCACTTCACTTAAATAAAACCTACTTATAAAACAAGGGTATGTCACTGGGTCATTACCTGCTGGGGCTTGGGAGCACTGTGGGGCAGAAATGTGGGAGAAGTTTAGGATTCTGCACAGTGCTACAGGCTCTCTCAGTCCTCCTGTAGCTGTACATCAAATATGGGGAGCTCAAAGAAAATTCAGAGCTGGCAGTGAGAGCTTATGATCTCCAAGCCCTAATGCAGAGGAGCAGAAGTCAGAAACTAGTCATAGGGTCTGTATCCTTTCCATCCTTCCCCAGTAAATCTGCCTCTGAGTAGGTTTCATCTGACACGTTCTCTGTAAACATCCCTGCATTCATTAAGATACTAGATCTTCCACCAAAAAAAGGACTTAAAATTGCTGGTCTAGTGATAATAACAGTAAGTTTCTGGAAGGGTTATAAAGATAATTTTTATTGGTTGATATGGTAGATGGCATTTAATGGGTCACTTGAATAAAAGCAATGGTTTCCCCTTATTCTGGCAGGAGCTATTGTATATGTTAGACTGAATAAGTTCTTTTCTGAAGATTTAGAGATATTTTCTTTACTGTAATTGTCATACTACACTGACAATCTGAATGCCATTACCTCAGTAATAACTGAAATTTAAAAGTGGAGTGGTGTCATTTGAAGATGAATACAAAGGATACAGAAAGACTTGTGCTATTCTTTCCTCTACATTTTATTCCGTGAGTCTCTTAGTTGAATTTATTCCAGTGTGAGCATTTTTTCTTCATTTTAACATCTCCTAATGGATTTTACATCTCTTGGCCAAACTTACCTCTGATATAGCATTCAGGCAATCAATGAACTCCTTTACAGCAGATCTGTCTCAGACATTAAACCCGAATTTTTTAAAGGAAAAATTATCATTAACATAGGATGTAAAGGCATGCTGAACTGAACCAACAATTGGAAGTGGAAACTGCTGGGAAATGGGCTTTAAAACCACTTGGAAAAGTGCTCCAAACCAAAATGTTACTCTGGCTCCAGAGAAGATGCTCAAGTCATTAGCAATGGGTACATGAATTAACAGACTACTGTTCCTCAATTGGAACCTCTTAGAAGCAGTTCAGGTCATCTAAATATTTAAACATTTGAATATTTAAAGGTGCTTAATGGGGGTTGAGAGCACTTTTTTTTCCTTAAATTCCACTTTAGTGTTGGGAGTAGAACAAGATAATTCAGGCACTTGAATGTGCTGCTTATGACTTAGCAAAGCCAACTTAGTGTCTGGCTGCTGTGCACAGGGATGGTCTCATCAGTCTCCTGAAGTTCCAGACCTGAACCAACCCTGAACAATAAAAAAGAAGAGGAAAAAGTGATTGTCTTTTTCTGATTTAGCCTTTTTAAGATGCTTCTTCAGGGATCAGATGCCTATGCCATCAGGAAGTACAGTTTTGATAATCACATCAGAAAGAGGTGGGTGAGAGCAAGATCACACCTCTTGGTAGCTGCTATCCGGGAAGTCTCTTCAGTTGTACTACAAAACTATGCACAAAAGTAGGTGAGATGATACAATTACTTCCCACAGTGTGCAAAAATGAAGGATGGGGAGCTCAGAAGCAGTGAAAAGTGCCATTGCCAGAGAAGAATGATAAGGAAAACTCTGGACATCCTTCCCCCAATGAAATGTTATTGTCCTAATTAAAGGTTTTTACTAATATGCATGGGAAGCAGGAGAGAGGATCCATTGGAAATAAATTTTGCAAGGTTGATGTCTGCATCTCTGACCTGTTGCGAGGAACAGAAGTGATGGGTACAGGATGGTTACAAATGCACTCAAGATCAGAAATGACAAGGGGAAATAAAAAATTAATCTAAAAATACATTTCACAGTTCACGCACAGTTAGGTGCAACTTATCTTTTTTTTAATTCCCTTTTCTACTTGGGATTCACTTTACTTGATGTAATATGTGTTGTTTTATTCTTATGGGAGCTGACTTATGAATAATACAATTAGTGAGTTTGGGCTTTCAGAAAAGGTCTACACTTACTAAAATTTATTAAATTTAAGCAAGGGGTACTTTTCACTTTTTGTACTCTACAGGGTAACTATGAAGAAGGCATAACTGTGTTGAAATAATTATTTTCCTCTTATGACTGAGTTAGACTCACCTCATTTAAATTCATGTTGGCATCTGAGTATAACAGAGTAATAGCACAAGAATCATAGCTTAGGATTTATATGGCTCAAGCAAATACAACACGTGGGCTGGTGTGACAAGCTTCTTTGTTCCACACCACAGTAAGCACTGACATGGGGAAAACACCAGGTAGCCTCACCCTCTGAGTGCTGCTCCTTCTCAGTGTTTTTCTACACAGGCTGAAACACAGGAATCCAGAAAAGGCAATTGCAGAAGTTGTTCTGAGAGCCTCTCTAGTTAATATTAGGTATGTTTGATGAAATGTTCAGTTTTCAAACTCGCATCAGATGCATTGTTAGTGTATATCAGCACATCTACCAAAATCATAGAATCACAGAGTAGTCTGAGGTGGGTCTCCAAAGACATCCACTGTGCCCCCCCTGTCATAGGGGAGGTCACAGACACATTGATATGGGTAGGGGTGCTGGTCTGCTGGAGGGCAGGAGGGCTCTGCAGAGGGGTCTGGACAAGGCCAAGGTGTGAGGTTAAAAAAAGGCAAGTGCTGGGTCCTGCCCTTGGGTCACAACAAACCCTGCAGTACCACAGGCTGGGGCAGAGTGGCTAAAAGGACCTGGGGGTGCTGGTGACAGCGGCTGAACATGAGCCAGCAGTGCCCAGGGGTCCGAGAAGGTCAGTGCCATCCTGGCCTGTGTCAGCAATAGTGTGGCAGCAGAACCAGGGCAGGGACTGTCCCTCTGTACTCGGTTCTGGTGAGGCCACACCTCAAATCCTGTGTTCAGTTCTGGGCCTGTGAGTACAAGAAGGACATTGAGGGGCTGGAGTGAGTCCAGAGAAGGGCAATGGAGCTGGGGAAGGGTCTGGAGCACAAGTCCTGTGAGGAGCAGCTGAAGGACCTGGGGTTGCTTAGCCTGGAGAAGAGGAGGCTTGGGGAGACCTTATTGCTCTCCACCACTGCCCAAAAGGACGTTGTTGCAAGGTGGGGATCAGTCTCTTCACCCAGGTGGCAAGTGACAGGACAAAAGGAAAAGGCCTCCAGTGGCACCAGAGGAGGTTCAGATTGTGTATCAGGAAAATTTTCTTCGCAGAAAGGGTGGTTAATCATTGGAACAGACTGCCCAGGGAAGTGGTGGAGTCACCACCATTGGAAGTGTTTAAAAAGAGTGTTGAAGTGGCTCTTGAGGACATGGTTTAATGGTGAAGAAGGTGGTAGTGCTGGGCTGGCAGCTGGACTTAATTTATCTTAAAGGTCTTTTTCAACCTTGGCAATCCTCTGATTCTATCTTCAACTGGATCACGTTGCTGAGAGTTCCATCCAATCTGACCTCCAATGTTCCCACAGGCAGGGCACCCACCAGCTCTCTACAGTATCTCCCTACACTGATTGTAAAATAAAATTATCTCTTGTATCTACTCTAAATCTACTATCTTTTAGTTTAAAATTATTACCCTTGTCTTGTCACTACAAGCCTTACTAAAGTTTATTCCTATCTTTCTTACACGGCCTCTTTAAGTATCAAAACGCCCCTAATAAGGTCTCCTCAGAGTCTCTTCTAGATTGAACAAAGCAAACTCTCTCAGCTTTTCTTCATAGGAGAGGTGCTTCAGCCTTTTGTGGCCCTTCTTTAAACCTGCTCCAACAGTTCCATGTCTTTCCTATGCTGAGGATGCAGCACTATAGGTGAAGTCTTGCCAGAGTGGAGGAGAAAAATCAAAAGATAGCAGAAAATTAAAGGACAAACACACAAATGTATTTTGCAGGTGTTACAAATTCATTGTCAGTCCAATGGAAGAATGAAATTGTTAAGGTGATCTTCCTTATTGTTATTTATCTTTTATACCATTGGTTCAGATGTTAGCATTCTTCTGACACTCACTGTTCTCACTGTAGTTTCTTTAGAGCAATACCAGTACCCACCAGTTACTGCTCTGCTATCCTTGATTATAGACTAAAACACACTGTTAGCTCCAAACCAACATAATGGTGCTGACCACACATTTTGTAGCTTATGTGAAAAAAATTAAATGTTCAACTGATCTGCAGTAAGCTCACTGATTTATATCACCATAGCAGTTTCCTTTTGGTCTGGAGACTGTGAGCTGTTTAAAAAGAAAAACAAAACAACCAGAAACAAAGGAGATCAAACAGAATTTTAAAAAAAATGATGTCTGAGTGAAAATCAAGGACATATTGTGCTTTATTGAATACCTGTCTTTTCTGAGTCAGACTAGCAGTGGCAAGAGTCCAAAACTCCTGGCAATCCCTGGATTTTTTTTTTAATTTAATTCATCTTGGCAAAGGTTGAGGCCATATTTATGAAAGGGCAGTAACATTATTGCTTGCCATCTTTTCCAGTTCCATTTCCAAACCATTAGAGGCTAGAGATTCCTAATAGTTAAAAATTAGGTGCCTAATACTAATTCTGTGATGGCAAAACACAAGGCAAAGATTGCAGTTGTAGGTGAAGAACAGAGTTCTGCTGTATCAAACAGGTATCTGAGTTCATTTTGCTGTTGGAATTAAAGGACTCCTAAGTCACTCTGACAAATTAGCATCCACAAAAGCCACCAGTGCAGAAACCTAAATCTCTCCTTGCAAAGAGCAGGCCACAGCAAATCACCAATTTTGCAATATATCAGCTTGTATGCTGCAACAATCCCCAGGAGAAGACAGCTTCAATTAAAGGCTAAGAACACCACCTATGTGCACGTGAGTGGTTTTATTTTGAGGCTTTGGAACTGAATCTCCTCACAAAAGGTCATTTAAAACAAGCTGGTCATCAAGGCTAGAAGTCTTCAATGATGCTAGCCATTTCAGGCAATGTAGGAAAGAGGGAGTAAATTTTTGTTTATAATATTTTTAAGGGTTATTTTCCAAAAAATTTACCATAGACATCCAAATACATTAGATATTATTTATGAAGATGTACTATTCTTTTGAATTACAGACAAAAGAAGACAAGAAACTTTTTAGGAGCAGCTTGTGGCCTCGGGAACAGAACCACTGATACAGTCTTACACCTGGCCAGAGTATAATGAGCCCTGCGAGGATGTACCAGGTCTGAGGGTTGACCTGCAACCTCCCAGAGTGGCTTAATAGTATTGTGAGACAACTTCTCTGGACGTGCTTTGTGAAAGAAAAGGTTTTAATAATGACAAAAATAACAAACAGTTCCATACAAAAGAAGTATAAGCTGAACACAGTGCAGGGAGGTCTTGCACTAGCTAAGGCAGTCTGAAAAAGCCCTAGGAAGTTCTGTGCAGTCTTTTAAGTACTCAGTTGTCCAGGTGGGCTTTTTGGCACCACGCTCAATAAAATTGGCAACAGGTTTTGAGGTCCAGATCCAGGTGTCCAACTTGTATCTTTGCTTGGCGCCTGACCAATTAAGGCAAAAAGAACATCGAATTTTCTGGGTCTTTTACCTTATAAAAACAGCAAGGGGTGAGTCTTAAAACTTTCCCTATGTGGAAACAACTCCTTGGGTGTGGGGGTGCATTCTTACAAACCACAGCCTGTACATCATGCCAGGAGAGAGTTAAAAATAGATGGTCTCTGCTGTTTGACCCAATCCTGCCCTTTGTGGGCACAGGAGCAGAGGTGTTCATTTGTCAAGTGGTGGCTGTTGACAGCTCTTTGTGCTGGACAGAGGGGCAGCGTGCCCTACAAACCATGTCAGTTTAAAGCAGAGTTCATCAGTCAGCTCTGGAAGTGGTTAGGAGCTCCCCAGATGTCAGCAGACATTGTGCACCTCTGGCCTGAGCATGAATAGGGCAGAAGGAGCTGCCCCCACTGCAGCTCAGCTGAGCCTCCTGCCCTTGGCATTGCTCCCTGCTCTGCTCCCAGGCTTCCCTTTGCAGCAAGCTACAGACTGACCTTCAGGAGCAAACAAAAAGCACAAGCTCTCAAGTCCCACCAAACTCCTCCCCACAACTTTCCCTGCTAAAAGGGAAAAAACTGCATAACGTTGCAGAAAGTCACAGTGAAAGGGATGGTTGAAAGTCATTACCTGTCAGATCCTCTGCTTGAGCAAAGCCATCAAACCTAAACATCCTTTTACTTTTAATGGAGCAACAGAAGGGGATTTTGTTCCAGAGGAAAGAGTACTGTGTATCTAGGCCATATATGCCTTTAAACTTCCTAAGTTTAAAATGATACAAAACTGAATTAGTTAATAGTTTTATTCACATGTCAGTAAAAACCCTTGATCATTCAAAATCTCACACACCTGTCTGAATTTAGAGGGTTTCAAGAACTCACTAAAAAACGACCAAAATAAAAAAATAACCTGTCACATTTTTCCTGTATTTTTCCTTTCCCCCCGCTGATTCAAGCTTCCTAAAGTATTTATGTTGCTTTAAACTGTTTTACAACACTTCCAGCAAGTCTTCTGTCTGGAATCTCCCTGGTACATTCATGACCTCTCCTAATGCAGCCATGCCCTTGCCTGCCTTTTCACATATTTACTGTAGCACTGGCTGCTCTTATTAGAACCTGGGCACATTATGAACCTGTGCATCTCTTATTTCTGTGACTCTAGTAGAAATAATTCTAGGCAATTACTTTTCTGTTGTACAGCCATTAAGGACAGAGCAGGTCATAACTTTTTATCATAAAGTCTATGGGACTCAGACACCCCAAATTTAAAGAATTTAAAGGAGCCATATGGCAAACCTTTGCCATATTTGAAATGCCACTCAATGAGTGATTTAATTAGAAGGCATCCCAGCTGTAAAGACATTCTTTCAACTTTAACGCCAGAATTCCGATCTGCAGAGAATTCTACACAGAAAATGGTAATTAAACATTCTGTGCATACTCTGGGCTCATAAATTTTTCTCTCCTTTTCTCCATGAAGATTTTAAGGTCTGTAGAAGGCAGCAGGGTTAACATATGAAGATCAATTTCCAATTAAAACAAAAGAGAGAAAGAGAGAGTGAAAGATTCTGAAACTTTCCAATTGCTGTATGGGAAATGCACAAGCATCCTGATACAAAGAGCTGTCTGAAGCTGTTTATCTCATGCCCAAAGGGCAGACAGCAGGATCCACAGCAGGCACAGAGAATGTAAATCTTTGGTATAATCCATCTCATAGGTCCCTTGATGCATCATTAAGATGGTGTGCCAAATCGAGCCACACTGACAGACTACATCTCCCTCAGGATAAAAAAAGAACCAACAAAAAAGCCCCAAACAAACAAAAAAAAACCACCCACTTCAACAACAACAAAAAACCAACCAAACAAAAAACCCAAACCAACAACAGAAAACCCCTCCCACTAAAGAACCACGAGTCTTTGCAAAAATCCAAAATACATATTTGGGGTTTTAAATTACCCATTTCTGATCATAAAAATATTTATCTTCATTTCATAATCTCTAAATCTGGAGTTAAAATGAGGGAAAGTGTTATCTCTGACTAATTTTTCTGGTTTGTGGAATCAATATGAATCTGGTTTAAACTGATGTACAAAATGATTTTTAAAAAGTTTTATCATCTGTCTGTGTCCCCAGGAAGTGTTCTTACTCTCTTCAGGGTGAAGAAGAAGGCCAAAATCTTGCATCTTCAGTACAATTAGGTATGTTTTCTCTTTTCTCTACCACGTTTTTATACCAGTGAACTAGCTGCAATCTCACTTTTTTTCCCTCATTATTAGGATATCATTAAGAACTATTGGATCTGACAGACTTTCTTCATTGATCTGTGCCCTGGTTGTCCAAGAACTTTGATCTTTTCTGTTTGAGAACTTGGATACCTTAATTTCTATTAAGAAAAAAAACCAAACTAAAACAACAACAACAAAAAACCCCTGTAGGTTTGTTTCTTATCGTTTCAAGGCAAAAAGCTTGAAGCAAAACTGAGGAAAAAGTGTGTCCTGCCATCCATGGAGAGTGTGGAAAAAAAACCCAAACAGCTGCCTATTCCTTTGGTCATTGGATCCTTAGAGCTGAAAGCCACTTCCTAATGTGAACACTGTTAAAACCTTGACAGATTTAAATTTTCCATGGAGGGAACATACCCCAGAAAGATCTGTGTTGATGAGGGAGGATGGGTGCTTGCTGTCAGGCCAACACCAGCTCTCCCTCCCCCTCCAGTGCAGTCAGCGTCTGCAAGGCCACAGCTGTGGATTGGCACTGGTGGATCTTCCTGTTCTTCCTCTTGTATTCAAGTCATTTATATGAATTTTCTCTTTTTCTCTAATAGTGCAATTATGAGCTGATACCTCTGAATGATGACAGGTACAATGCAACCAGCTCTCAGCACCAGATCTATGTCTGTAAAAGCTCAGAAATGTATACTTTACTGTACTGAGGCCAATCTCTGTCTTCTGGTCAAGAGAGACTGAAAAGTGAGCTGGATTTGACCTTTTTGGGGCTTGTAGATTAAGCTTCTTCTCTGAATTAGTCCCTCAAAGGACATCTTTCTGATGCCTGTATAAGTAACCTAGAAAGCTTTCTGAATAGCCATAAAACAGAAACCTGATTTCTTATTTACTCCCCCCCCTAAAAACACACACAAAAAAACCCTAACAAACCAAAAAAAAACCCCAAAACAAACAAGTGAACCCCTCCCCAAAAAACCCCCAATGTAAACAAACAAACCAAATTCAAAGATACAAACAAACAAACAAAAAAACTCTCAAAACCTTTCAGCAAAATTGGGACAAAGAAAAAACTAAGGGAAGAATTTGCCTCATCCCCAAAATTTTGCCTGTGTGTAAAAAATCTATTGCAAGGAATAAATAATACGAAGGCTTAGGAAATAAAAAAGGGGAAAGGCAGAGGAAATGATGGAAACCTGTGTTCTTCCTTCTGTGCACCTATTCTCCATGCTATTTCTATTCACACTAAGGTAGAATTTCCTGAGGACCAATTAGGCTTCTATTGGCAGAACTACACAGCAGCATCCTTGGTAAAATTTTCCATTTAAAATCTCTAATCTGCATGTTATCTGATTCTGAGTAACCTTCTTCTAAGTACAATTTATGCACTTACTCTCTCTTTGAATGCCCCTTGGGACAAGAGACTATGTATAGCACTTATTCACTTAAATTTCTCATTTATTTTTTTTAAAAAGCTCACAAGTTCTTCCAAGTTGGTTTCTTTGTAATGATTTAAATTGATTTCTTCACAGTAGCACAGCAATGCAGTGATCAAAAGTGGCAAGAACAGCATGTTTATACTCGACATATTAGAAAAAATATTATATATTTGGTTGTTTGAAAAAGCAATAAAATGACCAGAGTGGGAAAAAGCCCCCCAAAATCACAATGATATGGCATTTCAAATAGAAATTATTCAAACAATCAATCAACTGAAAAACACAGACTCATCCCAGCTTCCCCTAAAAAGCTTCTTGTCATGTTTTTCTTCAATTTAGATGCTAAGTATTGCCTGCATGGATCATTTTCAGATTACCTGACAGGTAAACATATTTTTAGATCTGTTTTTGCAAAAAATCCCTGGGTTTTAAGGATATAGACCTTATTTTCAGATAAGAAAGAAAAAAAAAAAAGCCTTTGAGAAAGGCCTTTGAGAGATGCAGCCGTGAATGCTGGAGCTGGAGGCCAGGGGATGCTCTGTGTGTCACATCTGGCCCATCTCTGAGTGCTGAGCACTGGAAACCTGAACCTGTGCCATTTTGGAGCTGTAGGTTTATTGGAATGGAGCCTAGAACCGTGCCTGGGAATAGCCTACTCTGCATTGGGTGACCTTCAGAGTTCATCTTCCCCCACCTCTTATCCACATCTGAAGCATCTGGCAGAAAGAGGAAAGATAGGAAAAACTGTTCAAATGATTAGGTAGGGAATTTGTGACCAGCCAGGTTTGACAGGTCTACAGATTTTATCCTGCAGAGGGAACCTGAAGTTGTTGAAGAACCTTTTTCATGCTGCACATTCTGCAATTTTTTTGGCTTCCTGTCACCTTTTCAGAAGCCCAGCTAAAACCCATAATTTGTGCTGACCACTGACATGAACTTTCTGCACACGGTGCCCCCACCTCAGAGTTTTCAGCCCTGAATCCTGTGAAGAAGATAATCTAATATTTGATCAGACTCCTGGTGCTTTCTGGGAAAAAAAACAAAACAAAACCCAAACAAAACACAAAACAAACACCCCCCTCAAAAAAAAAAAAAACAAAAAACCAAAAAACCCCAAAAAAAAAAAAAACAAACAAAAACAACAAAAAAACAAACAAACAAAAAAAAACCCAAAAAAAAAAAAAAAAAAAAAAAAACAACAAAAAAAAAAAAAAAAAAAAAAAAACCCAAAAAAAAAAAAAACCAAAAACCCAACAACAAAAAGCAACCCAAGGAACTATACTCTGCTTTTGAGAAACAAATTTGACAGGGATTGATGTATTTCCATAAGGTGCTAGAAGATTTCAAACCCCTGAATTTCTCAAATTCTGTTCTGGGACATACAATACAGAGTTCTCATACAAAGCTCGTACTTTAAAACAAACAATTCAGACATTAAAAATGAGGTTTCTTTAAATTTACTAAGCGCTAGCACAAAGACAGACTTAGGAAAAGCATTTATCAGCTGCAGCTTCAAACTTGAAGATTTAGTTTGAGTCTTCTCGTTTTGACTTGCACTCAGATTTCTTTAAAAGGGTGAAATTTGCATGAGCACTTTCCATTGGAGCTGGAAATCAAAATTTTAAATGCCAGTGCCAAGGTGCCATTAGCCAGAGTGAGCCAGCACTATTTGACTACTTGATTAGTTTCTCTCAGAATAAGACACAAGGTGAGAAGTTTTGAATCTATTGAAAGGATCCTTTGCCCCAGAAACATGTGTCTGTATGAACATGAGTACAATGGTCTAAAGATTGTGACTGAAAAGTTAAAATCTTTAAAACACATTTTTATAAAGGTTTCTCTGTGTTTAGTCTAGCAAGGAACATATCTGTCATGGTGATGGTAGAGAATGTGTTTCTAATAACATGATCAAATTTTGGCAGTGCTCAGGCATCCAGCATAGCTGTTGCCACCTCATGAGGATTTGCCCAAAGCAATGCACTAAATTAGCTCTCCTGTGGGATAAGGAATCACCTTTCTACAGGTGAGAAAGAAAGGGGTTAAGGGAAAACTCATGATGGAAAAGACAACCTGACTAGTCATGACCACAATTAGGTTAGTGATAGCTGAAGCAACTGCAGCTTCCAGTGGGAGCTCCAAGCACCACAAGAGACTCTTTGTCCCTCTTTATAATGTTCTTTGTTAGTGATCTGACTCCATCATACTGGCTGTAACTGTCCTAAATTAGGATTAAAGTAACAAAACCTTCAGCTCACCAGTGTCACTTCATTTTGCTGCTGCCTCATTCCCTCCTTTCACACTGCACAGGACCTGCCAGGATTGCTGGCGAGCTGCAGAGTCTGTATGTCCTCACAGAAGGGCTATAAAGGATGCTTACTTAACACATTCATGTAGCTGCTTTTGGCCTCATGCCATATGAACTGCCCTTTCATGAGATTTAATTCTACATACCCGTGATTATCTTCAAGGGGAAAAAGAATCTAAATGCCATTCTTTCATTCACAGCCAAATGCTTTTCATACAATCTAAAAATCATCTTGTAGCTCCTTCACAGCCCTGCCCCTTCCTCCTCCCCTCTTACATCTGCTGCTATAAAACCCAGCCTGTTCCATATTTCTAAAAATTGAGAAGATTTCTGAATCACTTCACCTTTGGTTGCTACTCACATTATTAATCTTTGTGTTGAAAGAAAAGGTTCAGTTGGCTCTCAGCAGCTGTTATTTTAGTGCCTGACAGGCACAGGCTTCCTTCTCAGTCTGGGGACTTAGTTACATTCCTTATTTACATTCCTATATCCTGTCTCACTGTTGAAGCTTTCCCTAGCTCTCATTCAGACAAAATTCCCACTGAGATTTTAAAGGTCCCCCTCCAATAAATCCTTAGCATCTCTCTTATGTGTGGAACTCAGGATAATGAAACCTGAATCCAAGGTGTTTGTGCTGGTCCCTTGCTCACATTGGAGCTGCTACAGCTCCAATCAAGTGAAAATTTACCCTGATTGCTATAAGAAGGAAAGAATGATTGCAAGAGTGTTGAAACACTGCCTTTTTAAGACAACATTCTGCATTTCTTCAGTCCAAACTAACACAGATTTGCTTTCTGGCGTTCTTCAAACCCGAGGCTTTTCAGGTGTCACTATAATAAGAATTCAATTTGACATAAGGGGTTAGATTCTCCTGCCCCTAATCAATGTCCCTCTTCATCTAGTGAGATGAAATGACAGCAATGGACAGCAAATGAGGCACTGGCAAAGGTGTTTGCAAAAGCAGGTTTAATGTTACAGTGAAACCATGACAAAATTTGTTGGCAAGGCACACAAAGCAAAATCAAACTACAATCTAGAATCAATCAATCTAAAATTAAAATCAGCCTAAAATTACCTACATGGAGGCTGAGGATGGAATAGGGTAAGCATAGGAAAGGGTAATGATAAAAAGGTTTAAGGAGATACTTCCTTTTGATTTACAAGTGGAGCTTTGATAGTGGAGCTCTTTGTTAAATTTAGACCTGGACTTGTTTTGGGCCTAAAGGTTTTAACAATACTTTAACTTAACAGTACTTAATTGATAAACAGTATAACAAAAGATTCTAAAAAAATTAAAGACTTTACAAGAATTTAAAGTAAGCATAATAACTTACAACCCTACCTTACTTACAAATCTAACAGACTTAGGAATCTAAGAGAGCAACATTCGTAGTACATGTGTTATAGCACATCCACACCTGCACCCACACAGAGCTAAAGGAGAACCTGCAAGGTGTACACCTGTGAAAAATTCCCCTTGAATTCAGTGAAGTGCCTTCAGTGAATATGCCTTTGCATCTTCTCAATGGGAGAAGAGTTGAGCCTGGGGGAGTTGTGATATCAGCCCAGGCTCCATTGCTGGTGTTCAGCATCAGCCCTGCAAGTACAGCAAACCTCTGTGAAATCTCCCTCTCAGGCTGGCCCATGCCTGCTGCAGTCCAGGAGAGCTCAAAGGGTCTCATTTAGGACCTCTGTGTACAGGGTCACAAGACAACTGGCTTTGATTGTGGCAATCTTCCATCCTGGATACAGTTTGATATGGTAAGTTTGAAAGTTTGATAGCAAAAATGGTGTTCCACTTGGGTTGTAACTTAGGCAAGAAAAATTTTCAAGGACTTTCAATTGAAAAGCAGGAGGTTGTCAAGCAGTATAAGATCCTGGGGACAGAGTGTTTCTGGTCAGCTCAACAGGAACTTGGCCCAGGTGCTGAGTGTTTCTGGGGTCACAGTGCATCCTGAGGAATGGGACAGGGAGACAATGTCCCATTACAACATGCAGCTTCAGAAAAGAGAGCAGTAGAGACATATTTCTCCACAACCAAAACCAAGTCAGAGTTCCTCACAGCTTGCCTTGGAGTACCAGCTTGAAAGCCCCTAATTGTCCCACAGATATAAACATTTGAATGTCATTTAACACTAGGCATTGAGGCTAATTTTCCTATTCAATGATTCTATAATTTTGCAAAATGTGTACAAGATGCAACATCATTTATTACAATAAACAGGGAGTGTAAGAAGATTATAATTCTGACAGAGGAGGTTTTCTTGGCAAAAGAAAAAACTTCATATGTTTGTGAATCATCCCTGAGATAATAACATTCCCTTTAAATATCATAAAGAAAAAATCTCATGTTGTTTCCGGAAAACATCATGAATATTAATAAAAGACAAATGCAAATTGTCCATTTTGGGGATTAATGAGGTTTTTCCTTCAAAAGATTTTGTAAAGACATGTATACAGCTTTTGAAAGGCTAAGGACACTACTAATCTGAGACAGATTTGTGTGTGAACATTTGTACCATAAATCTGGTAGGAATCACACTCAGTTTTAAAAATAAAGCCCAACTGGTAGCTGTTTGAGTCAGTTTGTGCTCACTCCTCCTATGTGAGAAAGGTGTACAGTTTTGGACACATTTAATCTCATAGCAGCACACTGCCAATGAACACTTTGAGGAACTTTAAAGGTTTAGAATTTTCTTCTAAAGAAATGAGGAAAGAAGACTAGAAGAAGCATCTCAATTTATATTTAAAGTGTCTTTTTAAACAAGAGTCTAAGTCATATGGCTGCAATAGGTAGTGTTTGAATAAAGACAGAGCCTTTCAGCTAAACACACATTCCATCAACTCATTACAGCACAGTTCAAGTGTGGTGTCAAACCCCAGCACCATTCCCACTTCTCACAATCCATCTGACTTGTGCCAAGTGCTACAGGATTTCGGACACTGTTGCCCACTTCTCATCTCCTCTACAGTCTTATACAACTAGAGAATATCACTCAATTTGTGTTGCAGTTTTCGGACATCAACAGCCAGTGTAATGATATATTTTCCAGCTTCACAAAGGTTCAAAGAGATGAAATATTTTTAAGGATGGTCAGAGCGTGTTTCTCTTTATTTACAGCTATCTTTAACCATATAGTTGCTGAAGAGACCTATATAATAGGACAAAACAATGCAAAGGTCATTTGGAGAGTAGGACTTATTCCTATCACTCACGAGAAATGGTCTGGCAGCAAAGGCTCAAGACAGAATGCAAGAGCATCACAGTTACATATGACAAAAACAAATTGATCCCTAAGACATGATTTATACACATAATGCCTTTAAAAATCTCAAACTTAATATGAAAAGAGTTGGAAAGAAAGTTATGGATAATTCCCTAGAGACAACAGAATATAGATATCTTTCTGTGTCAGTAAGGTTTAATACAAAAATAGGTGATGCATCTTGCTTGAGGGAATTACTGCTTCTGTCATTAGTGTAAAAAAAAAAAAGTCACAAGAACTATGGTTAGTTTATTGAGAGAGTTGGAAAAAAAAAACCCACCCCAAAGTAAAAGAAGTCTTATTTCCTTCTTATCTTATATCATGCATAACAATTACTGTGACAAAAGTATGTAGGGGAAAAATTGCAGTCTGGATGTGGAAAGATTTCTAAACCATTCAACTTCATGGACTACACAGAAAAGGAGGAAACAGGGAACATGGCTGATTTTATGACAACTGCAATCAATTACCACATCAAAAATAAACTCTGATCACAGAATCACAGAATATGCTGAATTGGAAGGGGCCTACAAGGACCATCGGGTCCGACTGCTGGCCCTGCACAGGAGCATCCCCAGGAGTCACACCCTGTGCCCAAGAGCATTGTCCAGTGCTTCTTGAACTCTGTCAGGATTGGAGCTGTGTCCACTTCTTGGGCACTCTGTTCCAGTGCCCAACCACCCTCTGGGATAAGAACCCTTCCCTAATATCCAACCTAAACTGCCCCTGGCACAACTTCAGGGCACTCCCTCCATCCTGTCACTGTCACCACAGAGAGGAGATCAGTGCCTGCCCCTCCTCTTCCCCTCATGAGGAAATTGTGACTGCAATGAGGTCCCCTCTCAGTCTCCTCTTCCCCAAGCTGAAAAAAACCAAGTGACCTCAGACACTCCAAATCAGAAACTAGAAATAATAATACAGCTCAAAATGCCAAGAGACTGATACAAAAACTTTTCTCTCTCCCTTTTAAAAAATAATATAATCTAACACTTTGCCAAAAACACACTGAGAAAGTCTGAACCATTTTGAACTTATTCAGCATAGAAAGAAATAAAGGTCTGATAAAAAAAAAGTTAATCAATTGAAATTGATTGACTAACTTAAATTGCCTAATAGCTAGAAAAAAAAAAAAAAAAAGTAAATAATTCAGGCCATGGTATAGTTTTTGAAAGTCAAATCACTTTTTTTCTGAGGGAAGCATAGAGAAGAAGAACTGACACATACCAAGCCATTTTCTCTACTGCCCTAATTGTAATGTTTAACATGCTCCCTGCAATTTTACAAATCCAAATGATTATGCTGGTGAAAATACTGGGCAGAGAATCCAGATTCACTTTAATTATAGGATTTTCAAAATGATAAATGAAAGCTTAGGAAAAAGGTGCAGGTTAAAAAAAATCTGTTTTATGTGGCCCAGAAGTGTCAATGAGAAATCTGAGATACTGAGAAAGAAATAACTGATGTTCTAAAGGATAAATGTGGTTATAGCCTTCAGTGATTATTAGTTTCTGGAAATATTATTCTGTACTGTTCTCAGGGAAAAATAAAAATGTTATCTATAAGAGTCTAAATTAAAAAAATTATTGCAAACCAAGTGGTTTAAGTGCCCTTTGGAAATGTTAAAGATTGAAGTTAGAGACATGAAGAACTGCTACACTGGAGTAATAAGCTGATGTCATTATCTCGGATCAAATAATGAAAACCTTTTCAAGGATTTATGCTGCTAGAACAGGAGGTTGTGACAATATAATCTATTTAGCTTCACAGAACCCCAGCTTTGTTTTGATTTAAGCTCAAGAACTGAAATAAGCCTGTCTCAAAAATAGAAACACTAGCATCAAGGCTTGATTAGAGAAAGTCTCTTATCTTCTCTCCCGTGCCACTGAACCGCTGTCAGGTATGCCTGACTCTTGCTCAGACATAGGGAAAACAAGTCCCTTCTCTTTGGGGAGCCAAGCTCTCCCATCCCATGATTCCTGCTCATGCCAGGAGGAAATTCTGTGCTGGAAGGAAGAACCCGGCCTCTTCTGTGGGTATTACCATGGAGGAAAGGCAGGTTAATCCAACATAAGACATGAGATCCAAATTTACTTCTTTGGCTATGGATAGACTCCACTGTGGATAGAGACCTTTTCTACAAAAAGAGCAGAAGCACAGTGATGTAGTGGAGATCATAAAGTGGTCAAGTAAACAGGGGAGATTAATTCAAGAACAACTCAGGAAAAATCACCTTTTAATAATTTATATTCACAGTGCAGCTATATTGCAAGGCAAATTAACTTAACCACACTGGTTATTAAATGGTTTTGATGCAAGGAATAAACATATTTGTACATTCCTACATGAAAATCAAAACCAAAAAGTCCAGCAGAAGTTTTGGGAAATTGCCTGTGCTTACACAAGTATGTTTTCTGGTATAATTAAATGTATGTATATATGTCTTTAAAACCTGTGTCATAATACATGAAAGATAGGACCTCTGCATTCCTCATTTTCTGTGTATCCAGATGACATCAACCACAGGGTTGGATTTACAGACGTATTTAGGTGTTGTGGATGTGTCTGAACTCAATGACAGCTGAACCTAGAGCTCTGTGCAATTCTAAATGCTCTTCAGGTTCTGATATCTCAAATGAGACATGATAGAAAAAACTGGCACATTTTACTTTAGTACAACAGTACTCAACTATTTTGATCTACGAAACGTTTGAAATCCTTTCTCCAAGATTCTCTTCCATACATCAGCCTTCTTTCACCAGCAGTTACACCCTGGCCCACTAGCTCCATGTGTAAACTACACTTCCTTAGCTATGTCCGTGCCCTTAATTCTTTATGCAATCACTCCCTATCTGCTTCTACATTTTAATCTTTTCAGCTTCAATTTACTCCCATTTCACTTAATCTCTTCATCATCCGACTTTCATCAGACTCCTTGTCCCCATCTCTCCCCTCTGCAATGCAGCTTTTGCATCAGGTATTCTCCTCCTCCCCTTTCACCAGGTGTGGGTATGGATGTTTCACAAGATGAGAAGAGGACAGACAGCTTCCCTCTCCATGCTTTAATGCCCTTGCTTATCCTGGTCCAGAACAGCTATTGCAGGTCAAGTTCACATTTTTGGTGCAGCATGAGCCTCACCCAGTTCAGTCATGAGGAAATAATTCAACATATCAGCCAGGAAAACTGAAGTCTTGCTGTAGCATGTACAAAATTTTTGAACACGTACAAACAAATTACTTCAAGATTCTGCCTTAGCTACATTTCTGCAGCATTTCAGGCACTGAAGAGCACACATTCTGACAAAAAAGGCACTGCTACCAAATTTAAAACCAATGTTCAAGAACTGTTGATATTTTTCAAGTTTACCAAAATTCTTTTTAAATTTAAGTTTGTTTTAGGAGTGCTTTGCTTCCTGAGATTGAATCTAATAAGTCTAGCATCTAACACTTAGCCAAAGTTTAATCTTATGTTCTCATTACAAACAGTTGAAAGTTTGATTAACTTTCAGAAGAGCCAATGAACCAGTTTTACCCATGAAGATTTCCAGTCAATGAATTCTAGTTTTTAAATAGATGTTGTTTAGGCTACAGTACATTAGATTAAAAGCTATATTCTGCCACCACCATTTTTCTACCTTAAAATGACATATAAGGACCCAGACTTTTTCTTCTAAATAAGTGCCTATATAAAACTTCTGGATTTTGTAAAGTTTCTGCCACAGCACTGCAATTACAGTCAAGTTAATTCAGCTCAAAGATTCCAGACTATTAGGACTGAGGAATGCACAGACTGCAATTTATTCTCTAATGATATTGTGGTAAAGGCAAGCCTATCACTTGCTGCGAGAGTTGAAATGCATGGCCTTAAATGAAAAAGGAAGCATAAATTAATGAAACACTAAAGTGTCAAGGTTTTAATGACTTCTCTACTGGGAAGCAGTGAATAACAGAATAACAGAAACCTTTAAACAGCTGATTAGATATTGATTAGAATAACATTCATATAGCAGTGATGTTGTTTTAATTTAGTAGTTGAAGAGATACTCTGTTGGAAATAGAAGAATTCAGAGCAACAGCTCTTTTACTTTGCTAGCCAGAAAAGAATAAGTTGCAGTTATACATTTTATAATCAATTGTGTGTGAATTCATATTTGAAGAAAATTCTACCAATCCAGTCAGGTGACAGCACCAGCTACCTCCTCTCAGCTCTGAGCTGAGGGGAAGCAGCAGTGGATTAGCCAGCATGGAGCACTCCAGCTGCAAACAGGGAAACCCAGACTCCTCATCCAGACTGGAAGAAGGGCTGGCAGCTCCTCTCCTCACCCAGCTGGAAGGCTGCACATCCAAAAATGCCTGGATGGAATGGTTATCTCATCACAAGGGTTTGCATGGCAGCTTCTCCTTACGGCCTGATCCACAGGTTGCACCTCCACCTTCCTTCCTGTCACACCTCTTACCTCCTTGCTGAGGAAGGGACAAAGGGCAGGCATTCTTCTCCTTTCAGCATCCACTTCAGTGGTTCACAGTTCTCCCCTTGCTTAGATGAACAAGCTGAAATATTTGTGTCAAACATGCACTGTTGAGAACAAGCTGGTAACACTGGGGACAGCACTGTTTTCAGTCTGAGGCACTTGCAGTATTTGTTTATGGAAAACAGTATCCTCAACCAATGATGCAGTTACCCTGGAAATGTTCCAATTCAGTTTAAATTAAAAACATCACTTCTGCTGAGAGCTGGCATCCCTAGAGAAAGGAATAATTTTCCCCTTCCCTTGCAAATCAGGTGGGGTATAGGACACAGAGTTCCCCTTGGTGATACAGGGAGATGAACCCACAGCTCCAAACTACCATGTTTCTCCAAGTAGGATGAAAATAAGTTGTTATCTGGAGGTATGTCTGCAAGCCTTCTTTCTGGTCTTTTTCCCCTTCTAAAAAAACATTTACTTGCTTTTGTAATCAGCAATAGAAACCAAGATCTTTTGTTCCTCTGGGGAATGTGCAGTTTCCTAGGCTAGAGACTCATTTTCATTTTCTTAGGACTATCTCAACACTAAATTTTGCAACTGTAGAGCTCCCAATCCACCTCAGAGCTATGGTACCACTAACCACCAGCTTGCATAATACCACAAAAGGTGGGATTCATCCTCAACATAGGGGACACAGGAAAAACATTAAAAGTAAAGATCCAGGGCAACCAAATTCTAAAATATTGGTCTTTAGGAACCTCTCTGAGAGAAATCTGGACACCTAAGGTAAGAAGAAAGACGTGCCTTCAGTTCCCTCAAGGCTTAGAACCTAATTTCTGGGGCAGTTAATAGGAAAAGGATTGATGGAGAACATCCTCTTTTAGCATTCCTGTAAATCTATTCCTCTGTTTTCACTTATAAGTGCCAGTAAACAAAGCATTTCAATAAACCACCTGTATTAAACTAAATAGCACTATTTTTTACTCCTTATTTTGAAAGTCTTTTGAATAAACTTAAGAGGCCTTAGTGTTTTGAGTGAGTAGCTATGCCAAGCCACCAGAAACTGGTGCCTGACTGGGATGAACATGGGAGTTGTCACTTATAACAAGCCCTAACTAGCAGGAAAAGGGCTAAGTCTGGAAGTAAAGGGATGCAATAAAATTTTGTCCCTCTCAGCGAGTGAAAAGAAGTTAAACTTGGTATTTAATGGGTCACCTGATCCTTTGCAAACACGAATCAATTGCCTTCACAATATCTTATTAAAGGCAGGTGAGCAGCCCCACAGAGTGGATCACAGGGGGAGGGCAGTTCTACAGTGCAACAATGCTAATTACACATCACCTCTGCCAAGGGCAGCTGCTGCCTTTCAGTCCTGGGTAAACTCTGCTTCATGGCTGAGGACTGGCAGGTCCTGCCTGTCAACAAAGCTTACCCGAGGCTGCCAGGGGGGTCGTGGTGTGTCCCTTCCTGCTGCTGGCTGCCCAGCCCCTTCTGGAGTGCTCTGCCTGCTCCCTGCCTGCTCCCGGGAGAGCCTCCTCACTCAGCTCACAGCCAGCTCTGGCTGCTGTGGCTCTGAGCCATGCACAGCAAACACAACACTAATGCAGTCCCTCAGCACACAGCTCTGAATACATCCTTGCAAGGCTCCTGTGGTGTGTAAATGTCTCCTACCCTTCCTGCTCCTACTGAAGGACTAAACGTTTGCATTTCAATAACTCCTGATCTTTTGCTTAACTTAAAGTTGACCATTCAGCCCAGGCATAAAGAGTCATTAATTAGATAGCCTAGAATGTCAACATTATTAGAATTACAAGGTTTCCCCCACCTGAAATCCTTTCTTTGCNCCCCCCAAAAAAAAATGGAATTCAGGCCTATGTGATGATCTTTTTCATTTATATCCCCTTTCCTCTCTGTACTTTATGAAGGAAGAGATTTAGAGAGGGGAAGGGAAAAGGTCTGTTTTTCTGTAGGCTGTAGCCATTTGCTATACCCATGGAAGGCCTTTCCCATTAAATTAACACTTGAAATTTATCCAGATATATCACTCCATAAAACATTCCTAAACAGTATTTTCAAAATTTTATTAGTAATAATCAGGGTTTGAAACTTACCCCTACAAAGTGATTTTAGTGTCTTTAATGATTGCATACGAAAAAACTGGAGGCCAATTTCACAAGCCCACATCACCTTTGTCCAGTACAACTAAGGCCAGTTGAGCCAAAGCAGTGTCTTTAAGGAGAACATTAAATAAAAGCCATTCACTGCATTGACACAAAGCCCAGCACAGAAAGAGTCTGTCTCTTCAGGACAGGTTTCTGCAAGGAAAGGTTCTAGTGGAAAAATTCTTTCTTAAACCTCTCAAGTTCTAGCAATCACTAAAGCAAAGAGAAACTACAAATGCCATTCTCTGTCAATCTGTGCAAAACATAAATAGTTCCACTTGTGTACAAACTCAGCTTTTATGCTCAGGACAGAACACAGCTTCTCTTTTATCTCTGAGTCAACAATGTGTGGTCCACAGGACAGAACTGCAAATATCTTAGTTTCAACATTGAATTTGATGTCTGAGCAGCTAGATCCACTTTTATTCTGCATAAAGTATTAGTTGTACATTCTGATTTTAGGTATTATGTCGAAGCTAATATTCCCACACATCAATTTAATTTGTGAAAGTAAAGCCTGACAATTCCTGGATGCAAACAGGGAGTGCTGGGCTATGTTTGGCAAAATTTTGCTATGAACTAGCAAAACCAGCCCCCATCTAAATAACCTATCACTAGTTCTTCCCATGTTATAATTTAATATATACACTCCAAACATAACATTTCGGTTTAGGTTACCCTGATGTTTAAATTTAATATCTTTGCAAACAAGACCTTGTTCTCAAATTCTGTCTATACTAGTAAATAAGAAAATCCCATGAAATGTAAGGACAGATGATACAGAAAATTATATTTTCCTTCCATGTCCCTTGTTGCCTCTTCTACTAGTGCTAGTCAGGGAGACATTGAGGATAAAGACAAGCAGATTTTTTATTCATGTACATAGCATGTACATGGAACACTTTCTTCAATTTTTGATTGGTAGAGCAACAATTCAGTCAGGTAAAATTTTGAAATGCTGCACTGCTTCTGATGAATTCCAGTTCAGAAGCCAAATTCACTCAGCTTCAGACTCTTATCTCCCTGTGTGGCTGCACAGACACCAGCCCCATGTCAGATTCCCTATCAGCATCTGTACAAGTAGGGTGTAGGAATTACCCACGTTTGAAGCTAAGTGTCATTAATCTATTTTTCAGTATAGAGCAAACCTTGATCACCAGTTTTAATCATATTCCCATACACACTGAAAATTTCCTCTGAATAAACTGTGGGAGAGAGATCAGTTATGTATTTGAGTGATTTTAATCATGGTAGGCTCCTCTCTTTTCTTCCAAATCCACAAATTAAAGGAGTTTTACTCTACTGCTGGTACTTCATTGTCATACAAGAAACCACATGTTGGCCTTTCATTCTTCACCTTTTTTCTGCCTTGTGTTTCAGAGATAAAAGAGAGGATAATGCAATTCTAGGGACAGTCTTGCAGCAGCTTGCTGGCAGATCTGACACTGATAATCATGTTTATTGTTGAATAGAATCTTGGAGCAACAAATTACAAGGCAGTCTATAAACATGAGCCAAAGATTTTGTGTTGTCCATAAAACAGAATTAGTAAAGTTCCCATGGACAGAAAGCTGACAGGTAAGGCTTTTGTCCTACCTTAATAGTAATGAATAATCAAAATATCCCACATTTTAGAATGAAAAACTCTTTGAGTTCAAAGTAGGAAACTTCAGTCAAAAGCTATGGCTTGGACTATGAATAATAATATTCAATAAAACTCATGAGTGTATAATAAAGAACTAGTGGCTGAGTATGCATCTCCAAACAGTAATTTTCTTAATTTTTATTTATTCATTTTATTCAGTCAATGTCAAGAGTCACAGGATGACACCAGCTGACTGAAAGAGGTGCTTTAGGGAGTGAAATCTGAGGATGTTTTAGTAGTAATGTAGTGAAGTTTTATCTGATGCAGTTTGCTCTCAGAATGCATTTGCACTCATCTACAGAACATTTTCCTTTCAAGCACCATACTGCCCAGGTACAAGGCTGAATAAATGACAAACTGCTCAAAGCTGTGTGTTTTCTTCAAATTGGCAGGGATGTTTCTTTCCAATCTGACCTCTTTAAAAAAGAAACAAAGCAAACAACTTTGAAAATTTGCCATGTCCTATGAAAGCTCAGCATTTTTAGCCCCTGATATACCTGTTCTCTAATTTTTTTAAAACTCTGTTTATGGGTACATCATGCCAGTCATTTTTGCAATGTAGAAATTATCCACTGCAGCAGGGTCTATACATGTGGTTGGGTTTCATTCTTCTCATACTGAACAAGCTCTCTCAGCACCTTCCTGATTCTCTGCTCTCAGTGTCTCATAACTCTTCCAGATCATGCCCCAGGGGCTCCCACAACTCCTGTGTAGTTCCTGGGTATTCTGTTACCTGGTGTGGTTTTGTCTTTGTGACATAATTGCACACTTGGAAATGGATAATCAAAGACTGACTGGCTTTCCCAGGATCACATATGAAGCACTGAAAAGGACATGCAAATTCAAAAGGCCACCTTACCTACCAAGCCACCTCTAGTTTACAGAATCAAATCCTCTATTTCCATCTTATCTGCACTTCCTTCTTCAATTCTGCCTTGTAAGTCTTGGAAGGGCTTCTCATTTATCCACATGGCAAACACCTCTTCCCTATTTCAAATCCATTTGGGGCTTATATCATTGCCAAAAACATCTTCACAACTGTGAGCTTTTATTTAGGTCAGTAATGAGGCTTCATTTTTCCCAGAGCCACAAAAGACTTTCTGCAAGAACACTAAAAATAAAGTAGCCACAAAGAGAGATGTTCTCTTGAGACCTGTCTTTGGTGGTAACAACACAGTGTGAGCTTTTGATCCTCTGCAAGACTTTTATTCACAGATCAGCTTGGCTTCATGTCAGCAATAATGGAAGTGATGTTATTTTCCATTTTCCAATAACACCTTTATGGCATTATGTTATTTTTCATTTTCAGATAATACTTGCAGTAAGACATAAATCAAGCCAAAGCTGGGAGAAGACTTGATTGAAAGACAATTTCCCTTGCAGTGAGTGAGTGACCTTTCTTAAAAGTTCAGAAGCTTTGCTGGAAACCATTCATTCATTTTATCAAATAACAAATAGGTACATTCAACTTTGACTTGTTGCCAGCACCTTGGTTCCTCACATTAAGTTTCAGTATCATGCACAGAATAACTAAAATAATTGATTACAACTATTCTCTAAAAGTGGTCCAAAATCAACCCCCTATTTTGATGTCAGGATCTGAATATTAAAAATATCTTCTCAACTTCTCTCTGCACCCTGGTTTATTAATGACTAGCAGTAAGAGATTGAAACATCCAGGTGTTTCCACAATAGGTGAAACTGCTCTCTCACAAGTCTATATAGTGGATGCAGGCAGACTCTGTAATTCATCTTCTCTACCAACTTATTGAAGCCTATAGGGATACAACCCTTACAGAACTTTGACCTTTTATGAGGGAAGGCAGAACAGGAAATGCCAATGTATCTGAGCTAAACAAAGGCAGCCTTAGATGCACAATAGGCAGAATTCCATTGTTCTCTTTCTCTTTCTTTACCCTTTCTGTTCATTTCATCCTGTACAAATACATTTAGGTTGTCTCTTTCTTTAATTAAAGATAAGTTGCTGGTTCTATACCTCAAGGTCAAATACCATTAATTATGTTTCATTCTGCTTGTCTAATGCATTTGGCTGTATTTTTGCTTATACCCATTTGTTGAATGATCATTTTTTTTAAGAGTGCAAGCTTTAAGTAGATTATGTCTTTTCTGTCAGTGTTACACAAGACACATAAAAATTTGTTTTTTTGTTACAAATAAAAGTTCATTTTCCACTTAAAGAAAAATAAATAGAGAGAACTTGGAGCAGTACTCACAGCATTTTTAAAAGTAACATTTTCAGTTTATTTATGTAAAATTGCTTTAAGCATAGTGACACTGGAGGTTTTCAAGATGTAATTGGACAGGGTGCTAGATAATCTCACGTAGGCTCCTCTTGCCTACACGATGCTGGACCAGATAAACTTTTGAGGTCCCTTCCAACATTGCTCGATTCTTCACCACTTCCTCCTTCACCTTGCAAAAGCAGAAGTTTCTCCAGTACATTATTTCCATTTCAATCCTCAAAACCATATTTTTGAAGTGAAAATGAGAAAGAGAAGAACTCAGAGATACAATGTTCAATGGTGCCAAAAGCTTGTAACAAAGGCAGATTTCCAGCTGAAACCAGTTTTAATCAGCATAGTTGATGCCAAGCTTTTGAGATGGTCAAATTCTTAAATGACCAATGCAATAAGTGTAAATACACACTGAACCCCAAATTTGGTCCCTAATCTTAATTATTCTCTAATAAATTGCTCTGCAAAAATTAGTATTTTTTATGAGCCATGTAAGGATTATGAAGGTAACTGTCATGGAGTACAGTGCAGCTCACAGCATCCATTCCAGAGCTCCTTAATTCTTAAACTGTATTGCAGATAAGATAATACATTTTCCATTCAAAAAGTTGAGACAGCATTCCTGAAATTTTCATTAAAAATACTTCATAAACTTTATGGCAATTTTTCTAAATAAAGTATTCATATGAGGTTTTGTGGGATTTACTTAACACCAGTAATTACAAACCTGTGAATCCTAGTGCAAGCCTATTCCTAGGCATGGACTGTATTTATATGTGGTGGCACAATATTCAGGCTTAGGTATCTAAAGTTAGAATTCCAAATCCATGCACGAAGGAATAAAAGAAGAACATTCTGATTTTAGACTGTACTTGCTCTAAGCAATGAACAGAACAGATAAGTGTAAAAATACAGGTGGAGAGGTGGGGGAGAGAGGAATAGAAATCACAAAAAATGGAAGTGATGTTATTTCTGGAAAATCAGCAGCATAGAATTGATGGATGCTGGTTAGGTAAAAGAAGCAACTACTGAGGAATACTTTCTGCATTGAACTCAGGAAAAAAAAATTGGTTGAACCATTATATTTCATTGAAGATAAGTAAAACCAGAGAGGTAAAGATAAAATAGAAACAGCCCCAAAACACAGTGTGACTGTAACTCTTGAGTGGATGAAGAGCTCACTGGATTATTCAAGGTGCAGAAATAATGGAAAGAGGTGCAAAAGCATATTTCGGTGAAATAAAAGAGCAGTAATAGCAAGGCTGTTATCTTAGCTGAGTTTAAACAGCTGAAAATTGGAGAAGAAACAGAAATGTGACAGAATTGAGCTCCTGGAGCTTTTTGATAAATGGTTATGAGAAATATAACTGTCCTGGTAGACAGACCCAGGTTGGTGAACAGTATGAAGCAACATTCCTAGGCAATGAAACACAATAATCTAAACCATTACAATGACATTGTAGCCTGACACAGCTTTAACTCAAGATATTTAGTCCTTGCCTAAATCCTAGGCACAGAATCAATATGGACAAATCAACATCCCAAGCTATAATCTACAAATAACTTTTCTATTTTGAAGACTAAGAGAGATCAAGAGTATGGACAAAGTTATTTTGTGACAGCCAGCCTCAGTGCTGGAGATTTTAATTTATTGGTATAAAGATATAGTTCAACTTTCAAGAGTGGAGCCTGCAGACCTGATCCCAACTTGGACATGAAAATTGTTGAGCTGCAGTGGTCCTGAAGGAATTTCAAAAGAGCAGTCTGCTTTGGCTATGTAAGAGGGCTGTCAGCTGTTTTATGTTAATATTGTATAATACACTTTCACTATGAGCTGGAAAAATATCTCTGCAATTAGTTCAGTGAATTGAGTATTCCAAAATAGAAGTTTTAGTAGCAAAAACACAGTGAGTAAACCATGTCTAACATGGGAGAGAAAAAGTTTGGCCTCAAAAATGCTCCCTGAGGAACAGAACACTGAGGAACAGAACACTGAGGAACAGAACACTTTGCCTCATAAAAAGGTGTGATGAGCACAGAGGTGGAGGTACATTGCATTGTACTGTTCAATGGTTTTTCTGGGAAGCTACGGGGTAAACCATCTTGGGCAGGCAGTGGAACAGACATAAATGTCAAAAGGCATGATGCACAGCTTGCTGCTAACTCGTGGAAGCAGCTAAAATTACTCACAGATAAAGTTACACCTCTTCTTTCTTTGAACCAAGGTGCATATTTACAGCATGCTGAGCACAGTGATGACATGAAAGCAATTAATGAGAATCCACACTATTTTATAAACTGTAATACACCTCTTCTTTTACCCAGAGATAATTTCATCCATCATTGACTGTAGGGAAAGTCTATAGGAACTGCTGCTAAGCACAGTAGTGCGTAAGAAGTTATAGCTAAACAGCAGACAAAAGTAAGCTTCTTCTTAGCTTGCAACTAATAAGAAGGCCTTACAAACAGAAAATTAAATTTCTGCAGCTGCAGTTTGTCAGTAGTTCTAGTCTAAATAAATTTTGGCCAGAGGAAAAACAGGAACCTGTCTTTCTTACACAATCTATTACATGCATTAAATCTAGTACATTGCTCTGATAAATAGTACTTTAGCTTTTATAACTAGTATTTCTGTCTGTACTTTTACCTACATAAAAATGCATTAACTAGATTTCCTGTCTTCTTGACTTTGCTTGTTCTGCATTTATTTATCCTGCATTAGACAGGTAACTGTAAATGCATTATTACCACAATCCAATCACAGCAAATATTATGGAGCGTTTGGGAAAATATTTCACCTCCTCATTTGCAGCAATTGACTTGATAAAGTACCTCATCTGCAGCCCTTGTATTTTTTTGTAAAATTATTAGCATGATTGGTTACTAGGATATAGGGTCTGAACATCTTCAACTGGAGAAAATTGCTACAGGAAGGAAGGTGCTTTGCCTTCCTCTGAGGCAGCCTAATTTGATGTATTACAGGATTTTATGTGAGATATATATTCCATTCATATGGGAGATGTAACTTTCCAAACATTTTCCTGTGAGGGCTGTGTCTTTGAAAAGAATGACCTGCCAGAGCTGATGGTGTCACTCAGAGCCTTACAGAGCATAACTCAGATCTACCAGGCTTCAGGCATTCATCAAGGTTTTGCTTGTTCCTTCTCTCTGAACACTCATCAAACCAGAAGCATTGTTGACATCTGGAAAATAAGGTAACAGATTATATCAGAAAACTATTGGCCAGGTCAGATATGCACCCAGAGGGATCTGGGATGGTCACTGTGGCCCAGGAGCTGGTGAAGAAGCAACCCCTCCTCCAAGGCTGAAAAGGCAAAGACCAAAGACATGGTTAAATCAAAGAGTGCCACTGCCCCTGAGAAAACCACTGATGCCTCAGGTCAGCAAACACAATCAGGAGACAGCAGTCATCTAATTCTGTGTATTAGCTGGTCTCAAAAAAAAAAAAATTACAGTGCTGGAGGCTTGGGTACTACCACACTGAAACATCAGCGGTTTTATTGAATTTTAAATGGCAGTAGCATTGAGCACTTCTGAAAATTATCATCTTCTAATATCATAAAACTGTCTGAAATGCTCAAATTTGCATCCACATCTGCAAAAAGTCTTCATCAAAATTGCCTGAAAACATCAGTATTTCTATATGGTAAGTATGCAAGACTGCAAGACAATGACAATTTATCCATTTTCTGAATTAAATATTTTCATTAATCTTCCTGATTTCTTTCATACAAATTTATATGCCACATATGATAAGCTCTCTAAGCAATTTCTTCTACCTGCTGGATTGTCTTTCTTAGCCTGTGGTCTCTCTGTTACTTAAGGCAAGATTCACACTTTTGAAAATAGTTCACTTGCAACAGACAGTATTTCTGTTTGTTCAAGGGTTTGATAGTCCTCTTTATTACTGTTTACTACAAGATTTTTATGTCTTATAACATGCTTGGCCTTTCCTGGGAGCTCTGAAGTGGCTGTTCTGAACTTTGTAGGCATATTTCTATTCCTCAGTTTTTCTCCTTTTCTCTTTTTGAAGCTCAAGAATCACAAAATATTCTGCAGGAATAAAAGGCCCCAAAGGTGCACATCTCACAAATTCCATGTAAAATATAATTTTGTCCAACTTTATGACAATAAAGACAGACAATTCATTTCAGTTTTCCTAGTAGGAATGTGGGCAGAGGCTATTAGCTCTCAAAATCCTGGAGCAATACACAGTATCAAAGTAAAAATCTGACTTTTCCCATAAACAAAATTTCTCCTCTAAGAAACACTTTGATTCACAAGTCTATTGAGCAAAATCAACATGAATACTCGAAAACAATCCTTATGATTTGCAAGAGGGAAGGTAAGAGAAAACATCACATACAGCAAAAAAACCCCAGATAATGCAATAATGAGAGTCTCTGTTTTGATGGTCCATTATCTACCCCTGCAACCCTTCATCACCACCTGAGTACTTTTGCCAGACTGGTTGTGAATTACTATTCTGTATCATTTAATGCAGCCTACCTCATTATAGTCCTCTTGACAGCACAGAAGAGATGATCTGACAGAGTAAGCCGCCAGAAATAAGATATTTTAGCAGAAGAAAGCTTCTTTAAACAATATGTTTCTGAAGGGAAATTCATCGAGGACAAGAGCAGCAACAAAGTAATTCTTGAACAGTTAAGACATGAAATGCAGACTATTGTGTAAAGCACAACTTAGCCAAATTCCATATGGAAGACTGAAACACAGCACCATGGGCAGATTTGTAATAAGGCATCAGGGCCATTTAACAGTGTTCTTATGTAACCATCCCAAATGGGATATCTGTCAGTTAAATGGGAATCTGTCAGTCTAATGACAAACTTGAGTTTTTGGGATGATTAAAAATTGAAAATTAATCCAAACATAACCATTTGGATGATGAAATTTTGAGCCTGCTCATTGCCAGAAACTTATTAAAAGTTTATTTAATGTATCTCTAGTATCTATGTACCTATAGAAGATCACCTAGAACTTGCATTTTTGAGTTTAATCATTGCTGCAGCAGACGTTATTATGTTTCCTCAGTAGAATCAAACAGGACTTGGTTTAGCCCAGGTCAGCAGTTTCCAACACATTAAGTCTGTCTGGAGCTTGCTCATGTTTTTTGAGGGGTTATGCTGCTTACATCATGTCCTGAAACATCTTTAAACTGCAAATTGCAATGTGAACAAACCTTCATTTGCAGCCAATGAAAATTTGTTTTATGAGTCAGGCATGATAAAAATTAATTAATTAGTTTAAAATAAATGTTGGATCTTTATTTTGGGGTTTCCTACTTCTGTTTCTTTGCAGTTGCAACATTAGCAGGTAATTTTGCTAAAGCACAGCTTCCTCTTCTTATAAATTAAATCCAGCAATCATATGACTCCATGTTCTGAAATCTAAATAAATATTTAGATTATTATTAATCATAATATTTAAATTAGAAGACATTTTATAAGACTGAGAAATTTAAAAAATGTGCTGATTAACGTGATAGGTGGCATAAACAGTTGAAAATTTATTTTCCCTCTAAGAATCACCTTTAAAATTGTGATTTAGCCAGTGAGGAATTGTGCTGCTCTTTGTTGGCAGAAGCAATCCATCAGTCCCTGGAAGAGAGACACTACATCTCAGCAAAGAAAATATCCCACACTGTTACCTCCCTGCATCTGCCCTGCTCCATGGTAGAACAGGATGTCGTGTCCCATTAGCAGTGTGTTAATGACGCCTGCCTTGAAACAAAATTTTCAGTTTTCAGAGCTGATGGGTATTGGATTGAGGTTAGGGTCACAGGGGATGTTGGTGAGTTGGGAAGTTTTGTTTGTTCTTCATATTCCCTAATAAAGCAGGTTGTTCAAAGCAAGGCTCTAAAACAACAGCCGTATTAAGTCGTGGGATGACACACAACTCTAAAGCAATCAATATTTCCTCAGGCATTCAAGCAAGAAAAATTTTTTTTGAAGTAGTCAATCAACTTCTTCATACCAAGAAGTGACATTATGTCTAAATCACAAGTAATCTTTCTTGCCTTTAATGCCTATACTACTGCCTACTATTTAATTTCCATTCATTTTTGCTAGAGATTAAGAAAAAACAATTAGAAAAATTGTACGGTGACAGTTCTAAGAAGCAATTTTTTTCTAGAAACCAGATGTTTATGGTTTGGAAGGCCTGTTTTCTCACATTAGCTGGCATGTTATAGGGCCATAATGACCCCTTTTCTACCTTGAAGGGTCTGAAATAAATTCATTTTCAAGTGAGTCAAATTTAACAATGTACAGCAAATATACTTAGCAAAAAGCTGTCTAAATAGAGATTAACAGACATATGCATTTTCACAAATCATTTTGGTATCTGGAATAGGATTTTTTTGTTTTGCCTTCCCTACATCTTTTTGAGGCAATTGTAGGAGAAATAACTAGAAAAGCAACATTGGCAGCATATTAGAAAAATGATGGTTCCAGATGGTATAAAGAATACTATCCTGTTGAAAATCTATAAAGACTCAGAGCTACAGACAAAAAGAATGAGATATAAAAATACTCTATAAAATCCAAAAGCATTTTAGTTTAGTAGCTTTATCTGCAGTTAACAAAACACACTTGAAATTTGAAGGCTGAGATTATAACAGGTCATGTTCTTAGCATTGCTGACCCAAGGTGAAGTCCAAGTTGCTCCAAGATATATTGGTGTCAATACCTTCAACAGGATAATATTATATTCCCTACTTTTAATAATGTTCTCAGCTTGACACCATCAAATTATTGTATGTTTCTTTTGACAAAAGTAAAGTTTGTATTTCTCAAAAGTCATTACAAATGACATTTGCATTGCCTCATTTTTACCTTTTATATTTTAATAATAAAAGGGACAAGGTTTAGTGGAACATAAAATCTAACCTACCAGTGTCCAGAATGACCATCTCCCAAGAAAAGAGTGGTCTCTTCAGCAGCCCTGTCATGAATGACATTAATTTTCTGTGTGTGCTGTGGTTTCCATAGAGGTGTTTAGATGCTGACACAAGTCTGAGGTGAGTGAAGGCTGTGGGAATCTTTGCGTGGGTGTGCAATAGCCAGGCTGCTGAGAGTGAGCGTGACTGATGTGCAGATAGCAGGCTGTGTGTGGAGAATGATAAACAAGGGGGGAGATCAGTGCACACGTGAAAGGGAACTTGCTTTCCATTGCCTGACTTTGCAGCACACCCCCTCTTTCAAGGTTATCTCCTCTCTCCTCCCCCCATATTCGATCACACTTGACAGTGATGAGTGCTGCAGCCAGATGAGACACATTTATTTGCTGAACAATCCCAGAGGACTTTGAAAGACAGAACAATCCCCCAGCCAAGGAATGACTTAGGTCTCCAGGATACAAGCTGGGCATTTTTTTTTTTATTTTTTTTTTTTTTAGAAACAGAGGTTCAAAGCAGCTGAGGTTGAACACAGCAGACTGAGCAGATTGTAGACTGAGGTCAAACACAGCAAATATCCAGATTGTCAGTTTTAAGGGATGACTTAGAATTTACCCAAGAGTCCTGCTGCACCAATATAAAGCATTTGCAGGACCAATCCTTCCTAGGACTTCTGTTTTCAGTGATCCACTGCAGTCACCAACCACACATGAGGTTCTCCAAGGCTGGCCAAGAGACACAGGCAGACAGCACAGTGCAAACACAAGGCTCTGGCAGGCAGGGACTCAGAGGTGCCTTTGGGAGCCCCTGGCCCTGGCTGCACCCTGACAGTTTTCCTGCTTTGAGTTAGCAAAGGGACATCAATTCTCCCTTTCTCTCTTTCTCCCTGGTGCTGTGAAATTTTACACAACTGTCGGACTGTTGGGGAAGGATTCTGAAGCCCATTCCCAAGCCCCTTCTGTTCTTTGGTGTCTTAGCATTTAAAAATATTTCCTGTACAAAATGACTGGGTAAGCTTATTTCTCCAAAAATCCTGCTTACATCATTCCATGAAAGGAGGATAAGCAATTAAAGAAGTTAAATTCATTGTAATGGTTGGTCACTTTAATAAAAAACTCTATATTCAAGTGGCTGTTCCATTTTATTGTGTTCATGACTTTTTTCCCATTAAAGCATTAATTACTTTGTAAATCAAAATATGTGTACATATATGTACATTTATATAAGTGCATGTCTACACATACAACAGAGGGCAGGCTAAAATTAAATACTGGGAGGAAATTGCTTGCAGTGAGGGTGCTGGGAGACTGGAACAGCTTGCCCAGAGAAGTTGTGGGTGCCCCATACTTGGTAGTATTCAAGGCCAAGTTGAATGGAGTTCTGAGCAACCTGGTCTAGTGTAAGGTCTCCCTGGCCAGCTATTTCCAGGGGAGCTGGAAATATATGATCTTTAAGATCCTTTCCACCCCAATCCATTCAGTGATTCTCTGTAATTCAGTAAAATTTCTAAATTCTCAAGAATTTATTACACTCCATAGCAATTTGTTTCAGGGAAACCTACTGTCTTTATTTACATTTTATTTTGCGCTGGGCAGTTTTCCAGCTACTAACCTCTGGTGATTTTATATCTAGATTTGAAGTGATGAGGGTATCAAAAACATTATGCTGAAAGAAGGTGACGTTAATAGACACTAAAATTTCCAAAGCTACTATTATTGTTCAAGTGTTGTGACTCTTCTAACATTTTTTACTTGAGTTCATTATAGATGATACAGCATCCTCCATAAACTCTTAGAAAAGTCTTGACGTTTCCTGGCAGTATTTCTGTGGCAATGCCTGTTATTCATCCAGGTTGAACTGGAATGTACTGGAGGATCTAATCCTTGTTCTGTTTCGTGCAATAAAAATATTGTCCACATAAAGTTACCAACAAACTGTTATACAGTCAATGACCAACTGAGCAATGGGATCAATCTTGCCCCAGACTTTTACCTGGTGGTGCAGCAAATTTACAAATATCTGCTTCATTGGATTCTTTCTCTCACAATTCTGAGACATGCCCTTCACGTCGAATGAGTTTTAAAATATTCAGTTCAAATCCCATAAAAGGGCAAGGCCAAAGACTTCAGTCATTACTGGTGAAATTCAAAGTTCAGCCTTGACTGTACTTTCTTTCCCTACTGCTGCTGAGGTTATTGTTAGCAATAATTTTACTGAGAAAAGAAGAAGGTGGATTAAAAAAAAGCCACCTTAAAAAGAGAGAGAATGAGTGATTAAATAGCAGTGTTCTGCAAGATATACTTAGAATCAATCATTTTACTGTTTCCTTAAGTACACTAGAGATCATAAATCCTGTATCTTTCCCCAGGCTCAGAGGCTGTGCCAGCCCTTCATTCTGAGAAACTTCATGTGTCCTGTACAGGACTTCACAGTAGGATTATGGATTCAGGACAAAGCTCTGCTCAAATAGGGGCAGGAAGTCAAAGGAGATTTTTTTGGTACAGCACACCAGTGTGTGCAAAAGGAAAATCAAGCCTTGAAAATAGAGAAATGGAAAAGGAGGTAGAAATAAAAGAAATTATTTGTAGCTCATGAAAGACATTTTGTTTATTGAGTTCTTCTGCCTTGACTTACCCTCATTTGGAAACCTTAACTGGAATTCCATTGGGCTAAATTGGAATTGAACCCTAACATCTGGAAAATGTTTTTTTAATCTTCAAGATTCATAGGAAAAAGAGATATGCACACAGTGCTGACAAGTATTTTGTCTCTCTAACCTCCCAGTTGTAGGTATGGCAATGGCTAAAGCAAAATCTGCAAAAGAAGTTGTGTTTTTTCTCATGTCATTTCACAGGAAAAAAGTTACATTTCTCATAAGAAATGCAGTGGTCTTTCTCTTTTCCTTTTACATGGAGGGCCTGACCTATAATCACTGCACATTTGCATTTGGTTCAAACTCACCAGTCTGCTGTTAAGATATAACAGAGCTTGAGGGGAGGAATTTGTTAGTCAAAAGATCTTATCATGGAAAAGCTGTTCCAGAATTCTGCAATGGCCTTGCTGCTCTGGAAAAAACAAACAAACAAACCAAAACAAAACAAAAAAACCACCAGCAAATTAAACTGTTTGACCCCATCCCCCCATAAACACCACAAAAACAAACAGAAGAGAAGCCAAACATTTTCCATGTCACCATTGGTTGAAACAAACAGGAACAGAAGCAGGGATGCAGTTACAAGATGCTGTGGTTACAGCAGCCACTCTGCTACTGAAGAAACGAAAAGTCACGGGCTGCAAACCTCTGCTCTATACCTGCACCTTGCAGAAAGTGTTAGAAGCAATGAGTGATAGATTCCAGAACCTGCTTTTGAGTTTTGAATTCAGTGTCAGTCCAGAGGCATTAATCATTGTCTTTCAAGAAGCAGGGCCTGTTTTTTCTGGTGAGAGGAAGATTCTATGGTTAAGTTTGCCCTGGGATGCTGTGAAGTTCTGCCTCCTTGAACAATCAAGTTCTTGCGCATGGTACAGTAACCAAAACTTTGTGGGAACAATAACCCCAAATCTCCTGAGAGCTGATAAGTTGTAAGGAGGAGCTTCTGAGCAAGCCCACTCTGGCTGGGATGCAGGTAGGAACTCGAAAGCAGGACTTCAATAACTTAATGCAGCCAGTTATCCTTCCCTCTCCCCTGACACTTCTTTTTTCAAGTCAAGGCATGGGGCATGGCTGAACATTGGCCATCTCCCCACCTCAAGCTGGCCAGGTAATGCTGCAGAGTATGGGCAATATCACAGTTCACCTCTGTCTCCACATCAGAGATGAAAGAACCAGGATCTGGGCAAACCAAATCAACCAAAACCTGACTATGCAGAGGAATTTCCAACTGACAAATACATCAGAGATCTCTCTCTGTCCTAAAGTGTTCTTGGGCAAAAGACAAAATATGTTCCAAAATGCAGGGCTAAATTTATATATGCATTGCAATACTGCAGATATAATAGGCTTTTGGACCATGATATACAATTTTGTGTTGGTCTTTCCAGACAGAATCCTAATACTTTAAATGTTGATATCATTAAAATATAAAAATGGTGAGTTGTTCTACATATACAGTATACAGATACATGTGGATAATTTTATAACCATAATTACCTCTCCTCATAATTGCAGTGGTTTGACATCAATGAAAGTCCAAAACTGTGTGTGGTTTTATGTAGTAAATATATAGATACATATGGATGATTTTATAACCATAATTGTGTCTTTATAATTGCATTGGTTTGTGTACACACACAAAAAATGAGATGCTTAATAGTCTTTCTCCCAAAGTACCAAAGGTAAAACAAAATACATAGTTTTTCACATTTGTGTGATCGCTTTGGAGAAATTCCTACACTCATTTCTTAGGGCTGGAGCTCCAGACACAGCATCCAAGCACCAGGACAGTAGCAGTACTGCAGATTGGCTGTAATCAGAGCCTTGTCCCCCTTTAAGAGAATTCAGTGGGTGTTCCAAATTGGAAAGATTTTTGGAATAACTCAGTTTTATACCTATATTCACAAACAATGCTGCCTCAATTGCTTTCAGTCTCAAGTGTGCATGACTAACTGGTAATTTCCTGCATTTCTGACATTCCATGATCTTGCTTGATGCTGCCAAAGTTTGCGACTACACAGAAAAGCAGTGGCAGGTTGAGAGTGAGTGACCCCCAGTAAGTTATTTTGAAATTGCCAGACTTTGCTCTGCAAGTTTAGTCTCTCATAGCAACGTGGGCAGCATATCATTCTGTGCAGGCTTCATTAAAAGAAAACGATTCCATCTTTCAGTTAAAAAAAAAAAAAAAGAAAAGAAAAGCTGTAACTGTTGAAGCAGCATGCACCTAATAAGCTACTTCTAAATCTGGCTCCATCATTTCAGTCTGTGGACTAGCAGAACACAGCTTGCAGGATCCTTCTCAAGTAAGTATTGCTTTCTCTTTACTGCATGTTTTCCTTTTTTTATTTAAAATTTATAACAGGTAGTAAAGAAGTCTTCAGCACTGAATTAGTGGTGCTGCAATATGACAACTGTATGCCTGCTTTAAACACGAATTAACAGACTCTGTTGTTTCATTTGGCAGACATTACTGTCTTTAAAAGGAAATAGTTAATACATTAAGGTCCAAGACAGCAAATTATATGGATGGAGCTTCCTAAATCTGCAGTGCTGAAAAGCTAATGAAATGATTTATAATTGACTGTCATAACAGGGTTTTTTAAAATGAGTTATGTATCTTTTGTTTGCATAATGCACATCATGGAACATGTCTATTTGATCTCATCAGAACTGGAATATGTATTCTGAATATGCTACTGGCCATTAAGTATGAAATTATCAAAATAATTTATATCTTCAAGGAAGGAAAAAATCAGGCAATGGCATTAATATTAATAAAGCTAATATGTACACATTAAATCTAGCTCAGATTTGTATTAAATGATGAAGGAAAATATATGTAGTGCATGACTTTGTCTAATTATATAAAGTATTAGTCAAACATTGATAAACCCAACAGAATATAAATGAAATAATTGTTTGTATGAGAAACAACAGAAATGCATAACATTTGCCAAAACAAGCAGCACATACTGTAGCATGCTTTCTGCAAGAGTATCTAAACAGCTCTGATGGACATGTCTCTTTAAGATAATGAATGAGGTGGGACTACAGCCGTGGAAGGAAAATAAATAACAACGTTTTGCTTCGTGTTTAGATTTCAGCTGTTGTAATAGAAAGGAACAGGCAATGCACAGGGCTACTTTTACATTTGGTGTGCAAACACACATATCCAAATACAAACAGACCTTTTTTTTCTTATTTAGTCATACCTGCTTATCACCAGTTCCCGTGACATACAACTCGGATTGCAAACATGCAGGTTTGCAGCCCTCAGAAAAAATATATGATAGCTGCATCTGAGGCAGCACCAGAACTAATATTCTGAAAACATTTAGCACAAGCATATCCTATACCTCCAAGTAATATTATTTGTCATAGCTTTTTATGAAGGGAAAATTCTGCTGCAAAAAAAAAAAAATCACACTGTTTAGCTAACTTCTGCAGAAAACTACATAAATACTGCCCTCCTGCTCGAGTTATCCATCCTCCAACAACCCGTGGTTAACAAAAGTCAAGAAATTAGCATTTATTTCTCTCACTTATTTTCAAATTACTCATAACAATAAATTTTAAAACATATTTCCAGCCCAACTCATTAATATGCAGGCAAGCTTTTTTTAACAAAACTTTTTCAGGACATATTGAAGCATGGAACTGGAATAACCATTTCCTTATTTACTGTGTAATAGACAAAGAAGGTTTTTTGGAAGTTTATGTATATGCAGGGATAAAGAATGGAAACCAAGATAACAAAATTGCTGTGTTCCAGGTATGGTGAACAATAATACATCCTTCCTTTTACAAAAAAAATTAAGCTTCCCAAGGGCCAGCTCTGAAGAGCCTAATAAGAAGTCAGTAATGGAGAAGTTTAATCTGAAGTCTCACAGCCCTTCCCAAAATCTCAGTAAAACACAACATAGTAATAACAAGACCAGTAAATAGGGATATTTATGGTACCATCCCCACAACACTAAAGTAGACATCAGTGAGCAGAAATGCCACTAACAAGCTTAGACCCCTTCCACAGCTGGTGCACTTTATCAGCTAGAGGAAATAATCCTTGATAACTGTTTCTCAGCCCCACTGGGAGGGTGAGGAAGAAGAGGTAGAGAACTGCCTTTGGGTGGCCTTCAAAGGGAAATGGTGACTTCATGATTGAGGGGATTGCCCAAGTAAAAAGGCTTATTCCTTCCTTAAACTTTGTGATTTCCTAATCCTGCAAAGGAATGATCCTATAAAATCCCACAAACCCAGTAGAGGTCTATTGCTCTTACAAAGTCAAAGCCCCTGTGTAGGAGGGGCAGGATTTGACCCACTACAAAGAATTGTGAATTTTTGTATTATGCTTTGGAAAAACTTGGTCTAACCTATAATTCACTAATTTGGATAACCTCATTGGACAGGAAAAAAAAAAGAAGAGAGAGAATATAGCAACAGCTTATTCCTTTGTGGTTTATGCATTTAACAGAGACTAACTTCTAGTCTTAAACTCCTCTCTATGTTTAACATTTAATTAGTAGAACTGCATATTCCTGCAGATATAAAAGAAAAATGACAAGAAAAACACTGCTGTACTGAAGGGTCTCTTCAAACTCCTTGAAGCATCAATGGGAAGGACTTTGGGTAGCCTTAGCTCACTACTAATGTGATATAAGATCAGAAAGGGACATTATAGGACTTCAGAGAGAGCAAGGCCTTGCAGATGTAGCATCCAACATGAATTTAGGAATGGATCAAAGTAAAATAAACTGGTATATAAAATGTAATTAATTGTAAAATATAATATAATTAATGAGAAATATGGGAAATATTTTCATTCCATCTGAAGAAAAAGGCAGTGTACTTTTATCCTAAGCCTGATCTTGCATGAGAAACTAATTCCATTCCTTCTCTCATTCTTCCTCTTTACTGTCTTAAATTTTTTCATGCTCTTTTCCCCTCTTCTTAATGGTGGTAATGATGGTAATAATAATGATGATGATTACTATAATAGTAATTATTATGATTATTAATGGGAAAAAAGAAGAGAGAAAAGAGGGAGGAAAATGAGAAAAATGGTATACTCAATTTGGAAAGCCACATGACACAGCCAGACTAACTCAAAGGATACGTTTAAAGACTAGACAAGGGATTTGCCATTTTCCTAAAAGTACACATTTTCAAGGAGCAGTGGAAGAAACTAAGACTCCTCATCTGTGTATTCTCAGAAGGATCAGTTGTTTTACTGTCTTTTCACCAAGCAACCACAAAGTGCACTGGAGACACAGAATCAAATGTAGTGTAATGCAGATGACCTACAGCTCTGCCCATCCTACAGCACGGCTGCAAAAACGGTACAGCGTGTGAAGAGGAGCTCATGGAGCAGCTGGCTAAGGCAGAAACTGAGCAAGAAAAAGATGATGTTGGCAGAGGATAGAGAGCATTTTGAGGACTCATTCACAGCCAAGGTACGCAGCCGCGGTTGGTCACTTAGACACAAATCTGATAAAGAAACTGTTATTCACAGATGCTATTGACTTCTGTTAGCTAGGAAGTTCTATCTCTCTTGGATGGGGACAAAAATTTCTCAGGCAGGTGGTATCACAAGCTTTTTAGTGCTAAGAAGTTCCAACATAAAGGAAAAGCTATAGTGTTTATGCACTAAAGCTTGGCCTAACTAGACCACTAATCTCTTCCTCGCAGTGTAGATCAGCCTCATATAATTTTGTATTCCTCTCTTCCAAGCAGTCCATTGTCTGGACTGTGGATGAATGATCACTTAAAACACTAGGAAAAAAATACAGTCTGCAGTCTCATTTTTTTGGCTTTTCTCAGCAAGAGTAAAATTTCTCTTCATGGGAGAGAAAGAGTCTCTTGGTAATTAAGGCAAGCCAAATGTCATTATCTGTTGCCTTATATATATATATATCTTTGAAAAACTTTAAAGATATGCACAGTAATGTGTCTACAGTGTCATTTTATACTGCTAGGGAGCAGACAACACAGCAGCCAGCATCTTACAACTGATACAAATTTGGCTGCTCGCACAGTAATGGAAGGTGCTCTGACAGAATGACATTGAGGGCAGTAAGGGCCTGTGTCCAATGGAGTGTTGTGCTGGAGCTGGAAAAAAACCCATAATATTAAACCTTTTGTGCTTGCATTTTTGTCTTTAATTTTTCATTTATTTTTAAAGCTATAAATATAGCTTACATTTTAATTGGGTGTCTGTCTCTAATTTTACTGCAGCTGTAGCATTTGCCATAGAACAGTGGCTCTGTTTTCAGAGTGGCACAGGATTTATACCAAAAAAACATCTCTCCTCTAATGCTCAGCACTTCTTACAGGCCTATCACACCTCTGTCTAGTATACAGCTATAAATTAAATGAATCAGACTTATGGGTGTTGACAAGAAAGATGACACAGCAATTTGTTGCCTTTAGTTTATCACCCTGTAGCTGTAAAACAGATAAATGTTTTACTCATCATGGTGGAGAGGATGATTAATGAGAATTTACAGCAATTTGGATCCATTATACATTTAGATTTAGATTCAAGGCTGAATGCAGACACTGTCCACCATACAGATTCCTGCATAGAAACATAAGTCTCTGCTCTTTAGGACACCACAGTAGCTTTTCACCTCATTTTCATGCCAACAAAACTGACCATTTCTTAAGAATCCACACTGATTTAATGGTGGCAGTACTGGTCCAATTTTCTGTTTGTCATAAGAAGTTACAAGTCTACCAACAACTTATGGAGAAACAAAAAACCCATTTTAACTTGTCCCCATTAGCAGTCATGCATTAAAATAAAAGAACTGAATTTTCATTCTACAGGTCCTGAAGACAGCTGCATCTTATAGACTCAATGTCTGCTTAAATTCTCCTTAGGGCTGAAACACTTTCAAGCAGAATCTAGTGAGGTAAAACCAATACATACAACACTGACCACATCTCCACTCTATTATACATTTTTGTTCCAAAGGGAAACAGAAATATTGAAGGTAATATTTAGTGAAATTGAATTTTTGCTGTGTGAGGCCTAGCATCCTAGAAATAGATATTATTCCCATTAAATTGAAAATGTGGTAGAATTTCTGGAGAACAACTAAATAGAATAATTCTGAGAAGACTTTAAGGAAATTATGTCTTGCTGATGAAATTGGTGTAGGCAACCTTATATTAAGAGCAAATTTGTATTTGACGAGCATTACAGAAAAAAAGATAAAAGGAAACCATCTGTTGGAAGGAAGCCCAGAGAGGAACATCTGTATTATTTAAAGTGATAAACTGAAGTGCAAAACTGAAAGATCCATAAACCACTTCAAAATTAACTGCATTAAGTGTGAAGAGGACTGGATAACATGTGATAAAATTGTCATTAGAGGCAGGAGGGAAGAGTACATCTGAGCAAGAATGGGCACTGGGAGAGTTGGGATATAGCTATTTTAAGAGTGGAATAGCTGCTGGGGGATGTACACATCTTTAGGGCAAACTGAGAACTTTGAACTGAATGCCATTCCTACAAACTCTAGTGAGTTTGGCCCTGGTGCTTAGACAATATTTCTGAATAGCTGAAAGGCTGAGTGAGAACTAGGAACACAAATACAGGAAATACACACCATTATAATGGAAAACTCATTCCAAGAGCTTCACCAAGAATAGCACAGACAACAGTGTTATTATTCATCCAAAACCTTGGAGTCTACACACTGACTCTAAAAGGCTCTGGAACCAGTCTTAATTGCAACTAAAATAAACCCCAATATTGTTTAAAAATCAGATTTAGTAGATGTTTTCTTAATAATAACTTAAAAGTTTCTTATAAATCTCAAAATGTAAAAAACCTACATTTTTACGTTTTTTAATATAGATAATCTGCTGAAGATATTCTTGTTCATGTATCAAAAGGCATACTTTTAGATACAGAAAAACTTAGTACTAAAACTGTTGAATATTTTCTGCTTTGACCCAAAAATGATGGTATCTTTCAGAGCTCTACACAAAAAACTTCTAGTTGTCATAACAACATCCTGCAGCAGATACAAGATAGCTTGTACTTGCTTTTAATACAATTAGCTAAAGTTAACATCTCCTGAAGATTAAAAACCAGGGATATTATTTAAAAGGGGAGGTGGCATTTTTTTTTTACTTTTTAATTCTCACAAAATTCAGCTTTTAATTTAAAATCTTCAGTCAATGGTCTGTAGAAATATTCCATGCATCAAGTCATATTTGCAGGTAACTCTGTTATGCTCCATGTTTATACAAAATATGCAGGTTTCTAATAATGTCTTCATAAAATGACGTTCAGAATATAAAGAAGCCTAAATTTAGAAAAGTCCTGATGTGTTTTCCTAAGTAACAAGTTTACTAGCCAAATTCTTGGATGCTTCAATCTTGTCAAATGCAATAACGCAATACAAAGTAATTTTGAAAGTTACATCTAAGATATGATCTTAACTATTATTCCTTTATAAATGTTCCAGATTCAACAGTCAGTTTACCAGTGAAGGATCAGTGTCACTGTTTGTGTTCTTATATTAACATCAAAATAGAACAGAACATCTTGGCCATTCAACACACAAAATTACAAATTATATCCACTCGAGTCCCTAGAAATGTTTGATTTATGAGCAAACCTTGATGGTATCTGGAGATGCCCCCTTGATCAGGGTCTCATTATGCAAGACTGGGTATCACACAAGTACATAGAAAAGTACAGTCCTTTCCTAATTTAAAGAATACAGTCCCTTCCCAATTTAAAGGCCAGTTACTGGCAGCTACAGACCAAGGTGCAAGTGTTGATCAAAGGTCAATGAACTGGATTATGGCAGAGCTGCTCATAAAGGAGCATCTGTTCTACTGTGAACTCTGTCACTTAGGTCACTTTGCACTTGATTTGTACAGACATAATGTTTTATTCCTAAATGGCACCCACCTTTTTTAAAGTAGGGCAAAATTAATCTATAGCTTTTTCTCTTAAGATTATTTTAATGTTAATATGACTGGTTTAGAAGAATTTAGTAATCTGGCAAGCATCCACCTAGCTGAGGTATATTGTAGTAATAAATAAGAGAAGAATTTAAGCTCTCTGAAGGTCTTTATTTCAAGAATACAACCCAGACTACAGCAGCAAGTATTGCCATTCACAGACACACCTGCTTGCATTGGAGCAGGATATCCCCATATCCACAATGTCTTCAAAGTGATTTAAATATGTAAAGTGAAACAACTTGAACATTTGAAAAAATAAGTCATTTACAATATAGAAAATAAATCATAAACATCAACTAGTAAAGATTTCAGGATATCAAATATTCAGATTTTTAAGCATATTTCATCTTAATATTTAGCTTCTCTATTTATACACATAATGGAAACAATTTCTGTGATACACCTAATCTCTGAAGAGTATTTTGGTGAATTTACTTAAGAGAGAACACCGAAAGTCCACAAACAGAAAGTTTGTACTGTTACTACAGTAACAGTACTACAAACTTTGATAAACTCTGTTCTGAACAAGATTCACAGTGATTGATGTGAAAAGTTCTGTATCATTTTAGAAAGAGGAATAATTTTTCACTTTGCAGCTGTGGATAATTTTTTCCTGATAATCAGATATGTCTGTGTCATATGTCTAGAGTCATTAAGCAGAAATCATCTGAAGAAAGAGAAGCAGCAGTATAAGCAGCATGACACCCACAAGGGTTATGTACCTTACCTAAATTACCTACAACCATATACCTATATCTATAAGTATACATATATTTCACTGCTATGCAAATAACACAACTCTGAACAAAAGAGCTCTTTCCTGACAATAAAAGAGAATTATATGATCCATTCTTATTGGCTGTACCACAGACTTTTTGAATTCAAAACATAAAATTTGCACATAAGCAATAGACAGCTGAATTTATGCATGTACTTAAAGTAGTTTTAATCATATACAAAGGAGCCCAATCTGTCATGAATAAAAAAGCTCTTGTCCAAATAGGTACAAGTCATTCCAGGTTCTGGCTCAACAGTGAGGCTTGCTCTGTTTCTGAAACAGGCATTCTTAATAAAGTCCATTAAAACTGCAGAACTCACAGTTTGCCAAGCTCTAATGGATCTGGAAGGCAAAACACCTAAGATGGATTAGCACAGACCCTATGTATCTCAGAATCCTGTTTGCTTCAAGAATCACATTAGTTTTGTACAAGTCTGTATTGGACATACTGAAAAATCCCAATATTCTGGCTTCACAAGAAGAGAGTAGCATTGGATTCTTTGTTCCCTGACTGCATTAAAAAGGTCATGAAAATCTTTTTGTTGACAATTGAAAGAATTTGCCAGCCCTTTAAACTGTAAGCATTCACATTCAAGTGAGAGAGGCATAAATTCATCTAAAACAAGACAGTGTGAGCAAGATTTATGCATTTTAATCCACATTATCTCTGTGATCAGGATAATGTTTGTAGTATGCAATGGAATGGCACAGTCCCATAGAAATATGGAAGCATTTCAAAAAGTAATTCCAGTAAAAGCAATTGATTTCTGATGTGTTAAAAGGATCTTCACGTCCCCCTGTTATTTGCAAAATTAATGTACTTACTATGTTAATTTGAGAGATTTGCAACACTTCAGCAGCTTTTATGAACTCTGATTTAAATGAGTGTTGGAATTACCAACGTGGAGACAATAAATTCTAGGCAGTAAGTAAAGTGCCTTGTAATGAGGGGCCTAAATGTCTGCTTCAAAAACGCATGGAACTACATTTCAGCTCAAGCTGCTGTTGACCTGTCAGCTATGCATGGTACTTTTAAATGTGTTCTTGTGTTTAAGGGAGATCACTCAGTTTTCTGCTTGTGAGTCTCTTCTCTTTCTCTGCTTGCTGCATTTGACAGTGATGTAAGCAGTCTGAATCCCACCACGCAAAAAGGGGTAAATCACTCTTAGGCTAAAATAAGGAGATGCAAAAAAACCAAAAAAAACACTCTTTCAGATTTATCATTCAGTCATTTCTCTTGTCATTTCCTGTGGCAACACATTGTTGGGCCACTGCAAATATCCATGCTGATTATAAAGTCAGACTATAGTCTTTAATCTCACTTAAACTAGTGCTCAGGTTCCTGCATATACAAACTGCAAACTCAAAATAGAAATTCATCACTTCACAGCTCAGACTTACCTGTCTATAAAGACAGTGAAAAATGAGAAGAGCTTCACATACAAGGTACTGAAGGAACTTATCTTTACTACTCCAAGCTCATTGACAATGTTGAAATATTGCACCTTGCTTTGGATCCTAACCTTTAAAAATTATTTTAGAATTAAAGTTATGGCAAAAAACCAAGCAGGTAGAAAGTGAGAATCACGTTTTGTTTGCTTTTCTAGCAGATCTAGCAGATTTGTCACTAACTTTTTTAATAGAACAGCAAACACTAGTAGCATTAGGACAATATAGCATGACCTTCTCTACTATTGGATTTTAAAAAGCCCTGAAACAGAACCAACCCAGACTTTACTTAGTGAGAATTGATCTACATCATGGTAGTTTGGTTTCCAGTTCAACAAACAGGAATATATCATATGTTGCTTTGGGTCAATGAAACCCCATGCTCATCCACAGAACACTCAATACCCTGGAAAATTTGCATGCCCTATAGATTCTGATCATTAGTATGGTTAATTAAAATGATGAGAATTTTCTATTGATCTAATTATGAAACAAATGCATAATTTGGGGCGCATGTGGGACAAAATGTGGTGGGTGCATAATTATGCCTTCCAAAGACATGGCTGTTTTCTTACAAGTTGGAGGAGGATCTATGGGAATCCCTCTTGCAGTGGCAGTATTTGACACGCAGACATTAAAGCAAATGGAGTAGCTGCTGAAAGGCTCCATTTCCCCAGTTAAGCCAGAGGGTGCTGTGCCTGGAAGACCAACCAAGCCAGAGGGGGGTGGCAGGGTGAATGAAGAAAGAGCATGCAGTGCATGCACCGCTGCATGTGCACCAGAAGTAGGAACTGATGCAGAGAGTAACCTCTCTGGAGATTTGACAATGAACAGTTACTCCAAACGCTGCAGCTCCAGTGAGGACAGCTTTGAGTTACAGGGCAGCACAAGGTCAGAAGCTAAAAGCTTTGTTAAAAGCAAAAATAAGGATGAAGGCTATCGACCCCATCGATCAAAGCACTGTCAGAAAGGGGGTGAAAAAACTCACGGACTGGAACACTCTTCTTTATATCCAGCAGAAGTGGGAAACACAAGTCAGAAGCTCCAGAGGCAGAAGAAGACTCACAAGAAAAGCAGTTCCTCTGCATCTGACTTGAGCTTGGTGAGTCAAGGATCATCAAGTTCATTATCTGTTGTGGAAGAAAAAATAGAAGCTAAACTCAAATTCTCCCAATTTATTAATGAAGTTACTTTCAGAGTGCTTGATCCCATGAGCCTGCGGGCATACCGAGCTGCTAAACTGAAAAATACCTTTCCATCCGGTGTGAGAAGCCTTGATGATTTCCATATTAAGAGAAAGTCTCCTGAAAACTGGAAGGAAAACATTCTAGATGGAAAGACCCATGAAGAAGTAGACTTCGAGACTCTGAGAAGTGACAAGGTTGTGGCTGGAGCACGACCACACAAATTAGAGAAATCATTGTCGCTGGATACAAGTCCCTCTCTCAGGTCATTTGATAATGGTGTCTCGTGCAGAACAAGACCTACTGGCTTGCCAGTAGAAATTATGATTTCTCAAAGCAAAGGAATGCCAGCCACAAAATCTGCGTCTCTTCCTAGAAGTACAAGCACGGTGAGCTCTCTCAAATATTTCCTTTGTGTGGTGTATGACAAATACTGATGCATTAGCATGACAATTTGAAAAGCGTTTCTGTCTTCCTGGGTGGGCTCTTACCACGTAAACAAACTTTTCTTCCTGGTGGGAACAAGCAGGGAAAGTTTATTTTTAATAGCTCAAGAAACCAGCTGTAGAAAGTATGGGGGGAAGGAAGAACAGAATACAATTCCCTAGTCCTTTTAGTGTGATGTCTGGAAGATAGCTTTACAAGCTCAAAGAAGGTTATTTCTGCACTGCAATGAAGCATATATAGAACCAGGTCAGCTTTATATGAACAGTCAGGGCACCCTCAGAAAAGGCTGAAGAGAGCACTGTGACAGACCACTCAGGTATTCAAGCTCAAACTTGCTCAGGTGTCTCTACTCTAAACAAGAATGTTCAGTTAGTGTGTTTAAATACTATTGAGAGTTCTGACATCCTGAAAGTGTTGCTAATGTTTGTGTGTCTGGAATTAATACATATCAGTTGATAATTTCTATTTTGATTAAAAAAAAAAAAAACAACCCAAGCAACCATAAAACCCAAAGAAATAAAAAAATAAAAAATTAAAAAAAAAAAAGGAAAACTAAAGAGGGCTGAAGCTTTTTTCTATGGTCTGGTAAAAAAATTTATGTTTTTAATTTTTTCTTACGAGAGTTTTTGTTTGGATGAGGAAGAGATGTTAATGCCCATGAAGGAGGGCAAAGGGAAATTGTTGTTGTTGTTTGCTAGCATGGCACGGTCTAGAATTCTGAAATGCCAAACCTTGCACCAATATACAATAGTCTCCAGAGTAGTATTTGCAATTCCACTAAAACAATAAAGGTCCAGGAACTATTGCTTAAGACTATACACATGTTCACAGGCGTTGCTAAACTGGGAGCTATTACAACTGCATTATTCTTTAAAAAGTCTATTCAAGTTCAAAAACAAAGAAACAAAAAGTTGTTTCATTTCACAGAGGACTGCGGCAAATAGGAAAATATCCAAGTCTTAATAATTTTATTCAAACTTAGGACTTTATGTCCTAAGATGTTTTAATTGCCACCTATCAAAGATATCTGGAGGGAGAAGAGGTGAAAGGTAATGAAAGAGAGAGAATTTGTTCATTGTGTTGTGTCACAGCTCCACAGTGAGAGCTGTCCTAAAAAGGGATGAGGAGGCTTTAAGCCCATGGCAGGATATGCTTTTTCAAATTTCAATTAAGCATCTGTCAGAGCATCTTTTCCACTGGGCTGGATTATATGTACAGATTGAAACTTCCAACCGATCGAGCCCTGACTGACTGAGCCCTGCCGGGCGCTCTGGAACTCCACAGTCAGTGTAGGCATCAGTTTACCCCAGCTGAAGCATCACTCTGCTCTAAGCCTGGTCATTTAAATTAAACACAGTAGTTACCAGACTTTTCACCTCAACAAACAGTGCCTCCAACTGCAGACCTCAACATGAGGAAAGGAAACACTGGCAGGGCAAAATACATGACCAAAACATGTTCAGCCTCATTTACAGTTTCATGTCTCCTACATGCAAAAACTTTGACTTCAGCACAATTTATTTAGTGCCAAGTCCTCATCTGAAGCATGCCTAGCAAGGAGCAAAAAACATAACTGTATAGTCTTGGGTGTCATTATTGTAAAGTTATTTTGGAAGTTCTTGGTTATGTAATGTTCATTTCAATACACATAGAGAACATTGCCTAAAACTGTTCCGTATTTTAGTTGCCAAATTATTATTTGTGTGCAAAAGATAATCTTTGAGAGAAGGAAATTGTAAGATTACATTGATTTAAATATAAAAAACTCGATAGCAGAGGTATAATAACACATCCAGAAGACCATGAAAGAACATGCCTGAAAGTTTGAGTTAAAAAAGCTGCACCTAATAAAAGAAAAATGGGACTCAGAAGATGAATGTTGTGACATTGCCTCCTGTCTATTACGTTTTCTGAAGACCCCTGAGGTGTCCACAACTGCCCCTGTACTACTCTTGATTTGATCCAGACCCACTAAAGTGATTTTCAACTTTCAGACTTCTCAGAACTGGTCAAAATATTCAATATCTGCTGCAAGTATCTACTGGTTTGCAAACAGCTGCTGCTGAAATGAAATCTCACAAATAAACAACTGCCACTGCAGATTCATGCAGAGGAATTTCTGGACAGCTAGCAGAAAAAAAAAGGATGTTTCATTGTGTGACTGAAGTTAAAGGGAATTGTGGTAGGTAGAAAACAATTCCAAAATACGATGGGCATGACCTTGGTGTGGTCTAAATATTTTAGTAACCTGGCCAGCAGGATGAAATAATTTTGCATTCCTGTGTATTCATCTAAATTTGAAGTCACTGGATATACAAGCAGGAAAGGAAAATGCTATAGCTAAATGAAACAAACCTCTGAATCTAGACCAATGTAGTGAAGGGTGTTCAACTCCAGAGTATGTCATACCTCCAGACTGAAATGATATGACCACTTCAGTGGGCTGAAAAATGCAGAAAATGTCTGGAAAGGGTTGTACACAATGGAAAGTTTCTAAGAACTGGAAAGACACACTTTTCAGAATCTGTCAAAGAACAGATCAATACAGAGAGAAATGTGGATGGATCTTGACAATATATATTTTTTTCTTTGGGTATGTTTCAAAGAAAGCCAGATATAAAAGGAGATTAGTCTGTGTCTTTTAATGCATATTTTATCTCAAATACATTTGTTCCAAGTAGCCAGTGCCTTCAAGAAAGCTTTATACACCACTATTATTGTTCCAGGAAGAAAATACAGGTTAAAATTTAATTCTTAAGTAATCATAAATGAGTCTGACTTCAGACCTGAGTAGGTGTGCAGCATCTTAGAGTTTGGATCCACCTGAAAATTACATTTCAGTAACTTTAGTAATACATGAATGAGGATCTACTTTCCAGCTTTTCAACTTTGCATACCAACTTTTACCTACTAAAGGAACCATATAACACAACATTAGACACTGACTTTTCTTGGTCACAGGAAATCAATTTCTTCCTTAGAAGACTGTATCCCTACATCTTACATTAAACTGTTGGTAGTACACATTCTGTGCTCAAGAGGTCTTAGAAAAAAGCACTGACCTCACCATTACAACTGTATGTATACATAACCTAAGGGATTGTGCATTTCTTACCTAAGACCATGTCATTATCACACAAAATAAATACAAGCAAACCTGATCAATGCAAATGACTTACTAAGCTGCAGAGGCTGTCTTAAAAAGCAAGCTTGGGTTGGGATATGCCACTTCCACATTTGGAAGTTAGTAAACTAAGTAAACTAAGACTGAATAAAGTGGGTAGTGTGGGCCAGAAACTTGGCCATGCTCCACATGAATTTACCATGCTCATGGAGCCATAGACTCCTCATAATCCTCATAATCATTCCCTAGACAGCCCAATATATTTGGATCACAGAATATTCTGCTTTGGAAGGGGCACACAATGATTATCAAGACCAGCTCTTAAGCAAAGGCCCACACAGGGATCAAACATGTAACCATTACATTATTAACACCAACTGAGCTAAGAATATTAAGGAGTGGAAGGGATCTTAAAGGACATCTAGTCCCAGTTCCCCCTGCCATGGGCAGAGACACATCCACTAAACCACATTGCTAAAGAATTCACCCAACTGGGCCTTGAACACTGCCAGGGTTGGGGCATCAACAACTTCCCTGGGCAACCTGTTCCAGAGCCTCACCACCCTCACAGTGAAGAAGTTCTTCCTAATATCTAACTTAAATTTCCACTCTTTAGGTTTGTACCCTGTATTCCTTGTACTATCACTGCAGTTCACAATGAGTCCCTCTCCAGCTCCTGCAGCCCCTTCAGTTGCTGCAAGGTTGCTGTGAGTTCCCCATGCAACCTTCTCTTCTCCAAGATGAACAGCCCAAATTTCCTCAGCCTGTCTTCGTAGAGAAAGCTGCTCCAGTCCTTTTTTACATCTTCATGGCCCCCTCTGGACTTGCTCCAGCAGTTCCATGTTCTTATGGACACACCTGAGCTGGATGCAGCACTCCAGGTGGGGTTTCACAAGGGCAGAACTGAGGGGCAGGATCCCCTCCCTGACCTGCTGCCCCCAGAACTTTGGATGCAGCTAGGGCATGGCTGTTTTTCTGCGCTGTGAGCACACTTTGCCTGCTCATATTGAGTTTTTATCAAACACCACCCTCAAGCCTTTCTCCAGAGGGCTGCTCTCAATCAATTCTCTGCCCAGCCTGTAGGTGTGCCTGGGATTGCTCACATCCAGGTGTAGGACCTTGCATTTCCCTTTGCTGAACTTCAGGTCAGAATAATTTGCTGAACCTGGGAAGCTTCACCAGTGAAGATAGATGGAGCAGCAATTGCTTATTTCCTAGACATCACCTGGCTCAGGTAGGTGCTTCAGCCACCTGGAGAGTCACTGTGCAGTCATACTCCCTCCTGTGCAATTTAGTCTCAAGGGCCAAACTTTGACCCATATCAGCAATTCAGTTCCCTCCTGCAGCCTTAGCAAAACCAGCTGAAAACAAAGTATTCATTCTTACTCTGATTCCAAACAATGTATGCCCTAAAGGATTTAATTTCTATAGCCCTTGAGACAGAAGGGGACAATTGCCTGTTACAAAGGATGACATCCTTATAAAATGCAGATGAATGAAGCACAAGGTAGAATAACACCCTCTTTCATTCCTCTCACAAGAAATCATTATTACAATAGCTAGAAAGAGGAAATATAACCAGAGTAGACATTTATATAGGATATTGAGAAGATTCAAAGGTTCATGTGTATCTCTAATCTGGGCAGGATGTTTAATTCCTCAGGAACCCTATGCTTAGCTACTGAAGCACAGTGTCACAGAGATTAACACAAACAAGGAAAATTGTATTAATTCCTGCTTTATTACTGTTTGCTATCCATGAGGATTCCTGCTTTCCATTATAGGTTCTCTTGCAAGACAAACGTCTGAGCACAGGGATGGCTCCCTGAAGGTGCATAAGCATCTTTAGAAATCTCAGCCTCACACACCTGAACTTCACAGGCATGAAGGGGTTTGGTCCCCATATGGGCCATAAGAGTTAACTCTCTTAAGAGTTGAACTCAAAGATCCTTGTGGTTCCCTTCCAACTCAGAATATCCTGTGAAAACTATGAAATCTGTAAGACCAGAGGAAGACTGTCCTGCAAAAGCTGTGGTAGAATTCCACAGCAGTAGAAAATGCAACCAATCTCCCATTCTAAAAGAAAGTTTCTAGGGCAGTTTCTAGGTTCTCATTTTCTAGGACACCTGAGCACTAACAGAATCTTGCTGAAAGAGCAGACAAGATTTTGTTGCTCTAGGTCAAAGCTCTTTTATACAAGGTTTTGAGTCCTCTTTCAGCCCTTCCAGCCTGACACCATGATGTAAAAATAGGCATTTGTTTGTTCTTGGATGAATACCAAATCTTTCATTTCTATTTACAGTACAGTGGTGTTTACAAGTAAGATTTGGGTTCAAATACATTATAATGTATATATTGTTTCACTGACTCATGCATGGGAGATGCTAAAAGAGAAATAGTAAGAGGTGGGAGCAGAAGGAAAGGGTAATGAGGTGCTTTGCCCAGTTCAGTGATCAAGCCAGCAGCCAAACATCTGAAAAGTCTTCCAGTGTCCCGTTTTCTTATCTGTTCCTGCTCTTTCAGACAGGTGGGCCAATGTAGAGCTACCCACCATAGCTGATATAATGAAGCTGTGGTATCTCTAGTTCATCAGAGGAAAGTAAGAAAGTGAGCTACATCAGATGCTTCAGTTCTTTAGCATGATATCTACATGACAGAGCATATTGTTAGGGCCTTTTATGAGTCTCATAGTGGAAAATGCCACATGGCCACCTTTCCTGACATCCTGGCCTCTTTCTTGCCATGGTATTCCTTCCACATGATACTGCACAGTTTGTTCCCCTCTGCTTTGCAAATTTGAGCTGACCAACAGCTTGTCAGTAGCCTAACATTTTTTTCTCAAAATGGGTATTAAAATGTATGTTTTAATTCCTTTACCATAAACTTGACCGACAGAGGATTGTGTTCACTTCTTTTCACCATTCAGAGATACCAGACAAATACAATAATTTTAAGACTTGCTAGTTTAAACTCATTATTACGTGAAGTGAGCATAGCCACTGAACTGCAAGTAACATAAACCTCAACAACTTAACTCTGTTATTTTTCCTTCATCTGCAGATTTCTGAAAACAGTCTCTGTGTAAGAATCTCAGGTCCTAACAATTGCATTTGGGTGTGGAAGGCCAAGTACTAAATCTTTAATTATCTGGAGCTGCAGTTCCTTGGTACTTCCAAGGATTTCTAATGCATCATTATAACCTCTCTCCTCTGATAGCAATGCTGTTTTCCTATACACCACTATTATGAAATGATCACTCTGGGTATAGTAGTAATGAGTAGTATTGCAAATGTATGCCAGTGTGTACACTTGGAGTTTCCAGGGTAGGTAAATTAGCTTTATAACACTTCAGAGGTGTCAGGCAGCCAAATACTCTAAGCTATAAAAGCTGTTGGCTAAAGGAAATGGTAGTACCTTCTGAGCTCATTTCATCTGAAATCAAAGACAAATCTCATTTTCCACCAATCAAGCTATCTCAAATATCTCCTCAGTCTCTGAGAGAACTTGGCCATGTTAGTCTTGAAGCAGGCAGTGGTATTATCTGTGCCAGCTGCAGCCAAGCTGGGGCAAGATGTACCTCAGCACAAACTAACAGTCCCAGTACTTGCTCAGTTTCACCAGTTAAACGCAGAGTACTGAATCCTCTCCTTCATTTATTTTTTTGGGTGACATTTATGGTTCAGTCACAAGATGTGGCAGCCCAGCAGGCCATGTGCAGTTCCATCTACAGCTAACACCTCCTGTCCCAGTACTGTGGCACTGCCTCCTTTTCCTGGAGCGGAGAGGGACGCAATGTGCCGCAGGAGAGATCAGCAGAACATTTTAGAGCAGCAGATGTGACATCATTTTACAAGCAACAGCACGAGCAGATGGTGTTTAGAGAGTCCTCCTTGCCTGCTCTGAAACACCTCTGTTGGGTCACTAATGGATCCTTTGCCTCCTTGAGCACTGCTTAAAGCTACAACGTTCCCAAGATGATGCATGTGGTCATTTACAGCTACCCAGATCATCAAATACAAATCAGATCAAAATCTTCTTCACACAGCATAGGTGTCTATAAGCCAGTGCTCAAAAGAATAAGCTACTTATTCAAGACAGGTTAAAATAGAGAGTCTGAGCTGCTTCCCAATAATAAGGATGTGTTTTCAATGAAATTGTTTCACCATAAAGCCTGCATTTTTATGGTCAGGGTTTTTAGTTCAGTTGTCCTCCCTTTTCTGCCCTCCCACCCCTTCTTTTTTAGAAAGGAATGCAGCAAGTGAGTCAGGAGGGAGATATTTCTGTAAAGGAGTAAACCCCAATATTATAATGGTGAATTTCTGCACAGGATTCAGAACTTCAACCACAAAACAAAATAATTTTCCAGCCAAATCTACTATGTGCCTTCAGAGGAGCAGCTACTCAGACAGAGAAAAATCCTGAGCACATGCAATTCACAGTGATTTTGGTACCTTTTGGCACATGCAAACAGGAAAGCAAAATTTGCAATCAGAAATGTTTTGTGTTCCTTTCCCAGATATTTTTGTTAACATGACTTTTCCCCTTCCCTTGAGTTTGAAAAACACTCTTCAGTTGTACTCTTTATCTTTGGATGCCTATAGAAAGAATGGTACTTTCAGAGTACTGGAAGCTACAACAACCTTAGAACAATTACCATCAGCAGAGATGCCTGAAAACTGCAAAGCCAGGCAAGGGAAGGTGAAAGAGCAAGAGGCAGGGATGGTTAACAGATCTCTCTTTTCTGGTCCAGCTTTGGTCTACAAGTGTTGTTTATGGCAAAGGTGCTTCAACTCATTTCTCATTTCTTCCTTTTTCCAGCAGCTTGTGTTTGTCATGTTTACAAAACGTGGGGTTTTGCCCTGCCATGGCTGTGGCTTGTCAGAAAAGCAAAGACCTGGGTGTGCAGTGACTCTCTCACACAGCCATGTGCAATACTTAACAGAGGTATTTTCCTGGTCCCCATAGTGAAAATCTCTGAACTCTGCCAAGAAAAGATTAAAGTGCAAGGTACTGCCCGGAGCCAGAGGTTGCTCTGATTTATTTTTCAGTTGTGAGTGTCTGATATTTTCCCCCACTCAGTCTAAGGTTTTCAGCCCTATTAAAATTCTGCTCAGTGATGTACTGCATGCAATTAATAGAAACATAGATGTAACTTCGCTCCTGCACTCCCACTGTGTTCTAACATCTAACTGGAGTAAAATAAAAGTTTACTTATTAATATGAACCCATCACAGCAAGCATTTTGGGGACAGAAAAGAGGGAATCAGAATTACATTAATCCGTCAAAGCTGCATTTGCATTACTCTGTTTTCTCGCTGGCTTGGTGATCTATGGGTTTTAGTCTCCCATCAGAAAATGGTGCATTAAAACTTTGAGCCCAACAAATTCAAAGAATAAAAACTTTTACAAATTATGGGGTGGTTTAAAAGGTTTATATACTAAATATGGGTACCAGAAATTAAACCTAGCTGCCCCAGCAGCATCACTCATGTCTCAGAATATCAGGAACTGTTGGTTTTTGACCTCAGGTCAGATAAGGAGAAGCAGGACCCCATTTGGAAACCTATTTTATATTTAAAAAAATACATATTTTTTCATAAAGCTCAAAAAAATGTATTTTCACAGGCTAGCTCAGGCATTTGTTTCAACAGCTTCGTCTTTGCAAAGCAGCTTAAATTTGACCTTCTCAGATGGAAGTCTTCAGTGCCAGGAGGTTCAGGTGACAGGAAAAGACATTTTATGGGTAAGGAAGAAGAAGTAGATGCCATAAATCTTACCTTTAAAACAGTCTCCATGATATTATTAAAAGCTGGGAAGTTAAGGGGGGAAATATTAAAAGATAGAGGCAAAACTGGTGAAAAATCTTACTGAGAGGGTAGTTCATAATCCTTAGTTGTGAGCAGGATCCCAGGGGTACCAAAACAATGTGCTATTAGCAAACAGTGTGTTTATTTTGCTGCTTCCTATCAACAGAGAGTAAATAAAACATACAATTCTGTTCCTTTATCTGAGTTGGAAACTGCAGTAGTGTGTTTATGCCCCTGTGTAATACTCTTGAGAGGATGCTTTTGAAATTTCAAAAATGCTGATTTCCCAAAAGTGAGCAGGTACTTCTGAAGTCTAAAGAAAACTTTCCTGTATTGAAAATGACTCTCAGTTAAAAAGCCTTCAAGTGTGTTTTTTCCTCTGTCATACTTAGTACCTAGAATGGACAGAAATTATTTAAAGATCCCACTGTTGTCTCCATGACTCAAATCAGCACTCTATCTACATCCAGCTCCCTTTCCTTTCTCACTACCAAAAGGGAAATTCCAAACACAGTTCAGAACTTAATCTTGAAACAACCAAAGGATCTGGATAGGACAGTGTTGGAGCACCAATTGCTTAAAAAGTATCTCCTAGACTGTAGTCTGCAGAGCCTTCTGTTGTGGCACTGTTGGCCAGCAGCTCTCAATTTCTGACAGTAAATTCAATACCTGCAAGGACAAACTAAAATTATTCAAATCACATCTGTATCTGTTGAGCTTATGGGCTCTTTGCATTAATATTTCATGTTAGCTGGTCAAGAATGATCGGGGTATGACAGTCTCAGCCTCTGCTTGGATAGAGAGAGTGTTTTAAACCAAAGAGAATGAGGAATTAACACCAGGCCTGGTCACACAGCTACACCTGCTCTCTTAAAAATGAAGAGAGATTTCCCCCAGAGAACAACCATTCCCTGGATAACAGTAGTACCAAAACCCCGCTGTGTGAACAGGGCTGGAATGAGCAGATACCGAGGATTCAGAGACTGGCTCACAAGCCCTTGTTCCTCCAGCAGCCAGCCAGACCTTCGTCCTATTTCTGCAGACTCAGAACTGATTCACAGCCTTGCCAGGGGAAAACCAGGAGTGCTGGTAGGAGAGCAGGATTCAGAGCTGTGAGCACTCAGAGGCCAGAGGGCATGAGCAGAACTCGGTGACACAGGGCAGCGCCCAGGATGTGGGGCTGGAGCTGCCCCTGTGCCCCCTGGCTGACCTGACAGACTCAGGGGAGCCCCAGCCCCACAAAGGGATGCAAACAGAGCAGAGATGGAGACAGTGCTGTGCTAGGATCTTGCCTCCTGCCACTCCCACCCACCGACCCCTGGGCAGCAGCAGAAGATAAAATATTGCCCAGTTATCATAAAGAGGAAACAGAATTATCGTATTGTCACCCATGCAAAACCAGAGTTACTTATGGAGTAACAAACTGCTAACAAACTGCCAACAAAAACCTAAAGTTAACTTCATAAATGCCCAAATTCACCGGCAAAATGCAGAAAAATCCCTTCATTTTCCCTCGATAAAGCCGTCTTCTCTTGCTTCCTTTTTTGATATTAAAGTAAAACAAAATGGAAGCAAACCAGTCAGCAGTTCTGTGAGGGAAGTGTACAGTCCATTGCAATCAATGCAGTTAATTAAAAATACAATTAAAACAGAATCAGTCATGAGAACTGGAACACGATAAATAATTAAAGCAAAATTAGTTTGGCTCTTTTTCTGAGCCACTCGGTCCCCAGTTAAAAGTAAATGGTTTTTTACTGCATTGATAGCTACAGAAGCAGCCCCAAGTTCTCCTTCCAGAGTTAGGGTGGACGTGTGTAAGATCCCCTTCCACCCCTTCCCTTTTCTCTACACACCTTCCACAACCAATCTGCCATTCAGCTCTCAGTGCTGCAAAATCAGGAGCTGGTCTGAGGAGCTGCAAATACAGAGAAGGAAAGAACCATATGGTGGTAGAAAATAACAAAAAGCCTGTTAATTATTGCAACTAAACATGAACCATTTCCCTGCAGCAGGAGGGAAGCTGTTGGCAAATTATTATTTATATGTTTATTTATGTTGGAAATAGGCAAGGGCAGAAAGAAGTAAGACTGTTCCACTCACAAGCTACTGGCAGCTTTTTTGTATCTTGCTCATACTTGTTGTGGAGTGTAGAAACTAACATTGCAGGAAGCAACTTAGGAAGGAAAGAGGCTTTGTTCTTCAACCACCAGGCCCTCAGAAAAGATGTTGGGTACTAACACAGCTAATGTCTCATTTCTGAGCTCAGGTCTGCAGGAATTCCTCTCACAGGTGATTGCATCTCTGACTGATATCACCCCAGCAGTGCTGCAGCTCTATAAATTGTGTATTGACAGCTGTGGTTGGTTTCCTGCTTTTCTTGTATTTGTATTCATTCACATCTTAAATGTTCCTTCCTTCCTTCAAGGAAATACATCTCTCCCCCATGTTGGGAAATGTGAGTAACAAAGAGTGGGATGCTGAGAAGAAAGTTTCAGCTTTCATTTTCTCATTGCATAAGCTTTTAAGTTCTTCCAGTTGAGAAGGAAGAAACAAATGAACCTTTCTGGCTGAATCACTACTTAATAACACAATAATTAGCTAAACATCATGACAAGCAGGGATTAAGTATTTTCCACTCTTAATGAACTTCTATCATCAGAAGAAAAACAAGAGGTAACTCTTATAGTAACTCAGTTAATTTAGTACCACATATCAATATCTTGATTTTTACATTTCTCAAAATTATGAAGCCTAATAGCTATAATAAACATTTGTATGTGTCCTCTAAGCTATATAGGAATTTTATGAAGGTGCAAATGTGCTACTGTAATTTGTCAGGGTGAACCAGCTAAAAAATGTCTTTTAAATCCTTACTTTCTCTGGAACAACAATTGTTAACACCACAGCTGCTGCAGTGCTGATTGTTGCTTATTGTGCCAACAATTATTTTCCAGATAAACATTGTGGTAAAACGTAAGTAAATTTAGATACAGATTTATAGGGAATAAAGCTGGTTTTTCTTACAATTGTCTCCACAGATTTATTGTGTAACTTTGGGTAAGGGTCAAATTTGGCAGTTCCTCAGTTTCTCCAGCTGCAAAATAAAAATAACTCTTAATCAGTTTGTTTAGTGCTTCAAGATCCTCTCATAAAATGGATGTGTTGCAAAAACATCCTTAGAAAAATGAAGAATCCTTATTCTAATGTATGCTGGAAATTTTTCCTATTCCCCTATAGTACTTATCAAATCTATGATATTTAGTAGTGTTTCTGTTCTTGCTATTCTGAAGTGTTTATGCCTTGCTTTGATTTTTAAAAGACTTTTAAGATGTAGCCTGCAACTGAAAACATGGGATCTTTTCCTGGAATAGATAATTAAATAGATAATTAAATAGATAATTACATTATGATGAGTGTTAGAATATCATATAATCTTTATATCTGAGAGAAAACAACTAAGAATTGAAGGAGGCTCCCCGTGGAAACAGAAGCAGCACCAAGCCCATCAGAGTGTTTGGACAATGCTCTCAGGGACCTGGGGTGATCTTTGGGGTGCTCTGTGCAGGAGTTGGATTTGCTGACCCTGATGGTTCCCTACCAGTTTGGGATAATCAATGAGCATTGTGGGCAGTCTGGCCAGCAAGGCAAAGCACTGCTCGAGTCCCTCTCGAGGGACTGAGGGACAAGTGAATCTTGTGCTTACTGCCCTAATACTCCAAGACATGAACATACATTTATTCCATTCCTCAGTTTCCTGAAGTTATTTAAAGTGAGCTGTCCTTTCTCAGCGGGCAGTGTTGCATGTGTCATTCCCAGGTCAACTAAACACATTCACCAAAAGAATTACTAGTTTCCACAAATGTCTGTACACTTTCCTTTTTTTATCAGAGCACATAGATTGACACTGAATTGTGTCACCAATACTTTTTCATTACTTCAAGCTTAGCATCACTTATGAACCTCCTAGTCACAACATAATTTTATGGAAACATGGATGTGTCCCTCTAGGGCAAGCAGGGAATGATGAGCTTCTCAATTACTTCAGTTTGTTGAAAGGAAAATTTCTGTATTGCAACTGATAGTTTTTAGCTCCAGACCAGTAAGACTTGTTATTTTCAAAGTTACTTACACCCTATTATCACATAACCTCATTATTTTTCTTCCAGAGTAGGGCATCAACTCTGTAAACCTTAGTAATGACACTAATGTGTTTTCTAGGGAAATTCCTTGGGCATCGAGTATTACAGGATTTTCCAACTGAGGTGTTGGATGTACAAAAATAAATCTGCTATGCTGTCTTCCTTGGTTTTTAAAGGGCATCTAATTCTATGAGCATATTAACCTCTCTGTGTGCCATCTAAATTTCTTTCCTTGAAGAAATTATTCTTTTGTTCTTATGTAATTCCAGTTGGGGTGGATGCAACAAAAACAAACTAGAATCATAAAACCATGGAATCATCAAAGTTGGAAGAGGTCTTTAAGATCATTAACCTGTCACTCCCCTGTAACCCCTAAACCACTAAACCAGCACCACACCCAGATACCTCCTGGACACCTCCAGGGATGGTAACTCTCCAAACTCCCTGGGCAACCTATTCCTCTTAATAAATTAAATTAGGTCCATCTATAAGGTCAATGCAGTGTAAACCCCTGAAAACTTTGATCTACGTAGGATGACTGCATGTCATGGTAAATTTTACTGTCTTGTCTCAAGTTCTTCCTGAGCCTTCCAGCAGTCAGTGTCTTTTCTGCCAGCCAGAACTGTCAGGACCTGCAGCCTGCAAAGCTGCTGTGGTTCAGACTTAGTTCAGTTGCAGACTTTCTATATTTGCACTTTCCTTTTATAGCTCAGAGTTAAAAATATCTTGCATTTCTATGTCAAGTACAGCACTCAAACTCCTGTAATGCAGTTTTGCAGTTAAATTACCCTGTCTGGATTAACTGTAAACTATTAACTTCAGTAGAAGTGCAGCAGAACTTGTTACTGTGAGAAATAAATCTACCTTTTTATTATCTTGCTTTCCATTGTCATCCATTGTCTTTGCAGATGATAGGTGCACCATTAAAATCTTTTCCAGTTGTCATCTGTATTTCCCCAAATACCTGATCTAGCAGACCTTTGTCTCAGCTCTGTTTCTCTTTAATAGTTCTGCATTCTTTATTTACCACTGGTGCAATGGGGTGTTGCATGTTCACCTTGGGCCTACAGTAATTGAAATAAATTCTTTTTATTCAGTGATGCATTTCTACCTCTCTCCATCAAAATACATTAAAAGTTAACTGACAGCTATTCACTGTTTTATATTAGTACTTTACCTCTCAAAATATTAAAGGAGAACTCAGGAAAATAAACAAGTCTGTGTTGAAAGAACTATAGCTTTTTGTGTACCTCTGACATAAAAGCCTGAAATTATCTATTGCTGGGTTTTATTTATTTGTGGAAAAATGTGATTTAAGGATTATGACAAATACTGTAAGTAGGAAGTCTAATATACATGTGCTGTTATTATCAATGTATTATGCATTATGGCCACTGTGGAACTACTCATTATTGAGATGTGAAGTCAAAGGCAAAGCAGTAGGGCTTGAGAACCTAATCTTGCAAACACTCCCTGTGGGGGAGTGTGCGTCCTGATGTGCCAGGCAATGAAACAAGCACAGGCAGGAAAGTATCACCTGTGCTTGGAGTCACCTCTCGTCCTCATTCTTTGGTTTGTGTTCCCAAACTGGATGAGATGCATGTGACAGGTACTGCTTGGAGTGAGAGGGAGTATCTTTGGGGTTCACTCCCAGAACAAAAATGTTGATGTTTCTCTGGAATCTCAATCACTCGTAAGCCGGTCAGCCTGGCAGCCAAGTGAGCTTGCAGCGTCCCAGTGCCCACTAATCCTCACTCTATACCAACTGAGACTTTTGTTTGTACTCTCTCTACTACCATTGTCCTGTCACTCTTTTAATGGGAAGGAAAACACAGCTGCCCATTGCAGAAGGAAGCACAGTGTGCTTCAGTCAAGTCCCCAGTCTTAAGAGCAAGGACCAAAGGACACCCCCAGAAGAAGGCACTGCATGGTCCTCACAGAGCCTGAATCTCAGCTTATGATGCTAAATAATTGTAACAGCTGATTCCTCAGTTTGAGTCTTGCATAATCACACAGGCTGGAAAGAAATAATTAAAATGGGTTTTTTTTCAAAGTTCTATAAAATGTTATCTCTCTGATAAGAAGTACTGTAATCTTGCCATCCCTGTAGACAATGTCATCTTCACACTCTGGCCAAAGTTCCCCAAAGGACTGATGAATTTAAGGGAGCAGCTGTAACAGTCTTTTACGGATATTTGATTTAATATGACATGATGCTTTCTTTTGAAAAATGTATGGAGCTATACTGTGGCAATAAAACACTTTTGCAGTGCATACAAAACAGACTAACTACTCTATAGAGAGTTGTTTCAAAGGAAATCACCTTACAAGGATCTGAAAAATCAAGTCTAAGAGTATTAAGCCTTTTAATTGCTGATTGCAAAGAAAGCTTTCATAAATATTTCATGGTTAATGGAAACATCCATAGTGTGATAAACAATGATATCAGGACAGAGTGATCTCACTTCTAACTTACTGAAAGAACATTTAAATAGTCAATGATAAAATTATACATCCAGGTGTAGGAAGCTAAGATCATACTTGTAGACTAGGAGACCGTAAAGCAGAATCTGCTGAGGATTAAGGAGTTCTGTTTAGCTGAAAAGAATCTAACATAACCTTGGATTTGAAACTTAAATGGGATGAACATTAAAGAAGTATATGCATTTCTGTGCACAGAGTAAATTAAGATCAGCCTTAGGAAGGCTGACCAATTTCCAGGCTGCCGTTGAAGAAAGACACAATTATCCTGTGTCAGACAAAACTCATGTGTGTGGAAATGGATTCAAAGAATATTCTCTGTGGTTATTCCAGACCAGGGCAAGGCTGTCTGGTGTGTAATTCTCCAATTCTTCCTTCTCAAAGGCATCTTAGAGTTACTGTTCTCCAAGACATACAAGATTACATATGCCACTTTTGGTAGGTCCCAGGGAGATGTGCACCAGCTGAATGAAGTCAGAAACTAGTAAGAGAGAAGTAAAATATTTTTTTGTCATTCAAAACAATTAGGAAAAAAAAATAAGGCTAAATGTTCAAAAAGGTTAATGAAAGTTAAAGGCTAATAATGGGTTAACATGGGGAATGCTGAGTCATACTTTAGCAATAATTTAGGAAAAGTAGACAAAAAGTAAAGATATACAAACTTATTCAGAAAAATCAGTAGATAAAAGATTTCAAGGAGAACAAGCAGACCTGGAAGAAGATAAAGCACATGGCAAAGTTCAGTACTGACAAATATAAGTGTGCTTGGTGACAAAAAGTCTAAATCTATTGTTGGGGAAAAGACCAAACCAAAAACCCCTCATGGAAAACCCAGTAGCAAGAGCTGCTGAACAATGCTGTAGTCAAAACCCTACATAGACAGAGAAAAATGTAATTTTTCTGACCATATAACTGTGGTATAGAGCACAGAAAAGAATTCTCATCATCACCTTGCCAACAACAATCAGAAAGAAAGCTTTTAGGAAAGATGAACTAAAAGTTAAAAGACTCCTTTAGGAAGAGAGAGCAAAAAGAAAGCATTATGTTTAGCACAAACATATACAAAACTATGGATAAAAAAATGATTGTCAGGTGCTCCACTTTCTACTTTTATAATGCAAGAATGAAAGACTAAAATGACACAGAAAGGCAATAAGATCAAAACTGATCAAAAGTGATTTTTAAATAGAGTAAGTTGCATGTGGAGCTTATTGTCACAAAACAACCTGAAGGTCTAAAGAGATCAATAGGAATCAGAGTGAAGTTAGACATTCATCTGAAGGTGTATAAATCCCCAGGCAGCAAGGCATAATCCACATTCTACCTGGCAGGAATTTGAAAGTTAGTTCCTACTTATGAGTTCTTTCCCAGTCACTCACTGTCACTTTATTCAATTTCTTGTGGAACATTAGGGATAGGACTTTTGGTTTAGATGCTGCAGTTCCAGGAACACTGAATTCCAAAATGTAACTCTGGAGAGCACCGATGTGGAAAACTAGGAAAGAGAGGAGTGTTTAGGTATCACCAAGTTAAATACAACTATGTACATAGGTAGCAAAATATGGAAGGATATAAATCCATGCCATACATTTTTGCAGAGCTATTCTAGCTTTCTATCCTTTAATATAAGGATATAAGCAGACAATGTTTGCAGAACAAAAGAAATTCTATTGGGCCAAGTGATATAGCTGGGGAAAGAAAGCAGCAACAACAAGATTCTTTGTGTCTAAATCTTTGTTTCTCCCAAATAAAGCTTCAAGAATGTCATGGCTTTTCTCTTTACTTTTCAGAAATGTGCCAAGTGGTGTAATAAAATGTATGAATTCTCCCTATAAAATTTGACTGGCTCATTTCATGTGTGTCAGTTATTGCTCTAAAGAGAAAAAAAACAGCTTTTCTTTTTGTTATAATGACCTGGCAGCATGAAGAATTTCTTTCAGAGGGTTCATTTGGCTTTGTAGTCATAGCCAGGGTGCTAGACTGGCCTCACTGCAGCCCTAAAGAGGAGATGGTCCCAACAGCCCTTTCCTAGTAATGTCTGAAGTACAGGCTTACAGGCAAATCCTTGCTATTCTCTTTGGTTTAAGAGAGAGAAGAGTGATGTCATCTCACTGATAAATACCAACACCAAACTGGAAGTTAAAGTGAACTCTCTGTCCTAGAGGAATATGCCAGTGGGAGGGAATTCTGGAAAGAGTTGCAACTGCAAAAATCACACAAGAGATCAATGGAAGCAGAATTTCAGCCTGTAAATTTAGATCCTTTCCCAGTTGTAAAAGGATATCATAGGATGGGCTTTCTTTGGTTGGCTTTGACATTTTCCTTCAGTGTTTGTGAAAAAGTCTCTTGGTGTGTTGATTTCAGAAATCTTGTAATATCACATACCAAAATTTTGTCTGCCAAGCCTTCTATTTTCCATTTGCTCCTAGATTTTCTAGATATGTTCTTTTTAACTCTTCCATGTTTTAGTTAATTATCTCACTCCCTTTTATTTTATGCTTCATATAATTTTTTTGGTTCAATGGATTCTGTATTCTGCCACACTGGTGATAATCATTTCTCTGTTTCTCTTACTTGAGTTCCTCATGTTTTCACTGTGTGAAGAAGAAATGTACAACTGTATGAGATGATAATTCTCTACCTTGAAGTCCTCCTTGTGACTTTTTCTGTTTTGGCCACCCAAAATCTATTTGCCCCTACATATCTTGCAGGTGCTTATATGCTTTACTGTTTATCGATCTGCCTATCCCTGATTAATGTCTCAAGCAGGTTCTCAGCCCTAAAATTCTTTCTACTTTACTACAAAGCATTTGGCAGATGCATAGCCTCCCTTTGTTTATTTCTGGACAAGGGCTATTATTTTACATCTTTACTTTAACAACAGTATTGTCACACCAAAGACCAGTACCAACATAAATGTGCCTTTAGTTTAATTTATACCTAATTTAATGCCCCATTTCTTTGCCATAGTCAGGCCTAAGTGTTTTACAGATACAACACTGCCTGTGGGTTTTTTTACTGAGTCCATTTCCTTTTATTTTAGAAGATTTCACAGTGTTTGGTTCTTTTTCTCTCTCTCCCTATTTGTGATATGGTGAAGCTTTTTTTACAGTCTTTGCTTTACAAGTATCAATACAGAGATGCTAAAACACAAGTCCATCTTCTGAGAAGTCCCATTGTCACTGAGAGAAAGAAATGAAAACCAAGATTTGTGAAATTAGATGAAGTCTTGAACCTCAGCAATATCTTCCCTCTTTGATACAAAAAAAATCAATTTAAATGCAAAACAAAACCTTTGACAGATAGAAAATATATTTCAGTTTATAGAGCTTAACTAGTTGAATCATTATTAGTTGTATTATCCTTGTCTTTTTCATGAAATCAATGCAGTAACAATACAGTTTTTCTAACTGAAATAAAATTATGATTGCAATTGTCACTGTACAATTGTGACACAAATATACAGGAAGAAAGAGTGATATTTGTAGTGCTGGTAAGATGTAAATTGTAGGATAGATGGAGACAAATCCTAAACCTCCACATGAGTGCAGTTATTTATTTTAGCAATAGCAGGGTTCAAGAAGCTTACTGCAAAGGAAATGTGAAGTAGATGAAGGAATTGAATCAAGGTTTCTAACAAGGTTTCTTTGCTGCTTGAATCACAATCTCTCCCTTTTTAGTTGACTTCTTTCACTATGTCTTCATTTAACCTTGACTGAAAAGCCAGCATGCAGTGACACTATTTATAAAGCACTCTTCATTAATTTATTAGGGTTCCATTTAGATGTTTGTTTCTCCAAGCCTGTGCAAGATCCTTGAGTCTTTGCAAGTGACTGTTCTTGTTCATCCCTACTCATTTGTCTTTCTGGTGCCCAAACCTGCCACTCTACTATAACAGTGATGGCCATGACACAGTTCAAAATATGCCCAGCCCCTCTGACATAATAACAGCTAAAGAAAACCCACTCTCAAAACAGCAATTCTGGTGCCAGTGGAGCAAAATCTTCTCAACTCCCACTCTTTTTCCATTTGTATCTATCCAGAAGCATCTTTGAAACAATTAAGAGGGCCACTCTGGCTGAAGTCACTTTGATGCTGCTCTGCTCAGTCTCTTCCATTGAAACTTGGTAAGGGAGAACTTTGCCAGGCCCATATTAAAAACATTTCTTCTACAAACATTCAGTATTTACTGACTTTCTGTTCATCTCCTAAGAGAGCAGTTCTGTAATGTCTCTGCAGTTTGGGAAAAGTGAGAACCTCTGCTCCCCATCTCTTTGTCAGGTATTCATCAGAAAACCATTAGCCTAGCAAAGCACTGGAAGACACATTTTTAAAGCAATAATACTTCTCTTACAAATTTACTTAGTGCAACATGACAGGTTTGCAGGTGCAGGCTGTCATTATTTGATACCTCTCCATTCTTCTTCTCTCTACAGCCTTTTGATGGGCTCTCCTTATGTTTCAGTCCCTTTTTCCAGACTCAACAGCAGCCACCTGGGACGTGGAAAGGTGGCTGACTGACCCTGGTCAATAGCACTGCTTCACATATGGTCTGTGGCTAAGAAATAATATGGAGTCACAAAAGAGGAGAATTTGCATAATCTGTCTGCCTTTTAACAAGAAATCATACTTGGGGGCAAGCTTTACTATTGTGCTAAACAGTGATGCAGGCATAAGGAAACAAAGTCTTGTAGAAAAGATATTTCTCTACAGTCATGAAATTCCATCATCATTTTTTGCTAGTTAAGGGGTAGGTTAAAAATAGAGAAACATTTTAGACCTGTTTACAATCTTCATTTTTTGCTTGTAATCTCACTTATAATTCAATAAATGTTGTAAAAAGCTTTCCTTTTGGACCACTGCAGCAATCACCTGAGTGGCCGTATCTGTAGACAGCACACACCAGTGAACTCACAGAAAGAGATTTCCCTGCTTTAGCAGTAACGTCTAAAAAGATTCTGAATGTCAGAGATCCATACAAGGACACAATCAGATACCTGCAATATGTCTTAGCAGTTTAAGAAATCTAGAAGATCTAGAAATACCTGTTTGCAATTACACAAAAGAAGGCCATAGTCCTCAGTTACAGAGAACTTCATCACCTGGAGAATCCCCCTCCACTTTGCTGCAGCTGTTCCTACTGATTACATGCACAGAAATTAGTGCAGCTCTTTTCAATATGCTACAAATAGTAATGCTTTAAACAGAATGAAATTTCCCTTCTTCTTGCACTCAAGAGCTCAGGCAGGGCTGCTCTGGAGGAGGCAGACACTGCACTGCCTCTCAAATGCTTCACTTCTGTTCTATCAACTCTTTTTTCACTCTGTAATAAGCCAAGCAGATATTGTGATCGCAAATATTCTATATTCTAAATATTACTATAAAAGGAATAAGGAAAAGCCTTTTTCCTCTTTGTGAAGCCTCTATAAGGAACATGATAAAGACCAAGCTAAAGAGATTCTATGGCACTTAAACAATAATCACAGAAATGGATGAGAAATGCTCTACATTGTCTGACTATCTCAACTACCCCACAAAGACTTAGCATGCATGTGTTCTTTATAGCTCAGCTCCATAAGGGAAGATACATTTTTGCTAATTCCAAGATTCCCGAGAAGCTATTTCATACAGTTTGTTCTTTGTTTAATTCTTTTGTCTCTTCAGAAAGGCATGGTTGGGGGGGGACAAAAAACCATTTGTGAGCTCTCCTCCTTATTTTTCAGAAACAGGAATTTCACTCCCTTACAATAAGTTCTGCTTGGCACTGTGGTCTTTCCTGCTTCATTCATTAAAAATAGCAATGCAGCAGCGTGAATAAATCCTTTGGGATTCTACATTAAATGCAGAGTCTTGCATCCTGGGCTGGCTTACATCTGTGTAGCCCTTTTGATGTCTGTTGGCACACCACTGCAGCTGTCCCTCGTAGTAGGCATTTGAATTTATTAACATGCTTGCTCCTTTTTATTTCTCTCCTGCTCTCAGAACCTCACCCTGAAAGATTTACTGCACTTTGGAGGGGTGAGGCACTCTGTAGATGCTCTGAGGACAAGATAATTGCTGAATCAAAATCTCCCATAAGAATGTGAGCTTTGAACTTTGCTTTCAAGATTTAAATTCTCTATTTCTCAGCATGTGTATAAAAAAATTGTCAGAGAATGATCTCCGAATAAGATTCCTGTAGATAACCAAGGGAAGAGAGAGGAGCAGTCCTTTAAATTATTGCCCACTAAAATTCAGACAGTAAATCTTCAGTCCAGCAAGTAATTAAACACATAAATAGTCACATGAAGTTCACTGGGACTACTCATACACGCAATTAGTAGTATAAGCATTTGCACTACTGGGATTTAGTAATGCAGAACTAATTAAACAAAACAAAAATGGTTAGCAACCCAAACTGGGTTGAGTCACTGTCAGAACTGTTGCTGACTAGTGCATTGTTATTCTGAACTGAAGATATAAACCAAAATTCCTCCTTTCATTAGGTGTGGATCCCAATGTTTTATTTTGCAATATCTAGTGGCATTAACATATTTTAAGAACTATCAAAGAGAAGATTTTTAGAGGATCTGTGGTTGCTAGGAGACTGCTGTTTCGTCCTGCAAATCTTCCACACTGCAAAGAGCAAACTGGCAATAATCAGGTTTTCCTGCCAGACAGCACTCAAACAACTGAAGTTTATGGCTTATTGTTTAAAAAATGTGATTTAAACTAAAGTTTGCACTACAGGAAAATTTAAGAGCCCTTGGATTTCTCCAAGTAGGTATTTATCTTGTATCTGTAATATGGCACCCTTAAGTCCTTTTTTAATCAATAATACCTTGGGTGTCTGTTATCTAGGAACTTGTTTTCAGTGTGCTGACAAGTTTTTGCCAGCATAGTAAGAGCTGAGCTCATTTAAGTCAGTTCAGAGGGAGAGTTTGGCCATTCCCAGCCCTACCATTTCCATTGCCTTACAGGCAGACAATCTGCACCCTCAGCAACCTGGAACCACCTCCATTCCCACCTGCACCTCTGGGACCCCCCAAGTTACAGCTACAGCAGCAGAGGTGCAACCTAAACATCTCAGAATATGTGCAGTCAGAGGTGCCACAGTGGAGTTTTCACATTGACTCCATCTCCTAATTTTAACTAAATTAAAGGAAATATCCCGTATCTGCTAAATCAGAGTCCTTTTATTGCACAGACTGAGAGGGCATAGTAAGGATCTCGGAAATCACTGAGGTCTATAATTTGATGATCTTTAAAATTCTGTATTCTTTATGGCCCAGGAGCTCTGCTAAGCACAAGAGCATGCTATTTTCAATGAAATACCACTTGTGATCAGAGCTCTATATCAGTTTTATGCTCTACTGGATCACTGTCTTTAGAATGGTTTAAATAGGTATATGCTACAAAGGTATTCACCTATGAAGAATAATGTCTATTTTCTCATTTGTGGCTTTTCAGTTATTCAGTGTAACATTACAGTATTAAACCCCAATCTGTAGGTGACTGAAGCCAGCCTTTTAATGGATTTTAATCCTGTTTCTATTTAATTGCAAATGCCTTCATTCTTCTCATGTACCAGGACAGGATAATGTTCTGATCTGATCCTCATCTAACACCAAGGCCAAACTCTTCCTCCTTCATGTATCTGTAAGTGCATATGAAAGAAAGTGCCCATGGGGACAAAAGGGGCAGGAGAGAGGACAAAGGGTAAAATGTTGGCTGAAGCCACAGTGTGGGTGACTGTCATTCCTTCCAGAAAAACTATAGCTTCCCCCAGAGTCTTCTGATAATCTTCTGCTTACTCTGTAATGATTCAAATCTGGATTGTAATTATGTTTAAGCACTTTATAATTTCAATCTAAAACCTGTCAGTCCCATGCAATTACATGTCCTAAAAGTGGTTTTTGTCCCCCACTATGGTAAGATTATATAGTAATAGCAATGAACATGGCTGAATCATTGACAAATTCAGCCTTAACTATCTTCTCGTTCTTGCCTTGACAACTCGGCTATTGAATTCCAACAGTATGAAAATCTAAAAATAGCACTGTGTGAAGAAAGACTGCAGGCAAAGCCACTAGATAATACAGGCTCAATGCTCCCATGAAATGTGACACGTGCAAAAGCCAGATGTAATTTTAACAATACAGCTTCCTTTCCAACAAAGGAATCTCCAGAGTCAGATTTAATGTTTCCACAGTAAAGCCTAGCAATTCCACGTTTTGTGTAGGAGTAAGAACAGACTTCTTTAAACTCCCAGAAAAGAAGCCCTGAGAAGAATGCTAATGCACAGTGCAGTGAAAATAAAAAGACCTCTGATGACCCTGTAGCAATTAAGACACCATCCAAGTCTAGCATAAAAGTCACCTTATATTATACTTCAAATTATTACAATGACACCAGTGGACTCAGCAATGCTGACACACACCAGGAATATCGTGGCTTCGCAGAAATAAAAATCACTACAGCTTGGGAAACATTTCCTAGACAATACTGGAGTGGGAACCTGGCTGGCTCATGCAGGAATGTAGAAGGAAGCTGCCAAGAGGAGCTTTTCTTATTTTCACACCTTGCCTAGAAAGTAAATAGACAGATGAAGTAGTCAGCAAATTAATTAAAAACTTGAGAGAATAAAGTTCAAGTTTCTTCTGCCTTTTATCATCGCTGCCTGGCCTTGGCACTCCCTTAAGGAACTCAAGCTTTCTTTAAAACAGGTACTTCTCTAAGCCCTATCTTACCTAGCAGATTAATTTGATGGTAATTAATATTCACCATCTTAAGGCTGTAAGTTTTCCATATAAATACATCCAGATATTATATAGATATATATTAGGAATACAGGATGATTCCTCTTCATCTCTTGACCTCCATGTGGATAGTAGAAGGCACTACAATTTAACAGAGAAAGACTGAGATAGATGTTTTACAGCTGCATAACTTGCATGTACCCTAAGACCACTGAGGGCACAAATGTACAAGGCAGGTTTTGCACTGGCATGAAAAGAAAAGCAGCATCAACCAACAGCACTTCTAGGAATATGATCTCCTCTTTGCTTCCCGATATTTATTCTTTCCTGGCACATAAGTCAAAGCTATGACTAGAACAAGTTCATTTCATTTGAGTAACATCCTAATTCCCTTCTAGTCTGCTCTGGGTTTGGGGAGGTTTTTTTTATCTTTTGGGAAGTTCCTATTCCTTTGGTGAAGAGACTGGTTTAAAGGAGGAAGATCAAAGATCTGCTTAGCATTATTCTCTGGCCTCATTCTTTTATTGCTTAAGTAAAGTTCTCTTGAACAATTACAGGCAAAAATCCAAATGATCTATCACAGGCCATGGCTTTTTATTCCCTGGAATTTCTGTTGTTCCAGAAATAGATGTAGCACCACTGGTATGACTTTGAAGCCCCACTCCTGTTGGTTGGAAGTAGGATCAAAAATAAGGTGAATCAATAAACAGATAGTGTTTTCCACCAGGCTTGTGACAAGAGAAGTGAAAGCTTTGAAGTTTGCCTTTCTTTTGAAGGAAATGTCTGTCATATTGCCTGGGTATATATAACTAAACTGGGCACCTTGCTTAGTTTACTCTTCCCTGTCCATAGACAAGTTCACAAGTGACAAAATCCATGGACATAAATGTCCTACTTTTAGGAGACCTGCTCAAGACCCCGGTGTCCAGGCCCCAGGGAAGCAGGGAAGCCTTGGGAACTGACTCATGTTGAAGGCAGTAAAACAGAGAGAAATTCTGTTTGTTGTAAGAAATATTTGCACTGATTTACACTGTCCTTTGTTCATGGACTCAGAAGAGGCAAGAAGACCATAAAAGGTGTCTAGTCTGTCCTCCTGCCCCAAGAAAGGGAAGTTGTATGTAAATCCTTCCAATCTTTATCAAACATGTCACAGTTATTATGGGAAATCTCCTCAGTACATAACAGTCTCTGTGATTAAAATAATACCTCTAATACTTTCTCTACATTTTTTTTCTTCACTTTGAATGTATTATTTCCTATTTAATCCACATCAAATACTAAAAGGGTAGATTTCCATTCTCTTTACAGCCACCTTTACCCTGTTTGAAAACAAATATCTTTATTCATTGCAATCTTGTTTTTGCTAGGAAGTTTTTTTGGCTGTCTTAGGATTCTGGTTGCCTTTCTCTGGACTTTTCCTTTTGGGGTCGTTCTGAACACAGGACACACAACTAGGGACCACAAGAATTAAAGGTGAAATTTTGTTTAAAAGGTCCTCATATGATTACTTGTGTCACCTAGACAAAGAGCATCAAACACATTTGGTGACAAACAGAGCTCTACAAGCGTAGGATGTATGAATTTTGCAGTTCTGCTCCCCCCTTCATCTCTTTCCCACTTCCCATCTTCAACACACGTGAACAAAACATCCTCACTATGTAAAGACATATGTAGAGACACAAAGATGCAAGCACAGAAGTTCATAGGAGCAGCTGTGTTAGAATTCATGTGCCATCCTGGGTCATGACACCCCAAGTTTTGGTGCCACCCAGTACCAATCCACACCTGCCCAGTGAGGAGTCAGTGCACCAGGGTATTGCAGCTACTCCTGACTGTCTCAGATACGCCTTTACATTATCTATTGACAAACAGGAGCTTTTAAAATGACAGCTGCTCTGGCTAAATGCTTCAATATCATGTCTGTAATTACAGTTACCACAGTCTGTACTACAGACAGCCACATGTGTACTGGCAATGTGCACTTAGTAGTGTTATCTATTGGTTTAGGAGACATAGACTCCATTTAGTCAACTAGATTGCATTTTCCTCTGCCTCCTCAGTCTCACAGTATTTACAGCTACACTGTCACTGGTGGGGTCACACTGGAGGGAAGAGGATTGGTTGGGCAAGCAGTGAGGCTTCACCTCACTGTTCTAACCTTTTGAATGTTACAGCATCATAGGATGATGAGCAACTCCTCTAAAGAGAACAGTTCATCAATCCATTGCCACAAAGTGCTGCTGTGTCACTGCATCATAAAGGAAACAAAAATACTGTACATATCTGTCCCTATTTTAGTTGGTCAGGTCATCTGGGAACATTTCCTTTTCATTTGAAGAGTTTGTACAGCTCCTAGCACTATGGATCCTCATCCCTGCTGATGACTGCAAGGACTGTTTTCACAAAAACCAAGCATTTAATCACAGTAGTTACATGCACAGGTTCAACTAATCTGATTGAGCAAAAATATAATGAATAATTTGAGTCGGAGCCACCATTTAAAGGCAGGCAGCCCCATGTTTTCAATGGTTATTGTTCAGGTTTCACTGGATGGTTTGCCCAGTGGCATGGAAAAGAGGTGTAGGTTGTTTTGGGCCCATTTTTTGAGAGAAGCTGCAGCATTCATGCTGCTTGGGGGTAGTGGGTATGACAGAAATCAGCTTGACTCATTGAAACAACCATTTAAAAGCAGAACCTCTTGTGATATGAACCAGCAAGACTTCACTTCAGTGGAGCTCTGCTAATTTACCCCTGTTGGTAATGTGGCTTTGGACTTCACAGATTGAAAAAGAAACTAAGGAAGCAAAACAAAGATTCTAAAATATTAGGAAATAAAACAGCTTGAGAATGCTATGTTTTCTCAACCATGCAAAAGAGGAGCCTGTAGGTTACAGTTTCAATTAAATATGTTATTTGATACATGTTCACACATGCAGGATGTGTCATAGAGAATTTAAATACATGCTGTGAGAAAAATTCCCAATATTTCTTTTTATCTTATTTCTGTTATGATTATTCCTCAGTCTGTTTCAGCTAAAACTTCACTGAGGTCAGACCTTGCTAATGATTTTTTTAGAACACTAGTGCTGAAAATGTCTTCAACCAAGCAGACAGTAAAACAAAACAAGAAAAGGAGGAACACTTAGTATATGTTGAAAGTCAGACAGAAGTTCAGAAGAACTTAGATGTTGGCCAGGTATTAAAGAGATTGTCCCCCTCATCTTTTAGTATGAATGACAGTGAACAGGGAGTAATTGGAGGATGTCTGAGAGGGATGAAGAAGGTTTAACAGAAACCATCATAATTAAGGCAGATTCAAACTACTACTATTCCCTCTGCTGATGTCAGGAATCCTGCAGTAATCCCCAGCCCAAAATCTTGCTCAACTGACACATAAATAAGCAAGCTCAGAAGGAAAGCTTTTCTCTGTGTGCAGTGGTACAAATATATTCTAATGGTGAAGAGAAAATGTAACATGAAGCAAAGCAAAGGCTTCATGGTCAAACAAGCTGAGAAATCAAGGATGAAGAGAGGTGGCAGAGAACATGACAGTTTTTGTAAGAGTAACTTTTTGTTAAGAGAAGCATTTCATACTCAGGGAACAAATCATGATTTATCTAGATTTGCACAAAGTAGCTCTAAAGTGCTCAGTTGAGAATTACTGTCTAAAACATAAAACAGAGAGTAATTCAAGATGATTAATCTGAATGAAAAGCCTGTGTAAATGTTAAAATGGAAGTCTGTCATGTTGGAAAGGGATTATTGGAACTTTCAAAGAAGACTTTGGACACATTTTGTTGCAAATACCTGTTAGTGACTTTGAGCCAATAAACAGGTTTGCCTAAATAATAAAGGCCTTTCAAGGTATTGACAACAGTTAGGAAGCTCATATAAGAACTGGTTTATTTATAAGCAGAATAATGGAATTTTAACACAACATATCCACATCAAGACTTGATTTTGTGGAGCTCATAATTTGGCAGCAGAGGAGAAACAGAGATCCAGGTGTGTTGTTAGACTGTCAAACAGTTCAGAGCTTCTGGTGAGAGAGAACCACAAGAAACCCGAGACAAGCCTAACATGCACTGCAGATATATTTTATTTACAGTCACTGAAGCATACATATACCATACAAAATACTGCCACAGTGCTTTGTACATGATGTATGTTCTGATCACCAATTTTCAAATCAGATTTAGGTAATTTGGAACAGATCCTGAGAAGGAATGCTGAAATGACTGAGGGAAAGGACTACAGTATTTTGAGAGCAGTCAGAGAATCACATCTTGTTTTTCTTCTCAGATAAAACATCTCTTCATGTGTATGGCAATGTAAAAACAGGGTGGGAGTAATCAGCTTTAAACATAAAACTGGTACAGGATCAAAGAGAGAATTGGTCATACAAAATTTAACAAGGTTGAAATCACCCTCTGATTTCAATTAATGTGGTCAGGAAAAACAGGGTAAAACCAAATCTGTTTCAAGATGGATCCCAGCAGCCTTATGGACATTGCATGACAGATTCCTGGAGTTCTGGTGCAGTGTGAAAAATCTGGGTGTTGAACTTAGTCATCTGCTTTTAGAATTAAAAAGACAATTTATGTTTCTGTTCACTGACTTATGTCCATTTGTACCATATTTTTGCTGTTTGCAGTTAGTCCCAAACATCTGAGTTTTCATTTTTAGCTATATGTTGCTGTAGAGGATTTCTTCTTTCACCCCAAGAAACATCAGAAATTGGTCCCAGATAGGGAGGGAATGCTGGGAACTTGCAATGCTACTCTTGGTGGAGTTGAGAGATTTGTTATGACTTACTGGTGAGTCTGAACTGGTTGACAAATGCTTTCCATCACATCCAACATGAAAACCCTCCACAGCCTAATGGAACCCTCCCACTCTTTCTGATATGTGTGACCTCCCTCTTCCCAAGAGAAAATGTTTTTCATTTCAGTGGCTCCAACAAGTTAAAAAGTATGGAAAGGATAAAGGCTGTTATTCTTGTCAGCTTCTTCCTTCTTCCCTCAGAGTTAAATCTCTTCACCTTTAGTATATGAACTATCTTCAGCTGCTCTGACCATAGTGGAGCTGTTTTATGACCCACGGTGTGGAGGTGTGGCAGGAGCACATGCTTTCTGAACAAAATCTATTACAGTGGCAACTGTGGAGACTTGGAATCAATTTTCTATGTATCTCTGTGAAAATTTCAGGCAAGAGTTTTACAGAAAGATGATTCTTTTTTCGTAAACATCTATCAGACACATTCAATAAAATCAAATGCAAGTGGACACTTCCTCCAGCTCTTTTAAAGTTTTTATAGATTAAATTTTAGTCTTTCTTTGGGTGTTGCCTGAGTGGTAGTTTAAAGCAAATAAAAGAAATCTCTAAATATTGATTAACATCTAATTAAAGATTGATCCTATCAAATTATGTAGTCTGTAATTTTTATTAAATCAAATCTTTAGTCCTCTGTAGGAGAAGAAAGGAAAAAGGCCCACGGTGCTTTCTAACAATAACACTTTACTACTACAGTGAGCACAAAGGAATGTTGAAGTTATATAGCTGGATTGAAAACACGTGGCAGTTTACAAACGTGCCAGAAGTCCAGACAATTTTAGCTGTGAATGAGCTCTCATTTACAGCTTTCCTCAACAAAGAAATAAAAGTAACTTCTACAGTAATAAACAAGTCTGAGTAAACAGTCAGAATAAATGAGTGGCAATAACTTCCTGCTACTCTTTCTTTTGTGGTACCTTTTGTACAACAAGCCAACATACAACCCCAATGTCACTGAACACAGTGGGCAGACTTGGTGATCACTGAGCCAGACTCTGGGTCCTGTCCCTCCCTCTAAAATGAAACAGCTTTTTCCAAGAAAGAAAAAAAAAGATAACAAGTAAAATAAAAAATTCACCTCCAGGGTACTTCTTTTTCACAGGTAAATTGGGCAGATGCAGAAGGATGGAAATTAATCTCAAGGTTTTAGAGGAAGGAAATATCATCAGACATCTGAATGATCTGAACTCTCATGATTACTTATTCCTCAAAAAAGGATCATAAAGGAAATAAAACATAAACACAATGTGAATTGAATAGAATGATAGATCATCAGCATGACATTTTCATAAAAAAATGTTTAGGTTCAATAATCAGTTCTATAGACACTAATTATATAAAAAACCCAAACAACTGGATCACTATACTAAGCTTTATCTATGTCAATGAATTGAAATATTCTGCCATTGTCTGTAGTTTGTTTGATTCATTAATGAAACATGGAAAGATAAAAAATTAGGGGATCACAGTATCCTTCATTTACTCTGCTGACTTGAAAACAACCCAGAGTTTGTTGTGCTGTCTAAAAGGCAGTAACCATATTTTGAAGAGGAAAAAAGCACAGTAAAATTTTCTGGGGTTTCTATTAGCAGCATCCATATTGTCATTCAAGCCAGAAAATAACTTTGTCCTCAAAGAATATCAAAGAATGTCAAATTGCAATCTAGAATAAGTGAGGAGTGGAAGATTATATATATATATATATTTATAAAGTAAAAGATTCTTTTTTAATATCTGCCCCAAAGTGAACTTTGAAATGTTTAACACATCCAAAAAGATGAGTCTTGGTAGTTGTTCAGTGTATCACACTTGCTTCCTTCAAACATGTGGAAAAAAAATCAGGTTTCTATTGATATTATTAGGCATTGCCCCAAAGTGCTCCCAGGTAGAGTTGCCATACCAAGTATGTCTGTAAAAATTAAAATGTTCAAACCTGTCTCAGTATTTAAAGAGACTGTATATAGAAATGTAGCCTATTGAGTTACTCAGACAAAACTTTTTATTAAAAGCAAAAATAGTTATTTTTAGGCCAATTAAATAAATTCTTTAGTCAGACTGCATTGATATTATTTTAAAATATCATGTAAATAAATCACATCTGATATTTTTATAATTAAAGGTAATTAATGATCTTAATTTAAAACGTTTAATTTTAAAAAATCACAGAGCTTCAATCACTGCTCAATTTAGGCATCAAGAATCACTTGAAATGAATCAACACACTAGCAAGCAACAATTTACGGATGACTTATGATTAAGGACATTCTTACACCAGCCTTTACTTTGTCTAGCTGCTTGAAATAGGTCCCATAAGACTTTAAGGACAAGATTTGTCCTTAAAGTGGCCAATTCAGAGCTGTTTAGAATATATTTTTAAATCAATTCTGTGAGATATTTCAGATAGTAACCTTCATAGACAGCAGTGGAAGGATGATGCAACCTCTAAACTTCCACAGGCTAAATCAATGGCAGGGATCTGGCTAGGAACAGCAATTCTGCCTAAGTAAAAATGTCACCTTGTGATTACAAAGCTGTTTCAGAAAACCACATACTTTTAAAAAAGTTGTGAGGTGCTAAGGCTTTCGGGGGGGAAAAATGAAAAAAAAAAAAAAAGAAAAAGAAAAAATTAAATACAGAGAAGAGAAAGAAATGGAAGAAGGAGAAGAAAAAAAAAAGAGGATAAAAGATTGCTTTTCTAAGGGTCACAGCTATCTGAGAAAATAAACTACTTGGGATGAAATCTATGTTTCTGGAGCTGCTCCTGTCTTTTTTTTTTTTTTTTTTTTTTTTTTTTTTTTTTTACCATTTCTGGTATCTGTATGCTCGTTTGACATCCTCAGCTGAAAGCTGGGGCAATCTGCTGAAGAACATCCAGGCTCTAGTCCTGTCCTGTGCTCCTGTTATTTACTGGAAATGGATCCCCATCAAAAGAGCAGTAGAGCACTGCAGAGCTGCAGCCCCTGACCTGGGGCACAGCATCCTCCTCGAGGAGGATTGGTCTGAACCCACAGCTTCCACATCAGGCAGGAAACATCTCCTCACTGCACACCCTTCCAGAGATAGGCTGAGTGGAACATCTTCAATGGGCTGAAGGAAAATTTGCCATATCACATGGAACAAAGAGCTTTTACAGTGAGGAGGTAAAAACACCAGCCCTACCAAGAAAAAAAAAAAAATGTAATTGCAGCTTGGTTTACTTTTCTTGTTTGAATTGGTGTTAGGCATTTGCTGTGCTTTTTTCTCCCTACTAATTTCCTGTCAGGATTGGCAGCCAATGACTCACTTGCATTCACAGATGAGTATCACCAAAACATCAGTCTACAGCTCCTCTTCTCAATACTTTGATTTAATCACACAAAGCAACCCCCACACTGACCTCATGAGTGCAGCATTATTCAAAGCATTGGGCAAAAGCAAGGCCAGGTGACTTCCCTTCATGTCTGCACATATTAAAATCTCTGAAATCAGATATTCTAAGTACCCTGTCTTCACAGGGTTCCCAGAGTTCAAGGGAAAGAAATAGTGAGTAGCCCTGCAAAAGAACTATGTCATCTCTCCAAAAATTAAAGGAATCTGATGAGCAGGGCCATATTGAAGAGTTCATGTCTGGAGAGCCAAACTGGAGAGGCAAGCCTGTGGGTCTGCCAGCAGCTTCTCATGCCCAGAGAGAAAGCCTCTGTGGTTAATTTTCTGATCAGCAATGTTGAATCTATTTCCTGCATACTACAGAATATGCAGGATTCAATGGACATAAATTAGAGAAATTAAATAAATTAGAGGTCCTTAGGTAACGTTTTTAATCTCAAGATTCCACACACAACACTGTGGTCCCAACATTGTAGGTATGTAATACATGTTTACATAGCAAGGACCATGTAAACATGTATTACACGTGTTACTGAGAAACTGAGGAGGGCTTTTTCTGCAGCTGGCTTCCTGCCTACCAAGATATGGGAATGGCTAAAATCCTTAATGCTTGTATCAGAAATGACAGAGCAAACACTAGCCTGACTGACAACTTCTCTAATGGGCAAATCAAAAGTAAATGAGAAAAAGGAAAGGCAAGTGACCCGGTGAAGAACCAACAATTTGTCATTTGGGATGTTTTATTAGGCAGCTTGACAAATTTCCTTCTGGTTAACTGATTCAATTTACATTTCTCTATTTTTAATCTTTAATTTATTTCATACTCAAATATGATTGTTAGCCATTAATCAATAAGGTTTAAAGTGCTTATGATTAATGGCCAATGCTTTCAGTATAAATAAGAGATTCTGTGATGCTGGGATTTATCTGGCTCTAGAGATTGCAGGATTGCTCTGAGTGCTCATTCCTTAGTTACAATAAAGTGGGATTGGGAGAATTGATGAGATTCCGTGCCAGTGCTGTGCTAAAACGAAACAGGAGCAGCTATTTGGGATCTGCAAAGATGATAAAAAAGAAACCAAAGGGTTAACAGGACTATGCTTTGGATATAAGTAATGCTGGAGAAAATTAGCGAGTCTCCGTGCCACAGATAAGTAGGAATTTACAGCATCTATAGGGTAAAAAGCATCCGGGCAGATTAATGATGACTCCCCAGGGCTGTGCTGGGTCAGTGAGGATGCGGGAGAGCCGAGGGATAACGGGAGGGCGAACGGGAGCTGCGGGGCAGGGGCCGGGGGAGGCACCGGGGCGGCAGCTCCAGGCGGGGCAGCGGCAGAGGAAGGGTTAACCAGACGCCTCCGTGTGTTGAGATGCTAATTGTCACGACAGTGTATTACTTGAGGAAAGTAATTTGATTACTCGGAACTCCCACTAAGGAGGCGAGCTCGTGTCCCTCCATCTGCCGGGCGCTGTGAAGGATGATGAATTGAGCTCCAGATCCGCGTGTGATGAAGTCACTGTCAATCCCCGCCAGCCCAGCCCGCTGCCATGCCCACCGCACGGAGGGTAGCACGGCGATTCAACTTTCCTTGGGAAACCCGGGAGGCTCAGTAACCTGTTACTTGCTGCTGCCTGCTTTTTTCGCCTCTTTTTTTTTTTTTTCTTCTTCTTCTTCTTTTTCCCCTCCCCGTTCTCTGCCTCAGCGCTACAACTGAGTCATCCCGGTGCCCGTGGGTACCGCGGGCTGCGCTCCCCGCCCGGGCTGGCAGCGCGATTTTCGGCTGATGCAGATGTGGGGCTCGCCCGCCGGCGCTCCTGCCGCTTGCCGAGAAGCATTCGGGAAGCCTTAACTATGCATAAATCTGCAGAGTGAATGCTTTCTTTCATTCACTTGCTCCTATTATTTGATTTCTTGTAGGCCTCTGCGGCAGAAATGGAGAAAATAAGGTAAGTGAGACAGTTTATTTACATCTCATTATAGAGAAGAAATGTTCTGTTGCACAATGCACAATACAGGCTCTTGGAAAATATTTTGCTTGATGCGATCAGAGTAGAATACTGGATTGCATGATGATGCAAGGCAAGCTGTGCTTTAGAGACAAAAGAAAAGGAATGTGGTTGCTCTAGTAAATCTGTTTTGCAGAGATGTCAATTCAGAAAGCGTGTTTTACACACAAACGTTTTATTGCCAGATGCAGAGTATATTTGATTATATAAATGTTGTAACCACTTGTCCATTCACTGCAAGAGCCTGCCATTCCATTTAATGAGGAAAGTGGATCAATAATTCATGAAAAAGCTGAAGAAAATATAGGCTTGACTTCAAAGCATCTAATTAGTGTGGTTTGTTTCAATATAGCACTGTAACATTGGTGTTCGATTTTTGTTTTATATTGTATACCAGCCAGATAAATCTTGTCTCCTCTGTGTTTAAAATGTTGTCATACTGTACCAGTTTCTCAGCACATCTCTCTGCTTTAAGCAAAAGGAGATGGGTTTTATGACATAAGTTTTCCATCTCATGTCCTAGTGCAAGTCTGCTTTGTGGGATATTGCTTTCGTGTATGTTGTTGAGAAAGAAAAAGAAAGAAGAAAGCATTCTAGCCCTTTTCAATCAATGAATTAAAATTTAGTAAAACCTTGTCTACGAACACATTATCACAGTGATATGTAAGAGATGAACTTTTTACTATCCTTTAAATACTTTATGGAACTTCTTTTCATTATCAAATACACTGGCCATGATCTTACTTGGTTTTATTGCACAAGCTTAAATTCCTTCTCTGAACCTGGTAATTCTGTTTAGTGACAACTGTTGTCCAAGAACAACTTTTTAGATTTCTTCAGTTTGGAATGGCTATCCTGAGTTATTAGAAATGCAGAAAACTTCTGAAATTCTAGAAGTAACTGGTGAAGAAATGGCAAATGTAAAACAACAGTGATTTGATCAAGTGTTTAATGAATTCTGGGCTGGAAACAGATTCCTGTTTGTCATTTGAGGCGAAGGAGGTTAAGTCCCTTACAGTGGACTTGAAGATGCATGTCCAAAAGTTACTAAGAATGTATTTTTAAAGCACTTAACTTACACATTTTTGTAGAGGCTCATGACAACAGAAGTATTGTAACTTTTGGCTGATAGAAAAACACTGTTCCATGTATTATGGACTTTCATGTATTTAAGCACTATAATGTTAAAGCTGTGAGTTTTTCCTGAGTAATGCCTGAGAAAGTGCCTCGGTACCTGGACTGGTGCATAATAAAATTCCAAACAGTCACCCATAGTGTATGCACACTTCTGTCATGAATGACTCCCTTAGAAAATGCAAGTGAATATATATTTACATGTTTGCTTGATAAGCATGTGTGCACAAATGCAACCTAATACTTGTAATGCTTTCCTGAGCATATCTTGGCCTCTGCCTCCAATCTTGCCTCTTTTGTAATAATGGGCTGCAGAGCCCAGGAGAATGAGCAGAATGTAGTGAAAAAAGAAAGAATTTTCTGTGGTGAGAATAAACATTCATAAAAGTCCATTTTCCAAACACCACAATTTTGCAGCTGTCAGGCTTGCTAGTCTTTACCTCAGTACTACCCAGATGGAAAAGCCAACCCTGCCCCACTGAAACGAAGTAGAAGCTTCATTATTAACTTCACAAACAGAAGGGTCAGACTCTCTCAGAAGTTTGTTAAAGAAATTTTCTGTTAAAAATTCTTGTGTGCAGAGGTTGATTCTGGCAGAGGTTTGTCCCCATCACCCCAGCAGGTGCAAGGCCATTTCCAGAGTCCCCTGTGCTCCTTCCCAAAAAGCAAGCCAGGCTGGGGGAGCTCCAGCAGGACCCAGTGCAGAAGCTGCACTGCTCTGTCCCAAACTTTTCCAGGCTCCTGTCAACAGTCACTCTCTTGGATGCAAACAGACAGAATCCTTGGCAGTTTAAGGAAACTCTCTGGAGTTGTTATCTTAAATAGCTGGTAAACTCACAGCCTGGAGAGAATTAGATTTTTTCCTAAACTTGTCAAAGTGTGGTACCCAGGTAAAAAACAAATTACCCTGTGTTTTAACCACAGTAGCTTCAGAGAGGTCATGAAGAGAGATAACCTGAAGCTAGGAGAAGAAAGAACTGAGAGGAAAATGGCAGGCTGGGAGGAAAGAGGTATTTTTTGTTATATGCAGAAACCAGTGTAACATGGAAAACCCATTCCCACATGACACTCCATTATGTTCTGCCCTATCTCCTGTGCCCAGCTCCTTCCCCACTCTTTTTTTTTCTGCCAGCTGAGGATATCCCATTCCACATCACCTGGGATGGTGTTGGCCCAAGGACTAGAGGCTGAGCCCACAGCAGCTCTGGGGCTGGGGTGCATGGGGGGTACAAGACTCCTGCAACAGAGGGAGGAGAAAGGGGCTCTGTAATGAGCAAAAAGGAAACAAACCTTGTTAGGAAACAGGACAGCAGGGGCAAGGTGCACAACCACAGGACAGTGAGGCCAGGTTGAAAATGCTCAGGGTTAGAGTAATGGAGTGCTCCTTAAGAGAAGAAAGTCTTTTAAATGAGAACAGGTGACAGTCCCTGGGAGCTCACAGGGCCAAACATTTTATGAAGGCAGCCTCGAAAATCTTTGTGTGAGCTTTGTTCATTCCCCAGCCCAGAAGAATGGGGATCCATGTAGGGCATCCCCAAGGACTGGGGTAGCCAGGCCCATGCAGAGAGAGGGTTGAATGCAGGAGCCTGAAAAATTGATCCATGGTGGCTTGTGCTTTGTTCAGCCATAAAATTCATTGAGCCAGGCAGCACAAGCAATAGTGCAAAGTACAAGCTTTATGGCTGCATTCCTTCACTGAGAATCTGTCCAGAACAATGTGATTCGTCTCACATAAGGCAGCAATAATTCCTCTTGCAGACCAAGGAGCTGCTGTGACCTGCAATGTCACATGCTGTCCTTTTCAGCAGGGGCTTGCTGTGATGGAGTTATGTGTGGAAGGAGCAGTAGGAAGCAGAGGTGGGAGGTTGTCAGTATTTAGCCTGACACAGGGACACCTTCCTCTAGATGTAGAAACATGCAGTTTTGTGCTAAAACTTTGACTGAAAAGGATCCTTTTTTGCAGTGAAGTCTTCTCACTGTAAATGATTCTTGGCAGTACAGTGTTACATCTCAAGGTACCAATATGTGAGGCAGAAGTAAGGCTAACTACTAACCACAAACCTCTTGAGGATCTGCACTTATGTAGGTTGGCTGTGAATGGTTAGAGTCACTTTAAGCATTAATTACTTCTGACTCCAACCTTTTAAATACATTTTTTTGGACCTGGTTCTTTTTCATGTCTATGAACAAGGACTGAAAATCTTAGTTAATAAAGTGAATTTCAAATATACCTATACTATGTTATTTTGACTCAGCAATATGCTATCTTTGGTGCATATATGCAAAAGAAGCACAAGCCTTCCAAGCCTGAGGCTTTGTAGATCTGTGGTGGCTGGCACAAAAAATTGCCAGTACACTGGAAACTACTCCTTCAAGTCAGATTGAAACCATAGGATGGTTAGATGTGCAAATGAAAGATCAGTTCCACTGCAACTCCTGTACAGACTCCTGGCAACTTTTTCTTTGCTACCATTCCATCCTGCTTGAAATACAGGTTGTAATATTCAAACTTTCTAGTGAGGATGAGGTAAAGTTTAGCAAAACATAAATCTGGAAATACTTTATACATAAATATTGACCAGCTTCTCTGGTTCCTTACACTGAGGAATATCTCACTCCACAGGAAATGTGTCACTTAAAGAGACACATACTGTTCAATAAAAGCTTTCTCTTTTTTTTTTTAATACACTCCTAAAATTTCAACAACAATTCAGAAACTCTATAAATCAATATTCTTAGTTCTAATCTTTCAAGATCCACAACAGGCTGAACTGTATATCTAAAAGTACAGAAAACAGAGCACATCATCACCATCACCCACTGCACAGTGTCTCTAAGGTGACTGAGTTTTCACTTTACAACATAATAATGGTATTCCTCAACTGAGGATTACTTTATTTTGGTAGAATCAGTAGGGGCACTTTATCAATTACCCAGGGATCTCTGATAAAAGTGACCCATGCCTCAAGGAACCTGTGAGGTAACATCTTCACTTCACTGCAGTCCTTGTTTCAGAACATATGAAAGCAAAGTGGTTTGTTTTGCACACACAGCTGGTAGGAAGTCAGCAGCTTGATCCAAGTCTCTTGAATTTTTAGACTTGGACTTTTCTCAAGCATGTTTGAGTTCATCTGTGGTAAGGAAGAAATACTGCTTTCTTTAAAAGGAACATCAGAGGCACATGCAGTTCTGGAGAAAAGCCTCTGCCATGGTTTGCTGGAAATGTAAATACCTTCCTAAATGCCCACCTGATCATGCTGCCTTCCTTGTACTTGGTATAAATATAGCCCTCTTCATATGCTAATGAACACACTGCAATTTCCTGCCATCCCCACCTTGTCCTTATTCCTCTCTCAGCCTGTATCTACATTAATTTTACCACTTACTTGAACACAAGTGGAGGATTTTTTTCCCCAGGAAGTTAAGCAACAAACACGGTTTACTTTACCCTGGGTCTGGTCTTCACATCCACAGCTGATGTGCTGGGAGCCACTGCCTTGTACAGAAGCAAAAAGCCAGAGGACAGCAGCAGGGCTGTGCAAGAAGCAGCTCCACCATCTGCTCAGCAGTGTCTTCAGGCTCTAGTTGATGCTGGGATGTGAAACCCCAGCTGTGGACACAGGCAAAGAGATGGAACAGGGCAAGCTTGGAAGAAATGGAGCATAGGGAAATGCTAGCATGAAAGGGCCAGGAGTCTGGGGTCATTGGAGGTGATGGTAAAAAGTCATCAAGGTGGGGGAATTTGGGGTGCATTTTGAAAGATGGAGAAGAAAAGGAAAAGAATAAAAAAGCTGCCTAACATATATTCAAACAGGTACAAGAGGTTTTCATTTTTCCTCTGTTTTGCTAGCTGTTTTTATCTGCCAGGCAGTCCTAGCAGCAGTGACAGCCCTGCAGTGCTGTTTTCAGCACATCTGGTTTGTTCTTGCTGCCATCCAGGGTGTGACTGTAGCTAAAGCATGTGTTTCCCTCTCCCCCTGAGACTACACTCAGGTTTGAGTTTGGTGGATGTCAAACACAGCAATGGGAGCGATGGACACACAGATATATTCACAGCCCCCAGGGGAGCTGTATCCCTGGAACTGGGATTGGTTGAGGCACAGAGCCATGCTGATCTACCTATTCCAGTACCTCTGAGAATGTTGTTAGTGCTGTCAGAGGCACAGTATGCTCGTGCAGCTTATCACACCTAATTTCCCTGTGCTAGTCAGAGAAACCAGCGCTACTTCAGCTGAGGAAAGAGGGTTGCTGCTATGTTGTCCTACAATTCTGTGCCCTGAGCTTCTGTCTGCTGCTTGGAGGAATGATCTAAAAGGCAGTGATATCAGTATGCAGGAAACCATCCCCATCAGCTGAAGTAACAAGTGATGTGTTATAGCATCCTTTAGTTCTAGATAAATAGTGAGTGAAGCAAAAGCATCCACTAAACAAGAAACACAGCAGAAACAGAGGGCAGAGCAGATTCAAGTTGAATGAAACCAGGTACCAGAGCTGTGTAAAGTGGCCTGCAGGGACAAGTGGGTGATGAGCAAACATCTGAAGAGACCAAGGAAGTAGGTAGGAGTAGATGAGCCATGCCATCAGCCAGGAGCTGCAGTGAGTCATGGGGAAGAGGCTGGACCTCAGTGACGCCTAGCTTACAAATAATGTTCTACCTACCCCTTTCTTGCAAGGCAAAATGCAGCACTGAACAATGCCATGAGCTTCTCAGAAAAGAAAAATAAATAAAAAGGAGGCATTTTGGACAAATATTTAAGAAATAAAGAAAGAAAGTTCCATTTTGTATAGTACTTGCGATTAGTTCAGAACTTTGTATCATGAGGAGCAGAACTTACAGAACAGGGTTTTTGTTGTTGGGCTCTCCCCCTTCAAGCTCCAAAGTCACAATTTTTCATGATTTTAAGAAATCCAAAGGTGGGAGAATTGAATGCACCCCCTTTATTGCTATTAGGCTTCAGTTTATATAAGCACTTTGACCAAAGTTTCTGGGGGTATGTGCTGAACACTGAAAGCAGCAGCTTGCAAAGCAAACAGTGGCAGCCACTGCAGCAGTAACAAAAAAATCTTATAAGATGAGGAATACAAGAGGTTTCACGCTATGAACCCCAGATGGTTCAAGGACAGTACAGTTTGTGAACTGCACTTGAGTGTGCTCTGTGGTGAAATCAAGTAGATTTTGAATGCTTGCTGCTGCTACAGCTCACAGAGTGATGAGAGAAAGGAGATAACTTGTCTGCAGCACTTTATTACAGGCTTTTTGCAATTTCCAGCTCTGCTGCTGCTGGCATGGCTTAGGCAATTTAATTTGCCAATCAATTCTTGATTTACACACAAGTGATTTCAGAATGCATTCAAATAAAAACTGTATCACCACAGTTGATGCAGTATTCTTTAAAACTCAAAAGCATCTGAAGTATATCAAAACTATTAAGCTTTTCACATTAAAAAATTGAAAAGACTGAATTGCCTTTATGTTTTAGTGATGACCTAAAGCCAGCTTAGCATGAAGTACAATGTGCTGAAAAATAGAGAGTAGACAGTGAGATGTAACCATGCTTTTTGGAATTCATGAATGTGAGGATTGTAAAACATACAGAGCCCTCCAGTAGAACAGCAGGTTCATAAGTTCCTGTAACTCCTTGAAGGTTTCTCTCCTGTGTGTGACTGTCCTGCTGCTCGTGTGAACTGCACAATTGTTGTTATTCAACTCTTCCAGGAGAAACAAGATCCACCTCACTGAACAGTGCAGAGTCACTGCCCATTTCTTGATTTGTAGTTATGTTTGTACTGGGATAAAAGTGAGGGCCACCATATCACATGCAGCTCTATCCTTCCTTAAAGCATGACTTTCTTCACATGTGCATTTTTTAAGGCTCTGAAAATCATTGAAAAATCAAACTGTCATCCTGAACTTGCCCAGCTGTCACCGTGTCAGCAAAACCAAAACTGAGAGGTTGTGTCCAAGTGAACATACACACACAGCTCATGCAGCAGACTTCCCTAAGAGGCAAGCAGTAATTGAGCAGCATGCTGTTGGCAAAGCAGTGGCTGACTGACTTACATGACATACTAGGACATTATGACTATACAAATGCCATTTCAGCTGTTCAGAACAAAATGCAAATTTTTACCACCTTGCCTTGATTTTTCCCATTTTCAAAAGAAGGAGGAGAAAGAGGAGAAGGATGTCATAGAAAAGAGGAGCTTCAAACTTGTTTGGAAACCACTGAGCTCTTCAGGGAGTCACAGCTGTTCCACAAAGACCCTCATGTTACAAAGAAACTCTCATGACTCAGCAGCTCCCAGTCGCTGCCTTCTGTTCAAGACCAGTTTCATATCCATGTCAGAGCAAAGGGCCTTAACTCTGAAGCTTCCATAAAAATCAAGTCAAGCAAATGAGCTCATTTTATGGTTCTGTTAGCTGTAACCACCATTTAGACAAAAAGATCAGTTTAAGAAACTGCTCCATTTTTAAGGCATTCCAAGAACTATACTGGAATTCCGAGCAATGAATGGCTACCTAATCTTTTCCCTTGACATAGCCCAAGAGCTCGTTCTTGCAGCAGGCAATTTGAAGAGAGAAGCAATCAGCACTCCTCTTTTCTGTGCTTGCTAGTTTAAAAAGTGTTAAATCTTTCTGCTGCTATTTAACTCAGGGATGCTGGCTTAACCAAGGTATTGCACATATTAACACATTATTCAGTACTTCACCTGTACAGAGTAGTCTACAGATAAAAAAGAAATTGCCTATATATCAGCATAATTGGTCTTACTGCTAAAAGTTCTACAGATGTAGGTGTTTGAAATTACATTTAAGTAGCACTAAATGTGTGGCACGTGAATTTGCATGCACATATTTAACTAAGTTTGTAACTGCTGGTTCACTTGCCCTTTGAGAAGCCCTTTTTATGAAGCCTATCTCTGTCCTGTAGCAAGGAAGATTTCCAAGGAGTTAATCAGAAGCAGTCCACACCGAGGTGTAGCAAGTACATTCCAAGATTTAAAGCAGATCCATGAGTGGCTGAAAAATACATATTTTGCAGCTCTGCCCAATATTCTTATCAATTCAGTAAGAAACTAGCAACAAGGTATATTCATGGACAGAAACATCCTTAATGATGAGGCAAGTGCTGTTTTATATAGGGAAATTGGATTTTTGAGGCTACATTCAAACAATCTATAGCACTGAAACAGTTCTGTTTGAATTCAGAATAAACTATGTTTATTTTTGACTCCCAGCTTATGAATAAAAATGATGCTTTTATTTGCATTTGCATTCAGATTTAAATTGATAAGAGACCAAGAAATAAAGAAGGAAAGATTGAGTCAAATACTCTGAATACTGGGCAAAAATGAGAAAAACAGCAAACTAGCCCAAAGCAATGCAAGTAGAGTGATGAAAGACAGAGCAGCAATAATATTGAAGTAATTACTGGGAAAGCAACAGCACACCTCAAAACACAGAAAAATTTGATTGTCCCAGTCACAAAACTGACCAGGAAGTTTTTACACAAGCCCCAATGGTTCTCTGCCCTACTCCTTTCTGGTGCTGAATTCAGACAGGCTGTTGCTAAAAGGGGTGCATGACTGGCCTGGGTTATTTTTGTCCAAATCTTCTCAGCAGCTGGCCCTCAATCCCACTTTGCCATCTCCTTGCAGCGCTGCAAACGCAGAGCTGTGCAGCAAGGGAAGCACCTGGAGCAAGACCCTGACAAGTCTGAGCCCCTCCAGTTCCATTTCAGTTCTGAGCCTTCACAAGCCCTTTTGGAAAAGAAATACACGTCCTGCTTATCCCTGTGCTTACTCTACCGATGTCACCAGGTGTGATGGGCATGAGAGGCAGGTTTCCAGGTAGATTTTCAGCCAACACTTCAAAATGTAGTCTAGAATGTCCCAGTTAATGCCAGTCTTTGCTGTGGAGCCCCTAGATATCTGAGAAGCTTGCAGAGATCCCCAGGTAAATGGGGCTGATGAAGGTAATGTGAATGATGGAATTTTCTGTTTTCTCACTTGTGGAAGGAAAGCAGTACCCTTGCTCTGTAGCTGCAACTACTGCAGGCCCCTTGCTAAAAAGACATTCCCAGAGTGAAGTCTCCCAAAGCGTGTTTTCATGGTTTATTGTTCCTGTTTTATTTCTTCATGACATGCTGACAGTGTCTTGTCTTTACATCAAATGTTCTTTATAAAACTCTTTCACTCCAGAAGGGACCAAGAGCAGGAAGTTTCTAGGAAACACACAGTAGACTCCAGTTCCATGTGAAGGAAAGACCAAGAGTCCTGGCTTTTCCATGAAGAAGGTTAATTAGCCCTTTGTATAACTCAAGGGGTAGCTCTGGCAACAGACCATATGAGCAGGAGAGGGAAGAAATGAGTCATAGGTAGAGGACACTGACGTTTCTTTGGGCCAAATTTAGCTGACCTGGACTGTTTAGTAACAAAGCAACTTCCCTCCCTCCCCGCCCCACTTCCCTCCTTCTCAATCTACAAGAGAAATCACAACCTAAAAATCATGATTTTTTTTTCCTCAAAACTTAAAAATGCTTTAAATTATAGCACTAAACAGGTACTCTGCTAACAAAGGTCAGTTCAGAGGACTAAACCTGTGTTGTGTACTACATATGACGCAAAAATCTCTAGATAAGGTAACTTCTGGAAACAAGAACATTTTTTTCTCCACCTTGACAAAACTGCTGATGCAGAGTTTTATGGTAACCGTAGACTTCAACTTGCTTTCCTGTAATTGTGTTATGCTTTTTAAATTGATAAAGCCTCAGCAGATTCACTTACTAGAACTGATGGGCTTCACATGCTGTGACCTTCTGGAGGGATTTCTTTACAAACTAGAACTGATTATCATCTGAATGTAAAAGAAAAAATCTCCAAGAGAGATGTCCCATTAATTCCAGCACACAGTGACGTGGAGCTGTGTGAGAAAAACAGTGTTAATCTAGACAGTTTGGCTCAATACACTTTGCTTTTAAGAACATTTATTTTCACCTAAACCCATTCTTTTTTAATGCAGTGATAACCCTCCCATGATCCAGTGTAAAAAACATTTTTTATAACCTAAGAATGTGAAGCAAATAAGCATCATTTTACTTGGACTCAATGAACATGGAAAGTTTGCATTACAGTTTTGATAGCAAAATCTTAAGGAATGCTTTTCAGTAACACAATGTGGACTGGACTTTTCTACTGTGGCTTTGAAGTTACTTTGCATTCTCATCTCCATCCCCCAAAGAGAACTCCAAATTCTAAAACAATAAAAACAAAGTCTGCTAAGATTTCCATCTCAAAGTTCCTATAGCACTGAACTACTAATTATCATGGCAGGCAGAGCAGACAGTTCTGATCAAATTGCCAGCATGGATTTGTAGACCATCTCATCTCCTTATTTATCTCTATGGGCACAACATTGGGAAACATCTGAAGATATAAATAGGCATAGATGTGGTTGCATGCTGAATTCTAAATAATTGAATGAATCCATTACTGCATCCTTGGAGGACTCCAATTTTTTCCCAGAACTGCAACTCTTTTTTGAGTGTTATCTACCTCATTATGCATAGATTAGTTACATTACATATTGGTTTGCACAGACCACACAGAAGCTGAAGAGCTTGCTACAGTTTTGCAGAGAGATTAATTGGAAAGAGACTTAAGAAAACAACATATTCTTTTTTCTAAAAGGCTATGCTATTTATACATTTTCACATTCATATAAACAATAAAGCACTCATATGATGCTCCTGTCATTCATATCCAGAGTGTTTCCAGCTATAAGTCTGCATGCATGCACCCATAGTTGGCATACAGCTGCAGCATGAATTTACAGCACAAATTGTCTCCTTATACTTTTGTTGTGAACCACTGAATTGAACATTGCTTAACTACAACTTTCACAATGACAGAAGGCATTGTTATTAACAGCAGAATCAGTAAAATCAGCAAAAACTATTATCCCCTTACTTGTGGCAACTCTTTTGTAGAAAGCTCTTAGCTGCATTTTCTGTTCTTACCCTGGCTACTTTCTTCAGCACTAGAAATGGGGACGTTGGCCTGCAGAGTCATTGCCAAATTTAAGGGCAATTATGCAATGAGCAGAGGAAGTAAGAGAGGTCAGAGATTGTACCTCTGCTTGAAATGCAGGTGGTGAAAGTGCTGCCATGACTGAGTTGAAAATATGGACTGAGGTCCAAAGATTTGAAGCCTCTAATGGTCTTGCTCTGCAGACACAGGTTGCAGCCACACTCATTAAAATGTTCTCTGAAGCACTGTCAAAGTTCAAAGGATTTCCCTTCTTTTTTTTCTTTTCATTTTTTGAGCACTATGCCACAAATTGCTATCTCCTCACAGAATACTCACCACTCTTTCCAGAGTAATGAAGAGTTGGAGTTAGAAGCTGGCAATCTCTCATGGGCAATGTGTCAGACTGTATTTTTTGTTCCTAATTTAGTTTAAACATATTGGTAGACAACATTGAGAAGCTGGGAGCCACTGCCTCTCACAGATGCTTCTATCAAGATGCTGTGGATCCCAAATCCCAGCCCTGTGCTGACCCTGTCAGATTAGCAGAACCCCCCCAATGTCTGCAGACCACTGGGAGCCCTTTAGAAGGAAAATTTTGTAAATGTGCAGAGTATTGCTTCTATTTTTTTTCCCCTGACTCACTCATTCTGCATCGCTTGACATTTTAACATATTGCCATATTAACCACCAAAAGTCTGATCCATGAGCATGACTTCAAACGTGTATTTACAAGAGTAGAGATGCAGTGGCATATGGACCACCAGCTGGTGAGAAGTAAGAATGGTACTTTGTGCAGCTTGAGTCACTAAGTAATTTAAAAAAAAAAAAAAAAAAAAAAAACCACCAAAAAACATCTCTACAGTCAAAAAGTTAGAGACAAAAGCTTGGTTTCTTTGAACTGGAGTACTTTGAAAGGACAGTTGCAACAAGGCCAGTACTGAGAAAGCACAAAATCTGGAGGCATTAAATAAACTAGAAGTTGTGTTGTTTATTATAAGAGGTATATGCAAACAAGATGCTTCCTGCCAAGTCTAAGAAATAGTACTGCAGAGGGAGAGATGTGAGACAGAAAAAAAGAGTGATGACAGTCTGTTCCTCTGGAACAGGAGGAATGAAAATCACTTTGAGACCCAGGGTGACACTGGGGGAAGTGTCTTTTTTATTGAGGTCATAACCACCTACACTCAAATGCAGAAGTCTCCAGAGCCTTTCTCCCCATCTCTCCCTAGTCTTGTGTGTTTTTCTCATGTGTTTCTCACCCATTTACCTCCCAGAGGAATTCTCCTCCTGGAGGAATTCTCCTCCTGCTCCATCAACAACTTCACCCTTTCCCTCCCCAAATGTTGAGTGAGGTCTGCAGAACAGTGGCTTCTGGTATTTCCCACCCAGCAGTTTTTAAGAGATTAATCTCTTATTTAAGTTGCCTCAGCTTGAGTGCTTCCAGGAAGTAGTGTCCTCCTAGTCTGATCCTCAGACCATTATTTTTCACGATATTACTCCAGAAACAGCTGAAAACTCCATGCCTACGGACATGCAACTTTAACAAAGATTATTTTTCATCTAACTTCAGAGACTGAGATTTAATATTCTGCTTTAATGCCAGTCTATTTCATTATCTTTTTCACTTTTGTATTTCCCTTGAAGCCCAGCTGAGGAGAAACCCAGATTTCATAGGACAGTTCTGCAGTCTCTGTTTGCAGTGCTGCCAACCACTGGGCCCCCTCACCTCTACTCCCTTGCCAGACCAGGAGATGTTCCTGTGGCTCTCTCAGAGCCTCAGAGAGATGCAAGAAGAGGGAGTCTCCTGCAGTTCCATCAATGCAGCTGCTAATCAGAAGCTGTTTTTCAATAACTGGGAACTTTTTTGAGAAAGTAGTAAACAGAAAAAGAAAAAAAAAAGACTATTTGCCAAGGGGAAAGATATGTAGATAAACATTTTTTTTGTAATGGGGAAGGGAGTTAGAGAAGGACAGGCCTGTTCCTTCAAAAAAATAGAATATTGTCTGGGACTATTAAATAACAATATAACTAATTACCAAGATAATTTTCTTCATGCTGGAGCACCAAACAGCTGAAATACAGAAGCTGCTGAGAGCACTTACTATAGTAAATTACTGAAATGCTTCTCGTGGTTTATTTTGCTGAATTAGGTACTGAAAGGAGTGTGTTACATTATTTCTCTATTGACCCTTCCACATGTGATTATTTATTATTAGATGCATAAGTACGAATCAGAGAGGAAGGTCAAGTAACTAATGGCTCTCATCAGCTGTAGAGCATTTTTGGCCCTGTAAAGGTAGAGACATTGTTTACCTGCATAATAAGAGTGATGTGAGTGATCATTAGAGTGCTTGAACATCAGTCCCATTAAAAAACCTCTCTAAACCAGCATGGAAAGCATTCACCTTGCAAAAGTTGTACTGGAATTGTAATGTAAAGGAAATACAAACCATGCCTTTTTGCCTACCCTTCCCTGAACAAAGAGCAGAAGCTCAGCAGCGAGAGAGAGAAATCTGAAGTCATTGCTTCCACTGTGTAGGTTTGTTGACCAACAAAGGAACTTTTGGGCTTCTGGATGTCATCCCTTTTTAAGGAACTCTCTGTGGCTCCTGCAAATTCTTCTGCCTTCTTAAAGGCAAGGCTGAGAACAGCTAAGTGACTTCTCCAAATTCCTTGAGGGGTTTCTGTCAAAGCCAAGAGACCACATGCCGGGGGGGGGTTTTGGTTTTTTTTGGTTTTTTTGATTTTTTTGCAATAAGATAAAGAGGGCAGAGAACACAGAACAAGAGAGCAAAGTTCTTGCTCCAGAAGCAGAATAACCATTTCTGCAATGAGTAGTTTCAATCTGCCAAGGAGCAGGGTCAAGTTCCAAAGCAGAACATCCCTCAGCCAAATCAAAATGCTCATGGAACTGCTAACTTCTTCCCTGTCTCACAAATTATTTCCAAAAGACTACTTTTCTTCCCATTTCCTCTCCACAGAAGAGAACCCTTGTGAGGACGGATCCAGATACAAAGACTTTCTTAACTTGATCCTAAGTACAAATAATCCCCACAAAATCACTGCTACTCTTTGCACAGATACAAGCTCCTAACATCGCTTAGGGGATACTGGATAAGCATCATTGCATATATTCTTGCAAGAAAAGTACTATTAGCAGTATATTTAAGAGTTAAATCCACCAGCAGTGTGAGCAGACTCAGCTGCATTCAGATCAAAATAGTTAATGCAGTTTCTACAGGTAAATTTCAGAATTATTTATTCTGATGTTTTCCTGTGCGTTAGAAAAGGTCATCCTATAAGGAGTAAAAAAATGTGAGATGAAGGCAATTACCATGACTTCAGTTTCAGTGGTGGAGTTTCCTCCCCCCCTCTTTCTGACACATTTCAGCTTCAGGGAGATAAGCCCAATCCTTGCTACCATATCTATGCCCTTTTCAGTTTATGGTAATTGCTGTTGTGTAGCATCACCCTACTGGGGCCTCTGCTCTATCCTCCCCCCCTATTTTGTGCAGGCAGTAGGAGAATTTTCTTTTGATTTATTCTTCTAATAGCTTCAATGATGTCAGAATATTAGAACTGCCTATTATCTAAAGGTTGCTTTGCAAATTCACTTTAAATGAAAATGTAACTTTTCAGTCATTAATGCACCAAAAGAAGTTGTGGTTAGAGGAGAAGATGGATGGTTTGGAAGCTTATCAATTACATTTAAAAGCAAATTATCAGTGACAGAATCTAGGTGAAACAGGCAGCAGAAGAAATGAAAAGACAGATTGAGATATCAATCAAAAAGACTTTCACATCCTTTTCTTGTTGCAGGGCTGACTAAAGTAGGCATTTAGAGGGATGTAACAAAGCAAAGAGATTCTTCTGCCATCTGGGGAAACCTGAGGCATTTCTGCTGCCCAGCCACTCTGGGCAATGCATCCTGCATTGAATGGATGTTGGCAAAAATCTGGAGATGCCATGGGATACACCACACACACTCCTTACAGGTCTGAAAGGCAAGGGTTAAAGAAACCAAGAAGGTTGTTCAGTAAGAGGAGACTTTGTATCCAAGCTGGAAGCATCTTTGCAGGGAAATTTTTGAAGCAGACTAGTTTAAGAAAAATATTTTATTTCTCAAAACCAAACCAAACCAAAACAAACAACAACAAAAATAAAACATCCAGAAAAAAAAAACCCAAAAGGCAAAGAGATACTGCAAATCTCTCAGAGGGAACTTAAGATTTCAATGTCTGTATATATGTAATCTTAAACATTTTTAGACCTCAGTTTTCATCTGTAAAATGGGAATGGTGGAGACCTCTCTTTGAGACTAAAAAGACAACATGAAGTAAGGATATAGAAAGCTATGAGGCACCTCCATCAAGTGGTTATTTTATTCAAATATACCAGGTGCAGTTAGGACAAGAGAGTTTATTGATTAATAGGACACCAGAGGAAGATTCAGATCTGCAGATGACTCATTGCATAAGGGTTAATATTTGCTATCTGACTCTATGTCATTAAAAGCTCATAAGTTACTCAGTCTTCATTAGATAAATAAGGCATTGCAGTAGTTTCTGGGCAGTTCTTCACGTTTAAAGTTGTACTCTTTGCTTTGACTTGGGAAGAAACAATGCATTTTGTTTTTTCTAACTCTTGCATCTTTTGCTCCCATTCTCAGAAGTGCTGCTTGGACTCTAAGTTCTGCATTATAAACTGCATTCTAGATATGGATCTCCCATATTTAGGTGCTGTGATTGTTCAAAGGACTCTCCAGCTGGGTAGCAAGACTATTTGAGTGCTAATACAGTGATTGTAAAGAATGGGACATCAGCTCCCATTTTAGAACATAAATCTTGGCAAGTTTGAATGGAGTGTATTCAAACGGGAACAAATGGACATTTTCAGCATGTAATTTGAAACAAAACATTCAGCACTTACATGAATAAACTCAGCAACTGCAGCACCCCTAGCCCAGTCTAAGAGCCTGTGGGTGGCAGTTCCAAGCAGCAAGGGAGAGCACCTGGTCCTGGGGTTCTGCAGTGGCAATCCTGCACTCCAGGCCCCTTTTCTGCAGCTGCAGGTTCCAGCTAAGGCATTCACCTGCCTTCTTTATCTGTGGCTCACAGACAGACAACCCCAGCTTCTTATGGTTTCCACGAGGAGAACTGTACCAGCACTGCATCTATTCAAGTGTCAGCCTTGGGTACATTATACACAGATGTCTGTGTGCTTATGGCCACATCCATTCCCTGCTGCTGAGTCTTCCTAAAATGCACTTTCAAAAGTTCTCCCTAAAATTAATGTTAAGCACAGCTCCTTACACTTGCAGTACTAGAAGTAAACTTCATCTTTCCAACTGAGAGAGTTAAAAAAAAAATAAAGAAAAATCTGTGTGGGGTTGAAAAAGTGCCTTGCAGATCAGGCTGCTTTTCCTCAGAAGTGAGCACCTTGTCTGCTTGTGGCATTTTGCTCTAGCAGAGAAGGTGTCATGCATCAAAGTAAAATGATATCAAAGATGGCTGGAATAAGAATGAATAAACAGTGAAGATGCACTGGGAAGACCTTTAAAACACACAGGTGGAAGAATTATTGTCTTCTGGCCATTCCTGCAGTACACCAGTGATGATGCTAAAGCACAAAGACTAAACTGGATTTTCTACTGCACGCTACAGACATGCTTCCTCCTTAACCCTGGGTAGTTATATTGAGTTCAGTGAGGAAGTTTTACATTAATGGAGAAAGGAAGGATGCTCAACCTTTCACTGTGCAGCAGCTGTTAAAGCCACTGAGAGGACAAGCATACAGTCATTTTTTTTTTCTGATTCTCATTCTAGTAGTGCCACCACCAATGTCTGCATAGTCAGATCCTAGCAATCACCTCTGCCATGCAATGGGACCACTAAGATAAGAGAGTTGCCCACCTTCCTTCAGCAGAAAAAAAGAGTCAAAAGCCAGACAAAAACTATTAATAATGTCAGTGGAGAAAACAAGCACAGCTAAACACCAGATAAAATCTCTTGGAAGGCTGAATCTGTTTAATTAGTCATAGGTTGAGCATGTCCTCTTGGAGAAAGAAATACTGAGAGAGCTGGGTTTGTTCAGACTGGAAGAGTGGAGGCTCCAAAGAGACTTTTTTGTAGCCTTCCAGTAATTAAAGGAGGCTTATGAGAAAGGAGGGGACACATTGTTTAGTTTTTGTAAGATTAGTTGAGAGAAGACAAAGGTAAATGGTTTTAAGCTAGAAGAGGGTGTATATGGCTTAAAAAATTTAAATTGTTCCTTCAAGGATTTTTAATATATTTTTTTAAGGAGGTTGGTGCAATGCTGGCAAAAGTTGGCCTTAGAGGTGGTAGATATCCCATCCATGGAAACATTCAAGTTCAGTTTGGGTGGGGCTCTGAACAAAAGAAACTAGTTGAAGATGTTCCTGCCCATTGCAGGGGCTTTAGTTGGACTAGATGACCTTTAAATGTCCCATCCCAACCAAATTTTTCTGAGATTCTATGTCCACACAAAAGGCTAAGCAAGAATTACTCCACTGAAACTTTCCACTAGAAACTGCGAGGCAGCCCTGAAAGTGTGAAATTCTCTAACAGATTCAGTGCTTTGCTATCAAATCTTCTGCCCCCTTCACCAGTTCTCACTAATGATTTTCCCAACAGACAAAAATTTTGCAGTGTTCCTGCTTTGGGTTTTCTCTAAATGGAACATTTTTCTTGGTGTGCATTTTGGTCAAATTTAAGTCTGGTTGTATCAATGGTCTGAGACCACACAATAGGAGAGAGAAAGATTAATGTAGAACGCTTAGGGAGATTATGAAATTCTCATCCTTAAATACATTCAGAATTTGACTCAGCAAGGCCCTAAGCATCCTGGTCTGACTGAATCTGCTTTGAATAAGAGGTTTGACCACATGACCTTCAGAAGCACATTTCAACCTAATTTTTTCCATGATTCTAGAGACTCCCAGTCCAGGTCCATACACTGAAATTCCCATTGGATGGAATGGTAGTTTAAAGGACAACATCTGTACCTACTGCAGATTTAATATCAGTATTTTTTCCTTTTACATAGTTCAATTTAAGGACAGAAATATTTAATTTTTTACCCCTGTAACAGATGCCATCCAGCAGAATAATTTCTGATAAACACTGAGCTCAATCAGTTATAATTATATGGGACTTCAACTCTATTTCGTTTAGAGAAACACATTTACCAGAAAGAGACAAAGTGTTTCTATCCAGAAATGACAAAATAACTGGGGCAAGTTCCTTATTTTCCTTTAGGAATTTTAAGCTGTGGGCAGAGGAAGGCAGACATGAGCATAAGCACAAACTTAATTCTCCTGTGTTGATACCATACTTGTGCTTGTAGCCATAGTCATCAACTGGTGACCAATTCCACATCTGCTCATACCAGTGTTAGATTTCTTTGTATCCTTATGTTCATGCATGAAACATGGTGTGCACTTACATGAGAGAAAAAAAAACCAAACCATTGAGAGCCACTGCCCAGGAGAAAATGATTTTCCATCTGTGAGTAACACACCACTGTTGTTTCCAAAAGGCCAGGGAAGCCAGGCCCCACACTTCCTGTGAATGTACAGAAGTCTTTTCTCAGAGCCTAAAAGGAGCAGAGTTGTGGAAGTCACTTGTATAAAACATCAGGGTGCACATTTCAGCCCATTACAAACCCCTACATAGTCACTGAAATGACAACTTGCATTGACTTGTAGGGACCAATTTTTCTTGAACACGGTTACTCAGCAGGAAGCACAGAGCATAATTAATGTTTGTGTAGAACTCCATTTTAACTTAGGTCATCTAGTACTTCAGAATCACCTGGTTACTCCTCATTTTTTTTCTTTTATTTATGAAACTGGGTAGTCTTTATTTTCCCCAATTAGTTGAATGAATATCAAACCCTTCTAAACACCAAACCTGAAAATATCTAAATAGAGCAGTAATAGGTGTGCTGCAAATACATAGATTAGCTACAGCTTGGAGCAAGGGAGAAAATTAATTGATGTGTGACATGCTGTTGGGTAAAACTGTTTTTTGCTTGAAACTGAACAGTGGCATTTATCATATTAACACAGACATCTTTTCCAATCATCTCTGCTAGCACTGCTGAGGCACTGCCATTACTACCAGTAAATAGATGACAGTCATGTTTTATAAAAGGATGTGAACAGTGTGGTTTCAGGCACAGTGTTTAAGTATCTGATACTGAAAAATGAAATAACAATTAAAAACAGACAAACAGAGAAAGAAAACCAACAGTACTAAGCTGTACACACCTACCCAGTGCAGAAGAGATGATTACTTGTAGTACATGTTGTTTCTTCAGTTTCAAGAGTTGCTCAGAGCCCTTTGCTTTTATCCCATCACCCTGATGTGCAGGCAAAACTGTGCTAACTTGGGGCAGTAAAGCAGCCTGTGCAAAGTGGAAGATGATTAAAGTGGAAGATGGTGCTGAACTGGATGCACTGCCCAATCCATAGGTCTCCCAGTGTAGTGTAATCAGCCTGTCCATCACTGTGCCTTCCTACCCTCTTCTCACTGTTTTTCATATGAATTTCAGTTTATAAGAAGCACCTATTTGGAAAGACAGAGGCTTTAATCTCGTCCTGAAAAGATCTTAATATTCATACAGTATTGTAAGGAAATCTTAAGATCCCATGAGCTCAGGCAGCATATTTCAGGCTGATTTGGAGTATGTAGGCCCTTAGTTTGAATAGTGTTTAATGAAGATTCTTTTCCACTTTTTGATCTCACAAAAATGCTGTTTCTCCAGCTTGCAAAGTTGAACATTTTCAGTCTGTGAACACCTCATTACTGGGCTCAGCTTAGAAGAGGAAAAAAGGTTACCTGGCCTTAGCACTGTAAAAACCCCTGCCAGGGGATGAAGCGAGATATTGAAAACAAAACTTAATGAACATCAGGGAGCAACCATGAAAAAAAAAATCAATGGCACCAATAGGAAGGGGAGTTGTGTTACTGAATTTTGTGAAGGTGAGTTGTGTGACCCAGAGCAAAGTACAGCCACCCACTGTCAAAAGTTTGAACTTGCCCTGGAGGCCTTCACTTGTGCTGCAAAGGCAGAGAATTTAACACTAGCAAAGGTCACAACACCAAAAATCTATGTGAGATTATTTGGTGCAGCTCATAAGAATACATGAGAACATCAAAGCTTTTCCTTGGGACTGGAAGGGATTAAATCACACAGAAAGTATCTGCAAGGTAGAAAAAAAAGATAACTAAATCTCAGAGACTGCTTATCAGCTTCCCAGGCAAGATGTATTATTTGAATGAAAAATAGTTGTAGCCTGTGCTACAAACGACATCAAAATGCAAGTATTGCAGTGACTTGACATTTACAACACATGTGTTTCTGCTACAAGAAAGAGCAGGCTTCTCCCTGGGAATCACTTTAGCTTAAGTCAAGGGATGGATCTTTCTCTTCTTAAAGAGCATGCAGACATTTAGGCAGGAAACATGCTTCAGAGAAATGATTTCTGCTGAAACTTTTTTAATTTCACAACCACCTCCCTAGGCCTTGCCTGCACCTGGGGCAAGGGGCACACCACCCTTGCATAGAGAGTTCAGGGGCAGCAGAATCTCAGCTCTGACACTGGACTTTGAGCCTGTGTGCCTCAGACTCTGTGCTTTCATCTTTACTGTGAGAAACGAGGTATTAAAAACCTCATTGCATTGTCAGTGTGGTGAAAAAGGTGCTCTGAATTTGGGAACAGTAAACAAACACAGCGTTCTTTCGGAGAGCACAGGGAGCAGGGTGCCAACAGCAGCTCTCAGCAAGCCCTTTTTAAAAAACTACCAAATACCCAACCAATCTCTACTGAAAATACGAAACTGCTTTAGTGACAAGAGCAAAAGCATCCAGAGTAGAACTCTGGATCAGTCCTTGAGATACAAACAGTGAAAGTGTTCACCTCAGATATCTTTTGGTCAGGCCCTTCTGCCCAGCCTTGTCCTGACCTCCTCAGTGCCCCCATACCTTGTAAATACCCTGAGGTATTTGGGTGCTCTTCCAGGTTGTCCTTTTGTTTCCCTCAGCTGGATTTCTGCAATTTCTTCTCTCTGAAACCAGATCTCACAAATCAGTAGATGTAACTGATGAGTTAACAGGGAGATCAAATGAGAAGAAAAGTTCAATCTTCAGATTCACCTATCACCTCAATGACAAGGAGATACCTTCTTAAACCTCAGTTATTTGCAAGCAATTTTTCTGACTACCTCACTTCCCCCCCCCACTCCCACCTTGTTCTTTAGAGTAAACAAAAGTTTTGAGTGAGCAGAGAGGTAAACACTTCAAGTGACAGGGCAGTATGGGAATAAAAACAAATGTGCACGAACTGAGCAGGAATACATTTAATCTTGTAGTTGAAAGTATATTTGTAACCATAAAAATGGGGCAAAAGACTAAAATTAAATTAATTTTAAGAAAAATCCCCATCAGTTGATTAAATGGATTAGAGAACACGATAGGGAGCACAACCCTGTGGCCCAAAGTACTTATTTCAGCCTTGCATTACTGTAAAATTTGTGATAACTTCTTTAACACAAGTTTCTTTGTGACTTGTTTGCTGGTTATATTGTGAAGTTTGATTGGGTGAGAAGCTGAAGGCAGAGAAAAAGGCATATAAAGTGCAACAGCCTAACAGCATTGGAGGGCAGATAATCTAGCCCAGAGGGAGATAAAATGTATGGCCCAGAGTCTGTTCACACTGCACCACAAAAGGCAGATCTGATTTACCTCCAAGCATGATGGTTCTTTACTCCTGAACAATAAGCAAAGGGAGATGAAAGCAATAAGCCATTTACCTTTAGCACTGATAGAGGTACCTAATTCACTGCTGAGTACACATTCATTGCTGTGCCACATCCTTGTAAAACAGCAGGTCAGAAGGCACTCGTAATTTAGGGTCCTTGCCTTCCTTGCTTTGGACTAAAATGTCAAAGATGGCAGAGACTGGAAAAATTAAGTCCCCTCTTGCATTCTGCAAATACTTCTTCTGACAATGTATCTCATTTGTAAAGTACAAGAATGAGGCATACTCTGCTTATAGCAGAAATTTAGATTTCTGCTGTAAATTATTATGTAGAAGTGGCCATAATCTGTCCCTAAGTGAATACAAGATTCTCAATTCTCCTATGGATGAAAAATAGATAAACACACTATTCCTTTTTTTTTTTTTTAATAGCAGCAATGATCTCATTCAGTGGCTGACACAGCAGTGCTAATTTGGCCCAAATAGTTCTTGCAGCCTTTTTGCCACAGCACATACCTGAAAGTGTTCCATGTGGCTCATTTGGCATTTGCAAACATCCAAAGTGCTTCAGAGCCACAGGAGAGAACCAGCAGCACTGCATCAATCCTGTTAAATACAGAGATTTCCTCGCCAACAGTGTGACACTAGTATAGTTTCCAAAGCAAAAAAAGCACATAATGTGGAAAAATGAAAGGTCCAAAGTACATTACTTAATTAAAACTTTCATGTCTGGCATGTACCACAAGAGAAGTATTTTCAGTCTGCCACCAATATTTCAGTATTAAACCCACAGATTTTACCCAAGGTTCTGCACATCACCCTGACCTCAAGCACCCAAGTTCTAACACAGCTTTACATCTAAATTAGCATAGTGGAGTATTTCACACCAGTGATGCTTCACTGTGCAGTTATTGTTCCAAGCCTGCAGATACTAAAATATCTCTATCTCAGGTTATTCTTAGTACTTCCAGTCACACTAAATAAATGGAAAGAGGAGAAAAACCTAAACTCATAACACAACCCTTAAAGACAGTATGAAAAACCACCAGCCAAGACATGCCTGGTACAAGTGACTGAGAGTTCAGTGATGTCAGCCCTGTGAGTTGAGGGCTCATCCTGAAGTTTCTCTTCAGGCAATCTTGGGGTTTGCTGACTGTGTCAGGCTCATCAGGGGTAGAGGGCTCTGCTTTAGGAGGAATGGAGTGACTAACAGAGTTCACCCACTGCTCCTTTCCCGGGCTGCAAATGAAAAGTGAGGATTCAACTGCCCCAGGCAAGAAGCATCTCAGCTGTGATGTCCAAGGAGGCACAAGTACCTAGCAAATTGTTGGAGAAAGGAGTGTGCACTCTGCTTCTCTCTCTGTATCCTGTCTCCCACCCCTTAACCTTTCTGCTTCAGTCCAGGCTCTCCAAATGGGGATTCCTCCAACCTTTCCCCATTCCAGTTCATCTGGAGCAGCACAGGCTTGCTCAGGATCTCTCCCAGGCATCTCCTTTTGCAGCCTGTTGAAATCCTAAGGGTGTGTCTCAAGAACTTTTCAGACAGTCCCCAGAAAATGCTGTTGGGAGTCAATGCTGGGATTGAGTTTCCTTTCCTTGGGGTCACCCCCATAGTCCATCTGTTCCAGGTAATCTGCAAGTGCAAAAAAAGCACTCCCATGGCCCATGACTCTCTGGATTTGGTTATCATGTGTGCTGGTGGGAGCAAACCCCAGGAACATTTCAACTGTTTTCTACCTCCCCACAACTGGGGTGGGTCACCTGCCAGCTCTTCATTTGTCTTTCCCAAGGCTGCCCTTGTTTTTCCATCTTCTAAATAAGTGTCCATTTTAAGCAAAAGCTGCTGTATTTCTTATTGATAGTTAAATTCAATTTACATAAAAGGGAACAAATAGTTCTCTATTTATTATTCTGAGCTGCAGTAGACACATTAATTTTAGAGTACATGGTTTTTATTGACACATAAGGCTTATTTCTTTATTCATTTATGAATAAGAAAGGTTGTTTTCTTTATTCATTTATGTTGTGTTTGACATACACTAGCAGGCCTGAGCAAAATGAATTACTATAAAAATAAGAAAAAATAATTTCAACACCATCAACAGGGCTCAATAAATCCAGACAACTGCATTTGCTTTGCATCTACTTTTCCTTTTTCAATTTTATTATGCATTTACCTCGTCAGGTCCAAATGAACAGAATAGTGTTGGGATACATACAAAAAATTGCTGCCCACCCCAAAAGAATGAACCTTGTATTCACAGAAATCTAGAGAGACCTCAGCTTATTTTAAATCCCTTTTCTGACTTGTTCTGCCAACATTCAACTTCATTTGAAAGATGGAAATGGAAATGGACTGTATTGTTAATTGTAATCAGATTGACATCAACTTGTTAAGAATGATTTCAATGAATTACTTTCCCCTAAAAAGTGCAAGTTGGAAAAAGCTTGTGATTGAACATCAGTATGGTGAGGACAGAAAAGTCCATTAATACTTTTACACTACCCATGGGAGTTAATCAGAAAGCAAGACTTGACTGGAATGAAAGGCCTTTTCACACCAGGATGTGAAACCATTACAAAATGGAAATTATTTGCTTATTTTATTTTCATTAACACTTAATGAAGTATCTAGCAAAAGTTGAAGTGGTCACTCAGCTTTCTAGAGAGTGTGCAGGACCCATGTTAGTGACCTATTCCCACTTTTAATAGTGATACTAAGTGTAGTAACTCTTTATAACCCATGCTATAAACCAGAAATGTGTGCAGCTAGCTGAACATATCACTAGCTAACCTTAATTTTTTTCTTTTTTTCCTCAGTTTCCCATTTCTATAGCCTTATCCTGGTCTAATTGCCCAAGACAAATGGTTGGTCGCAGTGGTTCTGAAATATTGAGAGTAGAGAACAATCAAAAGGGGCCAACTGTCAGAACTTTGTAACATGTGAGGGATTTTTGCTAACTCAGGTCTGAAAAATGAGGTGATAAAGCTGCTCATCTGCCTGGATTAGTCTGCAGGAGTCAGAAGGTAGCAGATCACTGCTCTGCCAGGTTATAAATACATAATCTTTAGTAAGCAATCTTTTAAGAGCATAAAAATCCTGTTGTATAATGAGATATTACTATTAAACTTTAACTTTGGACACAGGTTTGGCCAGAGAATTCATATGAAATCCAAGCAGAAACCCCAAATTCCCATTGGCTCTTCAATATTAAATACACTGGGGCGAAAACTAATCCTAAGGTATCCAAATTAAAGAGAAATTGTAGAGTTTTATTGCCAGACCCCTACAGAGCTCTCCCAGATGTCAGCCAGTAATGCAGACACAGGACACTGCTGGCCCCATGCCCTTCCACCCTCCTGCTATCCAAACAATTTAGCTTGTCTCTATTCCCCAGAGTGCAGGGACTGCCATTCCTCTTGCATTGGAAAACAGCAAGGAAGAAAAAGAACAGGATTTTAAATTCCCCTTCCATACTCATCAGAGGGTCCATAGGGAACAGAACAAGTCTAAGCCTTATCAGAAACAGGCCAAGAAATACAGCCAGTGAGTGTGCTTTGGCCCTCCTGCCAAGATGTCTGGAGCTGCTGAAAGTGGATTACATGTAAACAAGACAAGAACAAGATACTGGGCATTAGACCGTGAAAGGATGTCACTTCTCACAAAGAGGTAGTTGCCAGTAGGAAGTTCAGGGATGATGCCAAAATACATCTCTGCAGAGGAGAAAGAGAGTGAGAAAAGAAACATTCTGTTAGAACAAGCTATAACTGGATATTCCTGTAAGTATTTAAGAAGATTGCTCATCTAAAAGTGTAATGCAGCTGCCAGGATCAAGCCTAAGTCTTCCAGTAGCAATGGGGGAATGCAGTTTCTTTCTGAAAGACCAGAGATTGAGAGAAAGTGACTAGCAGCTGCTGAAATAAGTAACAGAGCACACTGTTTATCCATGCTCAGAGGTAAAAAAAAGAAAAAAATACATTCTAAAAAATTCTGAATTCTAGTACCAGGAGCTCAGATGTTCATTAGTTGCAATAGTGGAGTAGTTAGCAGTGAGTTAGAGCAGATGGTCAAGGTTGCCAGCCTTCCTGCAGAATAGCTACTGCTCAGGCAGTACAGAAATTCCAGTACTTTCTGTGATCTTCTGTGATCTGCACAAATGCAATATAAAGACCTGAGAAAGTTAAACCTCTTAATTTTATACTCTCAGTTGTCATTATGCAGAGAAAATCAAAGGGATGTTAGGAATGAGCAATGTACAAGCAAGACCAGTGAAGCTGAGGGGAGGTAGCCTTTCAACTCCCAAAATTCTCTTTCTATAAAGCAAGGAGAACATGTTGGATCAAAAAGAAAACACAAACTGTTCTGAAGAAACTATCTTGATAACTGAGGACTTGCTGTTTTCTCACATGAGCTATCTTTATTTAGTGCTTCTTTCTCCCACAAACACTTCCTTTCTCATCTCACATTCCCAGAGGTCCCTTGCAGACTGTAACATTATTAAATACTCACCAGCTTCTGCAGATCCTGCCCAGCAGATGGAGGCTGGGGAGTTCTGCTTACCTCACCACCAAGTGCTGCCCAGCTCCTGGCATTTGCATTAGCTCAGCTGTGGTGTTTGTTTGCCAGGCCCGATGCTCTCCCCAAGTCAAAAGTCAAGCAAGAGACAATCCTTTAATCTACCCTGCTTTAATGCAATAACTTGTACACTTGTAGAAGCCAAGAGCTGGAGCTGGCAGGGTCCTACAGCTGTTATTATGCAGAGACAGACCTCATTACTCAGCTACTAAGCAGTAGCACAATTCTGGCAAAGGAGATGATGATACCTTTTAGCAGGGACCAGGGGAGAGTTAGAGACTCTAAAATTATGTGAGAGTAAAACAAGTAAAATCTGCTGTTTACAGGCTCATTTGACATCTGCAGCCCTAAAAGATTTGGCTGAATGGGCCACATGATTGTCTTCCAACTCCCTGAGGGCTGGCCCAGAGTTTCAGTGTCCTTCAGGGAGGTATCAGAACGTTACCCTCTGACTGAGCTGGAAATTTTACTCTATTTGCTTATGACCAGTAAGGCTTGCACAAGCAGGAACCTGATCTCTCTATGTCTTGGTCCCACTACCAGACTGAAAATTCTGCTTTTCTGGCTTCCTGTATATGTTGGGTTTTCTTGTTTGAGGGGACCAGACCCGACCTTCTGGTGTCCATGTTTGTACCATAACAAGCTAACACTGCTGCAAACCTCAAGCCCAATTAACCACTCGTTGCACTTGGCATCCAAGTCCAAAGGAATGTGTAAAAATTTAAATTGTTTGCACAGCCTAGTTAGCATTAGTGTACTGCAACTAAAGTACACATGCTTGCTCTTTCTGGTGCCTGAGCCAAATTGTATCCTGGGCACAAAATACAGGCATGGCACTGCTTCTAGAACTGATCCCTGGGTCCAGAGGGGACCTTCAGACCTCCTGAAAAAGGAACCCAGGGTCCTTAAACAGCAGAAGAGAGAAATACAGTATCATTTGGAAAAGGAGAGATATAGAAGTGATTTTTATTTTATTTTTTTACTTCCTTTCTTCCTGGCTTCATGACTTTGTATTCCTGGTTATCCAGTGCCAAGTCTCAAGTGGAAGGCATGGACATCTGTGTTGATAACCACCTAGCAAGGGTATATCCTGGGGAAAAGTAGAAACAAGACTAAGGTCTTCAGTTTGAAATAGAACAGTGCTCCCTGCTCAAGTCACTGAAAATGTGGGATATGCACCACTACAAGCGGTGTTTGAAATAAGAAATCAGAGCTGCTGAGCTCTGTGCTAACTCTGTACTGCCCCTCCCTGTGGGGCAGGGAGGTTTGAAGCACCACGAATGGATCAAGCTCCACCAAGGGCCTGTACTTTTTGCCTTGCAGAGAAATCTCAGCAGTGCTGGGGAGCCTGGCCACTTGTCCTCAGGCAGGCCAGTGTCTGCACAACCTCCCAGGGCATCCCAGAACCCCAAATTCTGTGTGTCTATGGGACTGGTCAGAGAGAACAATTTTTCCTCACTCATGCCTTGAAAACAGGACCTGCACTTTGCCAAGTGTTGCTTCTGGGCCTGTCCCACCTTTAGTGTTCAGTGCCCTCCCTTTGAGAGGTGTGTCCATGTGATCAGATTCTCACCATTACACCTTCTGCATTTTTGTTCCTCTAGTTTTAAGTGTCCATTAGTTAGTTGTTATCCTAGGCAGACATTGTCTACTCTGAATAAAGCAGCCTCATGCCCGTGACTCACTGAGGTACATCTGGATGAAAACAGAGTCTGTTTTCTGCCACACAGCCTCTTCTGGCAAGAGAAAGTTTGAAGAGCCACATGGCAGGAGTTATCCAGGCAGTAATAAGATTCATCTGAACATATACATCTTTAAATTGCTAAATGAGGCATGTTCCACAACAGCTAATACTTTTTTTTTTTTTTTAAGGAGATAATTCATTCCATTCATATCAGATTTAATTGTGCTCTGATTGCTCACACCTGGCAATTTTGTTTTGTGGCACAGGTTTTTTTCCCCCAAAGCACTTTCAAAGCATAGGATGGGCCTTGTGCCAGGTATAGTAGATGTTTCAAGCCCTGAAATAAATGGAATGGGATTTGCAGAGCCAGCTTTAGACATAGACAAAGTGTGCAGTTGCTGGGGCAGCTGCCTGCTTTGCTTCTGCCAGAGACCTGCCACTGCTGCTGCCAAAGGAGAGGATGCTCTAAGTGGACTAAAATCTCTTGCTCATCCTTCTTGCAAGCAGCAGTGGTCATGGCCCCTTGTCCTGGCACAAGCAGGAGCACCATGCCTTCCTCTCCACAGCCCTGCCATCTCCCTCAACAGCACTCATCCACAGGGTAGTGAAATTCTGCATTCCTTTGCCTCTGAGTCAGCTCTGTTTCCTGCTGAATCCATTACTCTGGATTCAGATGTTTCATTGATATTTTTCTGGTTTAAATTGGTATGCAGGATAATCAGATAATTCTGAAATCTCCTCATTAGCTATTCTGAAATATAACACTGAGCAGATCTCAGAGTATTGGGATCTTTTTAACACACCTTAAGGCTGCCATCCCTTGGATGTTTTTTAGTCTTGTTTTCTCAAAAGATCCTCCTCCACTCAAGTGACCCCACCAGAATCTTCTTCCCATTTTTTTCTCTTTACAGTTGAGGTCCTATCCTGAGATAAAAATTCATTATTCTGCATGTTGTTGTCCCACAATCCCAAGAGATTTCCCCTCCCTCAATAAACTCATACTTTAAATGAAGAAGAAGGGAAAGGGTAGGGGAGCAAGTCAAGCAACAGAAAAGTGAGCTGTTTGTCTCTGTATTGGGAGCTCTGTTGTTTATTTGGCATACCCAAGGGTCTAATATAACAGTGCCTGGCATAGAGAAGTGTCTGCAAAATGAATGTGGTGTACACTAAAACAACAGAAAATCTGTTCTGTATCATGGAAGGCACATAAAACTAGAAAGAATTAATTCAAATAGCCCCACAGAGTGCAAGATGGACTGAGACAACCTGCATGGATATGCAAGGGATAAACTTCATGCTACCTAACCCAGGCAATTTCACAGAATTATTTTACCAGAAATACGGTCACTGTTGAATAAATTCTTCAATAAAATCAGAATTTGGCAAAAAATAATCTAAATCTGTGGTGGCAAGCAGAAGAGGAGGCCCCGACTGGGTTTCTGAAGAGTCAGAAAAACACTTTCTGAAGTCTAATCTCTCTTGTTTTAATTAATTCCTCCTTCTAACCTACCAAAATGTAACATAAAAATAGCTCAGATTATATTCTAGGGCAGTTGTTTACATGCATATTTACCAATTCTCCAGTGAGCTGATTTCTGAAGCAGATCGCTCACTGCTTAATTTTCTCAGCAAAAGGAACAGAGAAATCTATCCACAGTGAAAGCACCCATGCTCTTCGGGGGTAAAAGATAAGGGTTGTAATAGTCAAATCAGAGCAAAATCTGAAAAGATGTAAAATACTCATCATGTCTATTGATTTTAAGCTGCCTGGAAGCATCTCCTGGGAATGTTTCTCTGGATATTATCTCTGTAATCATAGTATTCTCAATTGTAAATTCAACTGCTCTGTAGCAGAGCATTCATATTGTAAACACATAAAAGTGTTGAACTGATAAATGCATTGCTAGCAGAGATCAAATGACAAATTCATTAGCTGCATCAGGTTCTGAAAAGTAGGACTGTTTTTTCCAATGACATTTCTTCCATTTCTGCCTCCAGTCATTGGCAGTACTGATATGGTGCCTGGTTCTGTTCCCCCACAAGTACCAATTACTGAAGGGAGTGACATCTGGAAGGACTGAGATTCCTTGTTAGAAAATATCTATTGACAATAGCCTTTTTGTGAAAAATCAGCTTAGGAAAAAAGACATTTAGGAACCTGGACATTTGAGGACAGTGATCTGCATTTACAGGCAACCCTATACTCCATCTTCTAAGTGGTTCTGTATCTGCTATTCTTATTGAAAGGCTGTTTCAGAATCATGTTCTGTCATTAGAAATCTTCAAAATTCCAGTAGAAAATATAATCATGATCAGTTTCTTCTTAAGCCATCACTTTTCTTTGGAGGAAATAAGTTTGCCCCTCCCTGTTACAATATCAGCCTTTCCTTTCTCTTTCTTGAAATAGGGTGATTGAAATTCTGCAGAATGTGCCCAAAACCACCACTGCCCTTTCCCCAGAATGCCAGCTTTCCTTCTCTTGCTGAAACACCTCACACCATAGTTTACTGGAGCTACTTAGAAAACAGATCTTTAGCCTAAAATCCTTTTTAGCACCACATTCTCTGACTAAATGAAAGTTACTGAGCCACCAGATATATCTCTTTATGGTATGGTATGTTTCAGTCTTAAGTGTTAGCCTTATTCTACTTACCATGTAAAATGTGTGTGATTTTAAAGGGATGTCTTGTAATTATTAGATTCTCTGGAGGCACCAGGCATGGATTGCTGAAACTCTGAAAGCACAGACCAGTCTTTGCACAAAAGGCCTTCTATTCTCAGTAAAGATTATCCTACTCTATATTCAGTATGATTTTATTCACACATTCACATCCCCCTGCTTAAAACCATCACAGCAGATTTTGGAAAAGGTATGAAATATAAATACAAGCACAGTTGATGTATGCAGTAAACACAGCCATATATTTAGAAAAGACCTCTTGCATAGTGCATTCCTAGATGACAAAATGAGTCAGTGATTATCTAAAGCTCCCAGACTTAGAGGCTCCAAGGAAGACTGCTGGAAAATGGGGGGAAAGGAAAATTACACAGGCAATAGAGGATTCTGAAGGTAGCTTTTAATACATTAGTTATTTATGCAGCTGATACCTTAAGCATCTAAATATCACAAACTAGGAACCCAAACTATCTCTTCAAATTCAATCCCATAAGATTGATAAAAAGTCACACAAAGAAATCTTTTCAACCTGATACTTACTGACAGCTACCCCATAATGTTCTCCACATTGAAACAAAGCTTTAAGTGCACTCAGAGATGGCAGCTGGAGTGTTATAAAGATTGCCTGAAGTAATGCCATAAAAAAGAGTGGGGAAAAAAAAAAAAGGATCTGCCACTGGGACATTGGAACAAAGCATTTCTGATAGAGAAAAGGTAGGGGGGAAATGATTCGTGGTGGCCTAATTACATTAGAAACAATTCTTATTCAGCTAGTTGAAGAAAAGAACCCAGAACCTCCAGTGTAAATGGAGGAAAGAACAGCCCTTAGGTCAATCTGATATTTGTTTTTCCCGCATGCAGAAAACCATTCCTCATGAAAACTGTTTCCTGACATTATGCAAAAACTCATCATAAAAATAAATGCCTCAGAGAAGCTGTTGTGTATTATCACTGGCAGATTGGAGAGCCACTGCTGATACTGACCCTTCAGGAGACATATAAAACACATTAGCAGGTATAGTTCCAATGGGAAATATCCACAAACAACAGGTATATTTTGGCACCTCTACAATGCACTTATGGCTATTTCTTCCCAGTGCAAATAACAAAATGCATTTAAGCAGTTCACAAGCTATCAGCTGTCATTGAATTATATTGGAAGGATGACCTCTAACCCTTAAAAGAGTGACTGGTTTTATTTTAAAGCAATGGTTTATAAGTTTTAGGACAGTAAAGCTGATGTTTTTCACAATATGCAGATGATAGCTTCTCAAGGACACTCAAAATGAAATATTATTAACAATTTATGATTATTTCCATGCAGATACTGAATGACTAATTCCTATCATATTTTTCTGCAGTTGCAGGAGGGAGGGTTTCTGCACCTGTTTCTCTTTTTCTCCTGCAAATCTAATAATCAGTAACACTGTACTCAGCCAGCTATTAGATTTCAGATCTATTAGTATATTTCATGCATTTAAAGACTGACAAAATGTGAAGTTATATAGCCACAATATAATGCCACAGTGATACCAAGAAAAGTGATCACCAAGAATGCAAAGCTTCACAATCCTGAATTTTGTTGTAATAACCCACTAGATTAAAGCCAATATTGAATATTCATATACAAACTAGAGCATCTCATTGATGTAATAAAGCAAAAGTTTGGAAAAATGTGAGCTGTTTCCACGGATACTTTTAAGAGCTTAAACTTGTTGTTAATTAGAAATTTATGGAAAACTGATTCGCTTATGTTATCATACAGAGAATAAGTCATATTAGCATTTTGAGAACAGAAAGTTCATTTATTCATTAGTCATAAATCCCTAGATTTTGTTCATATACCTCTATTGAACTGACTGTCTTGGGTCTCAATGAAGTATAATTTGTGTTTTGGCAACACAATTTTTTGAAAGCGTCAACAAACAGAATTAAACATTGCAAATAGTTCCAATTCCACCACAACTGCTCTGTCAACCCGCCTAATAGAGTAATAATTATTCATTCACCTATTTGTAGCCTAAGCATGGCAGTTCAAAGCCTTTAAGCACTGTTTTCCTCCTATATTTCCTGACAATAGTGGATTTAAAGTATGTACCTACATATACATACACATATGTGTATGCATATTCATAGACATTCACTTCACAGAAGGCCACCCCCATGGTTTGACAAATATATGTGGATAAATAGGTAGGTAAGGGAGATGTGATGACCCAGCAGCATTACTGATCACTGAGACCACCCCAAATTTTCCACTGACGGATTTCCTAATGCTTTGCAAAATTTTGACTGTATTAATGGGAATGGTGCATGCCACATTTCTGTGCTGAAATGCCTCAGCTATTACAGAAAATATAACTAAGAAAAAAAGGTGTGTTTACTCATAGCAAAAATAAATAGCCAATTACTTTCTTAATTAAGAAGACCTCAACCAGCCTGTTTTGCAGCTGGTACCTAAAATATGCCAAGGAGCTTTCCAGAGTGTCAGGAATTTGTGTTATAATTAGCATGGGCTTGCCAAGCTGGTGAAAAGGGGAATCTCAATCCATCCCAGTCCCACCAGTCTGGTGTCAGTGCCATTAACAGAGCCTGAAGAGGAATCAAATGTCAGCAGGAGATCACTTGAAAAGCAGCACAAAAGAATTCCAGACCCTGCAGCCATTAGTTTGGCTTTAGCATGGGGGCAGATTAAATCCCTCTGTGAGGAATGAGGAAGGCAGTATTTGACATTTTGACATCAACATGGATGGGGGAACCCAGTGCACCCTCAGAGGGTTTGCTGACAACACCAAGCTGTGGGGTGGAGTTGGCACACTGAGGGAAGAGATGACATCCAGAGGGACCTGCACAGGCCCCAGAGAGGGGAGGTGGCTCAAACCTCATGAGGTACAACAAGGCCAAGAGCAAGGTCCTGCATATGGGTGAGAGCAATCCCAAACACAAATAGAGGCTAGGCAGAGAATGGATTGAGAGCAGCCCTGAGGAGAAGAACCTGGAGGACTTCCAGTTCCAAGAGGGGGCTTACAGGAGAGCTGGAGAGGAACTTCTGAGAAGGGATAGAACATTTGAGTAGTGACAGAACAAGGAAGAATGGCTTTAAACTGGAAAAGCATAAATTTAGATAAAATACTAGGAATAAATTCTTTTCTGTGAGAGTGATGAGGCTCAAGTTGTCCAGAAAAAGTTATGGATACCTCATCCCTGGAATTGCTCAAGGCCAGGTAGGATGGGCCTTTGGGCAACCTTGTCTAGTGGAAGGTGTCCCAGACCATGACAGAGGAGTTAAAACTAGATGATCTTTAAGGTCCTTTCCAAAACTGTTCTGTAGTTCTATGATTTTATAAACTTTCAAAGCTGTGCACTTCCAAAGCATTGGTTTTTAAACCAGATCTCACATAGGTTCTGCCTCAGTCAAGTGTTCCTGATCCTACAGTTTCGAGACTAAGACTTCCTCCCTAAATATTTATGGCAGGTGAAGGTTTTTTAGTGTCTGGCTTCCCGAGAGGGCACATGGAAGTGATCTCTTACCAGGAGCAGCAGGTGATGCACAACATCTAATTTGGAGATTGAACTGATGGACAAAGCTGAAGATGAGGAGAAGCCCTGGCAGGAGCCTTTTAGAAGAGTGAAGCAAAAAAGACAAGAAATAGAAATAGAAAAAGTGAAAAAAGTGGGGGGTTTTACATGGTCAAAAAGTTACTGAGAGGTATGGAAGCCAGCAGGCCTCTTTCAGAGAAAAGCCCTCTCCTAAAATGTGTCAAATTGAACTGGCAGAGCAAAATCTCTGTGTTCCTATACTGTCATAAAATAGATATTCACTGATTACAGGTCTCCTCATCTTCCTCCCTTTTCTGCTTCAAGGACATTCCCAGCCTCCCCATATTCTCACACACTCTGTTAACATCTGTGTCTTCACTGCAGAGCTGTTGGTCCAGTCCCACCAAAATACCCCAACTGGTGGGATGCATGCTTCCACAGGACCCTGTTTTTCAACCAGGGAATCACATTTAAAATATTCATTAGGACACATTGTTGCAGCCCATGCAGCAGTTTCACACTATTAATGCTGTGGTCATGGATAGTTCTGGCAACTCCAGGAATAGAACCACCACCCCCTCACAGAAAATGGATGGTTTGACATTTTTATTAGCTTCACCCTTTGTTCCTGGAGATGACAGCCAGTTACCTACACTGGCATGACTGGTAGGAAAGTAGGGAAGCACAGCTGACAGCATCCTGCAAGTCTGTGATGCTAAATCAGCATCAGTGCCACGTGCCTTCTCCAGCAGGACGGGGGGTAGAGGTAGAGTCGTGACAGTGAGTTCTAAGGTGTCCTTGTGGTTCTCCCAGTTTGCTCTGTCAATGTTTCATCTCAGGTTATTAGTGTTTATAAAAGCATGCCCTTAAAATAGCTTCATGGTGCTAATAGGAGCAAAAATAGCAGTTCCTGAGCTTAAGTTGTTCGTAGCAGGGTAAAATAGGGATAAATTGGGCAAGTACAGAAATCATAATAGCATAACCCAGTTTAAGGGTGACTTTCAAATCCCCTTCATGTCTTTAAAATCACCGAGTTTAAACTAAAATTTAGACCAGGATACATTCCTTCCTGCTTTATGGAAAATCCTTCTCCCTTCAAGAGATTTGGGATGACTTTTGCTTAAAGAGTGCTTAAATCTACTCACTAAGTTCCTCTAAGAAGTGGAGCAACCACAAAATTCTCCAACTTCTGAAAACATATTTCAGACAAATCTTTCAGATATGTATTTCAAATTTGTAAAATAGACATGTGGATTCTCCTGTTGTGGGTTGACCCTGGCTGGACACCAGGTGCCCACCAAAGCTGCCCTGTCACTCCTCTTCTCAACTGGACAGGGAAGGGAGAGAAAATATGAAAGGCTCATGTGCTGAGAGATCACACACCCATCTCCATCATGAGCCAAACAGACCCTACTTGGGGAAATCAGTTTATCACCAATAAAATCAGAGTAGAATAATGAGAAAATAAAATCTAAATCCTAAAACACTTTCCCACCACCCCTCCCTCCTTCACTCTCATCTATCTCCTCCTCTCAAGTGTCACAGGAGGGGAACTGGGGGCTGTGGTCAGTCCATCACTCCTTGTCTCTGCCACTCCTTCCTCCTCAGTGGGAGGACTCTGCACATTCCCTGCTCCAGGGTGGAGTCCCTCCCTTGGGAGACAGCAGGGACACAACCCTGTCACCATGGGCTGCACCTGGGCTGCCCAAGCTCCAGCTCCTGGGGCACCTCCTGCCCCTCCTTCTGCGCTGACCTTGGCATCCATGGAGTGGCTTCTCTCACAGAGTCTCACTCCCCTCTTCAGCTGCAGCTTCAGAGAGAATTGAAAAAAAAATTATTCACCACCTATAGAATATGGAGAGGGAAGCATGAGGGGCATTGCATTTATGTTCCTTATCAAATTGTTTCCTAAATAGGCATAGCAGTCTGTGTGTGTCTATTCCAGGCACAGTGCATCAGTGACCTTCTGGCACCAAAACTGGTGAACTGCCAGCTGCTCTGTGGACAGCATTCATCATGGTTCACTGAGAAATGCAGGTCTCTTTTTTTCCAAATTATCTATATATCTGTAAGTATCCTCTGTGATTACTGCCAGGTGAGCCACAGACAATATTTGAAGTAACATACTGCAAGTTCTAGGACAAGACAGGGAAACACAGACTATTACCACAGTTTGTCCAATTCTGACCTCACTTGATAATGGAGTCGGTCTCAATCACATCAGTAAAGCTCTGGAGAAAGGAGAGAAAAATGGTTACTTTATCATGCCTTGACATAATAAAAAGTAGTTTTAAAATTTGATATTCTTATTTTATGATTTTTTGATAATCTTATCTGATAATCTTTATTTTATGAAAAACTTTATCATCAGGTTTTTCAAGACTGGTATTTTTCCTGTAGTAAACTATTAATGTTCCGGAGAGACTACACATTATTTTTCTAAATAGGCTGGTCTCTTATTTGCAATACTTAAAAATTTCTTACAAACTTTGTTTCAGAGAGGAAACACAACACGGTAACAGAACCAGAAACTTTCCCCATTTTGTTTCCTTTAAAATTTGCAATTGTTCAGACAAAAATGTTTGTCCATTTTTGCTGATTTCTTATTTACCAATGCTAAAACAGTATCCCATGTAAACTGCAGAGGCTGACAAATTAATTTTTGTGGTTTAATATCAGGCAAATAAATCTTACCATTACTAATTATTTTTCGACCTTGCATATGAGAATAGGATTAGACTGACTTCCACTGACACTGATTATGTGAGACAGGATGTTATTAAATCCCTTTGGGGAGCTTTTGAAAGATCCACCCCATTTGGAGCAGAGAGCTTTTCTCTGTCTTAGCTCATTTATGGAGCAATTACATGCGACTTACTACAAAAACAATGTCAGGAAAAACACTGAACAAACAGCTAAAGTGGAGTTTACACCACTCCCATCCCTGTCAAAACATCTCACAACCTCACAGCCTTAAAATATTTTGTCAACCTTACCTATAGCAAAGCCATTTGCTCTATAGCAGTAAAAGGTATGAGATAGATTAGATTAAGACTACATGAAGGAAAACCTGTAATGGATATGAAGGCAGCAGAAATTTCTCATTGCTCAAATGGCTTCTTTGCACCAGGAGCCCAAATTTAATTAATTTTGCAGGCTTGGAAACCTTAATGTTTTCATTTAAGCCATCTCAGGATTTTCAGGTTCTGTTATTTCATTAGAACACTCCTATAGAGGGTTTCTCAGTGAAGTGCAGAGAAATATGCAAAAAGCCTCTGCTCATTCTGGAAACACCTGTGGCTAAATTTCCTGTTTTGTTTGGCTGGGTTTTTTTCAAAGTTAATATTGCTCAGGTGATTTTTAGGAGTTGTTTACAATTTTGTACCTAAAGGTATGCAAATACAAAATGGAGAGCCAGGGAAAGACCATTTCCATAGCTGGGTTTCTAAAACTGGCTGCTTTTCTAATATCCATAGCTGGGAATGAAAATGCACAGTGAAGTGCTACAGAACTGTGTGTATTAAATACAAACCCACCTATTGATTATGACATTTGCAGTTTGAGAACATCAAAAAAGCTGTTCAAAATGCATAATCCAAAGTAATTTCTGTTCATTGAAGAACCAACAGGACTGAGGTGTTATGCTGCAAAGATTCATTCTCAACCCCAGTTTGATTTCAAAGTTGATATTGCTGTAAATTCATGTGGTGACAACACTTAACACATTAGGCCCTCACATTTTTTGTGTCTTCCTTGTGTGTCTTCATATACTAAATCCAAGTCCAGTATGGAAGAAATTAAAAGACACTGAAATGTTTTTTTCCTTAGGTACAGCGCAGAGGTATAACTAAAATGACAACTGGAATTCACTCACAGCTTTTCCTCAGGGTGTCTCAAAGCCCATCATCTTGCTGCCAGTAGTCCTTGACACGAAGCCAAACCCAGGGCAGACTCAGAGCAATGGCAAGAGCCTCAGCAGGGTTATCCTCTCCTATCTTAGTGTTTACTAAGATTCTCTGCTGCTCTCAGCAGCACTCCTGAAATATGTCATGTATGTAAAGATGTGTTCATGGCCCAGAAGGTTGCTACTTTGCAGTAACCACTGGTAATTGATGGTGAATATTGGAGGATAGGATTATCTGCATGTGTAGTCATCACTGACCACAGGGAAAGTCTATGCAAATATTCTGGTTCATAAATACAGATAGGCTTACATGAGGAAGAATTGATTTTTTTTTAATTGACTCTGCCCTTCCAGGAATGTTATATTGTATTTCTGATATTGCAAAGTAATAAAGCAATATTGTATGAGGTGTTCTGCATGGCCCAATATTGTAGTCCTTACTCAGACTTTACTCAGGAAAAACCACTTTTGACTTCAGTGAGGATTTGCTTGACTAAGGACTGCACAGACTGTTTTGAATTTTACCTGTTGCTAATCTTGGGCAACAGTTCTCACTGCTAATTTGTCTGCCTCATCCTTCTCCTGGGCTCAGGATCTGCTTTTGCTGTGTGTTATTCATAGCTTCTATTGCTAGTTCAATTGCTTCTCTTTGTGCTTTTCTTTCCCAGCAAACATTTTGCAGCTATTGTTCAGCTGGTAGATGAGCACAGAACCTGGTTTACAGGACTTGAACCTCAGCCCAGATTCAATTAACACTGTTAAACATGCTCTCACTACGGTGCTCAGAAGGAATTTTGATGACCCTCATTCAATGAAGTGTAAATTTGTTTAAGCTGATGTTTTCAGAATGCAAAAATATAAGGGCTTGATTCACAAATCTTCAGACCAAATGCTTCTGCAGTAAAATAGGTGGAGTAGCACCCATTTAGAGCCATCACAAGGTCAATTGTAAATGCTTATTCTGTCCTACAAAGGTCAGACAAGAAAGTTACTAAATGGATGTGCTGTAGCATCACTCTGTTTTGTAGTTTTAATACTGCTTTAAAGATATCCTGAATAACAATTAGTACCAAATTATGCCTTCTAGTATGAAGCAAATCTAGCTAGGTTATCACTCGATGTCTTATGAGCCATACCTAGCCATGGTTTATCCTCTATTCATGCTACAGGGTACGGAATTCCTGGGTGCCAACCTGCCTATGGCAACCTAGAATTCTCCAGGGCAGGCTCGCAAAATCTTCACCTACTCTCTGGGACAGGTAACTAATGAGTGATGTTTTGTGAAGTTATGCTTTCTTTCTAACTCTCTGGTGTCCATAGAAATGTTTCATTTCTCCATGTTGGTCTGTGGTCTCTCATTGTTCAGTTCCACTGTGTTTTCTGGACTAGGGGAGGAGCAGCAGATCTCTTTGTTATAGTGCTCTAGATGTGCTGATACCTCAGCCAACCTGATTGTTATTAATTAATCCAAGTAATAATTGTTATTAATGTGCATAAAAACTGAAAGTTGTTTAAGAAGCTGCAAAATCCACAGCTGCCTACTACCAGTTTAATCTCTTTTGGCACCACAGTTATCTGAGCAGTTCACCCACCTTTCTTAATTGCTGGTATGTATATATATAATCTTTCCTTTATCAGGTTTGCATTAATCTTGAGTTTCCTGAACTAAGGATTTTTCAATGCTATAGGTACAGAACACTGAAAGGATGGGGGAGTTATGACTGATTATGGTTTACATTTCTACTCAGATGTAGTATAAGTTTAAGTAATGACTCAGTTTTCCATATTTTGTTTAAATTCTCTTCTATTTCTCTCCTGAATGCACTGTCTTTTCTTTTTTGCATGATTTTATTTCAATTGGCAGGTATGTAGAAGAAATGTCATTCATTAATCCTATACCTTTCAATGACATATGAAATATTTTAATATATTTCAAAGTAAGAAAGTAATTAGGTTAAAAAATAAAGACAGACTAAGCTTCAGATTGATTCCTGTAGTCTACTGATTTTCTCTGAATAAGAGATAATAATGTGTGAGAAATTTCATCTTAAGAGTGCTGATAGTGTAAGAAAGACATAAGTGAGATTCTTTTTGATTTTTTTTCACACGGTCTACACTCTGTGGAATGCAAAAAACCCAGCAATCTTGGAAAAGTGGTTTGAATTCCTGCTTTTCAGTCCCCTGGGATTCTGCAGGTACACTCTACTCTCACCTGAGTGTAGAAGATCTTGATGCAGAAATAGCTTTGCTCTGCTGCTTGTTCTTGCCAAAATCAAGAGATGGCCAGTGAAGTGAAACATAATCGAGGCATATAAAACTCTTTTACAGAATGTTTGACCCTAATTCCAACTTGGTTGAATATTTGGAATTCCTTTAAAATGGAAAAAAATTCACACATTTATGGTGCAGTCACTGAGTTTGATCTTACATTCTGTTTTAAAATGGATGCCCACATGGAATTTCTGAGTCCTGAGATGATACTTAGATGTCTTTCTGTAGGGCTCACTAAAAATATTTTTTTATCCTACCACCACTGTATACTTGTAGTTGTTACTTATGAAATAAAAAAAGTTTACTCCTGTAGAGGACAATCCCAGTTAATCTCCAAGATTTTTAGCTCAGTCTGTTCAGCCATTTCATTAAAAAATTTAAAAAAAATCCATTGAAAGACAATTTTCATTTTCCTACCTGCTTTTTGAAAAGCTCACAAGGATCTAAATTTTTAGAGATATTTTTGTATTTCCTGAAAGCTGGCTTGTTTCTTCCCTGTGAGTAACTCAGATCTTAATCTCACTGTTTCAACCTAGACTGTAAAACAATATCTGGAAACTTGCTTTCTAGTTATATTAAAAAATACCACCTTGCTGAAGGAGCTAATAAAAAACCCAAATGTTTGTTTGGTAAATGAAAAATAGTGAGTATGGGAAGTGTAAGCATTTACAAAATGAGGATAGGTTTTATTTTATCCAGCCTGATGCACCTTAACCTTTAAAAACTAATGAGAAAGCAGTAACTGTATCAGCAAGAGAGTTCTAGTAAGACCCTAAGTTTTCATCAACCCAGAATGCAGAATGCTGAAGTAGTTCAGTTANAAAAAAAAAAAAAAGGTGACAAAACAGAGTCTTATACTGAAAAGCCAGTGCAGCCAGGGGAGTAGGATAAAACACTGAACTAATAAATTATGGCATTCAGCTGGGAGGAAAGTTGTGTGAAATGACGGCACAACATGCTGAGCCGTAGGGAACTTGCTAGAGGTGAACTCATTTATACTCTTGCAGAGTAGAAGACTTCTCAGTTAACAAGTCCCAAAATAGTGTGCTGCAGTGTATAAAACAAGGTAGGGCTTGAAATAATTAGCTACAGATGACAGATGGCAACTCCTTTCTCTTTTTTTTCCTTCTTTTGTTGTGCTGTATTATCAAGTTGATCAAAGAGATGAGGATCATTTGTTATTGTAGGAAAACTAAAAATATCTTGAAATATTCAGGAAAAATAAGTTCATTCAGGTACAAGCCAGTAGCTCTCATTGTTCCTGTTCAACACCTTATACATGAGCCTGTGTGTAGTAATAGTTTCCCTCAGAATCTGAATTACACATGCACAGCTGAGAATTTGGGTGTTTCCTGGCTTAGGAGCATTATTTAATCATTTTATTACATCAAATTAATATTTAATGGAATTATTAGCTTGTGTTAACAAATCAGTGATCTACTCTGCTGCCAGAAAGCCTTCCAGAGAGTGCCCAGAACACTCAAGTTTCAAGATTCAAGTTAGAGATACAACAGGAGCTTCTGTCTTGCATGACTTCTGTCACAAAAGAGGATCAGAACACAACTGTAACAGATATAGGAAAATCCACTCATTGCTCAAATAATGTAATGTACACTGCTTATAAAGGAAGAAAAAGCAGTAGCATCTGCTGTTCCTCCCCTACCCTCAGTCCTGACTGGTTCATGAGCCAGAAGAGTATATTTGATTTTTTCAGCTGCTTAGCGTAACCTTTCTGACGGAAGTGTTAAGCCAACCCACCTAAACGGGTCCCTTGTGCAAGACAAAGATGAATTTCAAATCAGAGGAAAGAGGAAAGGATTGGGAAAGGAGGGAAATGGTTAAGATGAGAACAGAGATTATAACCTCTGTCCGTTAACCTATGTCTGGATGTTTTATACCAAATAAAATAGGAGCAAAATTCTGTCCCTCCTGCTAAAGCACATTTCTCCAGTATTCCCCTACCACATTTCCAACCACGGTCTTTTAATAGAAAGAGTAAGATCAATTTCAGATTGCTCCTGGGCAGTGGGCTTCACTCATTCCCATTACATTCCTGTTACACATAACCTGCACAATTGAGGAGGAACCACACTTCTGTTCCAGCACAGCTTGGTCCAGATGAATTGGGGAAATAAACAGACAAAAACAAAAGTGAGAAAGGTTTAATAACACAATTAAAATATAACTTTATAAGCTTGTGAGCTGATGTGGCAGGCTGCTCTCAGTAATTTCCAGAGGGAGTGCTTATCCATGACTACGAACCAAAGCAATCTAGAAGCTGGCCACTCGAAGCTGTAAGGAGAGCTACTGCAACTGAAGGCAGCCTGCTTAATCACCTGGAGAGCTCTCTTCAGCTTTCTAATCACAAATTGAAGTCTACCTCTAATTTTGCTTCCTCAATTTTTCAATATTTTACTATTTCTCCCCCTTTCTTATCACCTCTCGGTAGTCTGGATTCCCTAGTGAGATGCCATGCAGAGGGGTAGGATTCTGGCAGAAATTAAAAAGCAGTCAACAACTGCTCAGCAACTTCAAATAACTTTCTGTCTGAGGCAACCCCCCCAGTGGCCTGTGTTACAACATACCTGTTGCAGCCAGCCTTTGCTGCTGGTTTTCTCAACCTTTCGAACCCTGCAACTTTACACTCTAACTCACCATTTCTGCCAGCCCAAAATTTAATGCAAACTTCTCAGCCTCTGGGAAGTGAGGAAATAGCAGCTCTTAAAGGAGTGAACCTTCTTCCAGAGTCATGTGAACAGCAGAGTCTGTACAGAAATCAGAGAAGGTCCCTCAAACCCCAGGAAGGGTCAGGGTCATGATTCTGCTCTCTTGGACAAAAGCTGTCTCAAGGCTGCCACACCACAAGTTTCCCCCTTCTCTCCCAGTTTAACCAGCTCATTCATTTCAGATGTGTTCCAAGCACTAGGCAACATTGGAACAATGCAGAAAATATGAAGCAGGGCATGAACATGAACAGATGAAAATAAACATGGTAAGAAAACAAACATGTCCTTCCTACCGCTAGAGAATGAGCCAGAGAGCATGCATTCCTCCTGGAATCACATGCTGGTTTTCTTCTCTTGGAACCACATTTTGCAGCTCACCAACCTTTCATTTTCTAGCAATACAGAGAAACAAACTGAACAGGCACAGTCCTTATTCAAGCTTCTGTAGGATCACTTACTGAGCCTGAAGGTTTACATTTAAGCCACTGCTACCAAGAGTCTACCTGCCAGAGCTGAAAACAATTAGTTCCCACTTTAAGGGGAGCCTAACTGAGGCAATAGGAGGCAGCTTGGAAGAAAGCAAAGAGCACAGTAACCACTTCTGCTGCTTCCACTCTTTCCTTCTGTTCTAGTCACCTTTGAATTTGGGCACAAGGCTCCTGCTCTTTTGCTGTGCACTGCATTCATTTCTCACATACTCAGGTATTCAACCTCAGAAGGGTCTTGTAAGCAAAAATGGTCATCTCATTAGTAGGAGACAGAAACCTATTTGGAAGATTCTGGTTCCAAATCAAGTTAGCAGAGGTATTAAACCTGTCCTCAGAGAGCTGCCTCAGCCCTTCAGTCTCTGCTCAGCTCTTGCACCAAGCAGTGACTGTGCACATCCTGGTTTGTAACTCCACATTCCTCCTTCTCCATGAGCTGCTCTGTGCCCTTGCTTAGTGCTTTGCACATTAACAATCCCTGGTCACAGCTCTGGGTTCTCACAGCTCATTTTCATTTGCCCTTTGTATTTTTCAGTACACTGGGGCAATCAAAATTGTCTGCTGAAGAAACTTCATTTAAAATAATCAAAACACATTTAGTGTCTGTTTCTGAAAGCTGCAATTTTATTCGTGGTACTTCTATTCAATCCATTCAGAGCCTTAGGTTATGGATAGCACCTTTAAATAAAGGAAAACTTGTATGTCTTTATTATGAGTACATTTTAAAAATCTTGTCACGTTTCACTGACGATAATGGCATTCACTTAAGACAACTCAGTGCTGACAGATGGTCCTCTAAGGGTTTTTTGCATGTCAACACATAACTGAATTTTCCTATCCTTATCACCTCATATTACAGTTAATATTGAATACCCTTGTTGGATAGATGTGTCTGCGGGCTTCTGATATTTATTATAGAAGTCACCCCTCTGTAATGAAAGACTGTCAGGTCATTATAACCAAAACATAATTTGGTTTTATTTTTAAAAAAGGTCACTCTTTTTCTACCTCTTATGAATAAAGCCAGTACAGTACCATATGATATATCTTGTCAGGTCTAAATTTTTAATTGTGTGAATTATGAAAGAATGAGGTACTCATGTCCAAAGTAAAGAAAAGCTACCCTCCAAACTCCAGTGATGTGTCTGTTTTAAAGCAGCTGTATGAACTCTACAGGTGCCTCAAATAGGCTTTCATGCTAGGGATCTATCCCACAACATTTGGCACTTCAACTGCTAAACATCTCTTCCCCACCTCCCTTCCAAATCACTCTGTGATTTTTCTGATAAAGGATCCCTCTTCTCTGGTTTAAATTCTGCCAGAATGCCTGGAACCTAAGAAAGGGACTCTGTCACTTGTTTATGTGTCCATCAGTCATTTGGAAACTATCTGAGTTCCAGATTTGGATCACCCACACGTTTGTTCTGAAACATATGTACAGGCCTTCCTTCTCATAATCCAAGCCCAGCTTCAGGTTGTTTATTTTGAAAACAAGTACTGCAAAGAAAATTCAAATGGCTTAATACTTGCTAAAAAACTCCTTCAAGAGCTATCTGTCTAAATATGTTAGTATATATATCTGCAGGAAAGAGATCTGCATGCAATTTGACAGGCAAACTGTTCATACAAAGTTTCAAATACAAGAAACTTCTTCAAAAGTAATGGAGACATTTGGTGGATGTGCTGTAAGAAAAAAAAAAAAAAAAAAAAAAAAAACAAAAACAACAACAACAACAAAAAAAAAACCCACCCTGACAGACCTTGGTTAAAGTTTTTAAAAAATTAGGTAAGCTGAACAAAGTCTGTGTGAGCCCAAATTTATAGGAAAATGCCTATTTCAGAACTTGGATACACATTTGCATAAACAAATTTCTTTAAGTACAAATGAAGCTGCTGAATAAAGAGTGCAAGAGAATTGAGATTTGTGGGCTTGACTCTGGGTCTGAGCTGTAGCATGTAATCTTTTTTTCCCCAATAAAATTTATGATTTCAAGTCTGTAGTTGAATTTCAGACTCTTGATCTTGACTTTGTAATTTGATCCCATCCCCCTCCTAATCAGATAAAGCAAGAGCAAGGTTAGACACAAAAATTGCAGACAAGGAAGATAGTTTTGGCATTAACCTTTTGAAACAGTGACCCTGAGCATGTAACACATAATCAAAACTTGATTAACATAGAAATCCAATTACTGCTTCATTAAAAATCTTTCATTAATCTAGAAAACACTTGTAAAAAGCTTTGACTTCATTTCCCAACAGCTACAACTTGAAAAAATGTTGTTGAGGGGTCAGATCCAATGTCACAATTGTCATCTCCAAGCTGTTCCTCCCAAGCTGGGGTTTGGGTGCCTTTCTTGCAGTGTGTGCACCTTGGGCAGCATGCAGACCCATTCCAGAGTCATGTCCAGCAAAGATGCCCTGGAATAAAAAGTCCTGGGTAATCCAGGCTACCAGATGTGGATCATCAAGAGCTGCTGGAGCCAAAATTCCTTGGTAGTTTCGAATCAAGCTGGCAGTGCAGCCCAGCCCCAGTCCTCTGTAGCACTGAGGACCTGCTGGAATCTCTGCCAGCAGTGAAAATCCCCAGGGATCTCTGTTCCCAACTTGCTGCTCCCTGGGGTGTGAGCTGCTGGTCAGGAAGGTGTCTCCCAGAGCCTTGGCTCTTGCCTGGCTGATGATATTCATCTCTGTGATAATCAGCTGCATCCAAAAATCAGAAACAAAACCAGGGGTGTGGATGGTTGCTTTTTTCCTTGAGCCAAACAGCCCAGCTCTCTGCAGAGATCCACAGCAGCCCTACAGTGCTGGGAAAGTGCTCCCAGCACAGCAAGGTCACAGAGCTGCCTCCAACCCTTGGGCTGCCTGCCCTGTCTGTCATCAGTGGCCCAAGCTGGCATGGCAGGACTGGGTGCAAATGTTCTCCCTTGGCCCTTCCCAGAGACCCTTTCCTGATCCTTAGACTCTTTCACAGAAAACACCTCTGTAGGGTTATTGACCTTTCCCTAGACAAAACCCCACAGGGTAAAGGAAGAAACCATTATTTTTGAAATTCTGTTCAGAATACACTTTTTAAATTATCCTCAGTGCTCCCAAACTCCTGATCCTATGAATTTTTTTTAGAATGTGACACATCACAGACATGAAGCAGATCTGATAAACACTTTGGAAGCTTTTAGTAGTTCGTTTTTGTGGGCCCCCACGCCATCTAAGCAAACAAGAAAGGAAATACTATTACCTCATCCCATACACACAGGACTGAGTCAGGAAGAGGGGGAGTTATCTGATGAGATGTGATTGTCTGTGTCTGAGATGCTTGACTAGACTCCCTTTGTAATTAATGGAAATGGGTACTTCCAGATTTACGTCAATTCATCCAAAAGTAGGCTTCTAAAATAGGTCAGATTAATTTCATCCTGGTAATTCCTGTTTCTGACTAAGAACAGGAGCCAGAGCTGACCAGAAGTAGGCAAGTCTTGCCTTAACTCTCTTGAGTGGTATAACCTTTGCCAAAGCCGTGTTCAAAACTCAGAGATACAAAACCCAGTCCAAGTTAGTTCCTTCTTACACTTTTTTCCTCCCAAGTCAGGCTTTTTACCCACAAAATGCAATTAGTTCTACTTAGGATTTCACAGCCACTACCCAGAAATGAGAACCTTTGATATGGGTGTTTTTCAGTATATTTGGCATGGGCATTTATCTTGCCTTTTTCTCACATTCCTTTCTGCTAATTTCCCTCCTAATAACATTAATCAATTTTATTTTTCACTCAATTCAGGAGCAGTGTGAAGGAGTTTCATCAGCCCATTCAGAGAGAATTTCCCTAGTTCAAAAAAAGGGTTTGGTCTGGTTTTAAATAACATTGCAGAACCATCCAAAGCCAGAGTCCAGGAGTGGCAGGCAGATGTGGAAAGTGATGCTGAGGCATTTTGGCCAGTGAGGTGAAGATGTGGGGTTCTGGAATGCTCCACTAATGGGGCAGACCCATAGACATCAACCCTTATGGAGTATAGGTTCAGGGAGCACCCTCTTTGTGAGACACACAAAGGTAGAAGGCTCTAGAAATCCTCTGGCCTCCGAGCAGCTGAGCATCCCCAAGTCTGCATGCCAGCACTCCCGTCTCATCAGCCCATCTGGCAGATGTGCTGGCAGAAGATCAGACAGACAATAAAAAACCTGCTTGTTTTCCAGCACACCTTCCTCAGAATGGGCCCTTATCATGTGGCATCTCAGCTTTGCCTGAAATCCCGGGGGAATATGGAGCTTCTCCAGCCAGCACTACAGCTTAACCCTGAGCAACAGGCTGAGATAATGTTTGTGGGCACCAGTTTTTGTGCAAATATATGTTTCATCTATTTTGTACTTTTTATGAATATAAATAGAGCTAATCAGTGAAAATAATACTTTGGAAAGTTTAAAAACCTGATTTAATAACCTTTAAAGTAGCTTCCCTTGAGAGGTTTCCTTTCACCAGTCTAAATATTTAATATTGTATTTACTGTCCTTGTTAAAGAAATATTTTAATGAAGCAAAGTAGATAATGACTTGCAGACCACTGATTGCCACAGGAGCAGAACATTAGAGATCGTTAAAAGAAATAGGCAACTTCTTATGCTAAAGGTGGATTAAATTCTGGGCCTTTGAGCCTGCCCTGTAGTTCCATACTCCTTGAAACTTAGAGTTTCAGGAAGACCGTGGAATATAGGATTTGTGTTTTTTAACACACAGCATTATCAGATTGCTAAGCCATAGCACTACCAGAATACTTTTTATTTGCAAATAATCCTGTCCTTTCTCCTGGCTATACTTTTTTTCCATTTATTTTCTTAGTTTTACATACATATAAAACTAAAGAACCATGAGGATCCATAGAACATAAATTATTAATCAAAATTAGTGATTTAGTAGCATTAAAAAATTGTGCAATGAACTTTTCTAATTAACTGGTATGTGACAATTAGAAACAAAATGCCGCTAATTTATGGAGTTAGTTGGTTGAATTGAAGAAAAAGGAAAATGCTAAATGGTTGACTTTGTGACTCCATGTTTTGACTTTTTTATCTTTTCCCTTTTTTCAATTCTGATTAAACTACCACTATCAAATTTACAGTGGTACAGAAAAAAATTAAGCCCTCCTCATGAAAACCCCAGATTTCTAGAACAAAAGACACAACATAGCATAGGGAATGAGAATCCAAGCATGTCATTATGTGATCACAATGGAAGATAATGGTAAGGGGAAGGTTTCCAGAGAAAGAACATCTGTTTCATGAGATATGAAATAAAAACAACCACAAAACAAACAAAGAAAAATCTCATTAAATACCTTAGATTAGTACAAAACAAAAATTGAAACTCTCATCCTGTTATTAAAGATGCAGAATTTGATATACTGCATCCTCTTATTCTTACTGCTGTTTCACTCAATTGCTTTGTCTTTGCTTCTTAGATGCTTGTTCATACAGAACCAAAATCAAGAGAAAACAACAGGGTTTACCTCAAACCAGTAATGTATCTAGATAAGGCTCAGATCATGCAGAAATCAAAGCCAGCTTGGGAATCCTGGGAAATCTGCTGGCAGTGTTACAGCTATTGGTACCCACTCAATGGTTACAGTCTAAGAATAAGGAAAATTTCCCTATTGTGCCATTCATGAGCCTGAGTTTCATTGTGCCATTGTTTAAAGTTAGCTATCTTTCCAGAACTTGCTTGACTCAAGATGGATATTAAAACAGATTGTTTAACACCTTCCCAGCTGGGGTCTTTTCTCTCTGTCTTTCTTTTTTCTTCTTCCATAAAAGTGACCATATTTTTTTTGCCACTCAGCATATTTGTGTCAGAATGTAATTTCTTTCCTTCTTAAATTCTTGCCTTTCTATCTAATAACTTGTAGTTTAATAAGAACTCACTGTTATGCATCTACTATTCTATTCTAAATAATCCCATCATAAATTAAGGATTATTTCCTATCTAAAAATTATATGTCCTCATAAAAACAATCAGCTGTTTTAACGTGTATCAGATGACTCAAAATACACAGTGAGGAGGGGTACTCCTCTGTTTGGGAGAGTTTTTAAATGTCACCCCATCTTTCCAGCATGGGTTCCAGCATGGGTGGCAATCTTTTCAGAATTATGGTTTGCTGGTTGAGAATAATTTTCATCTTTGAAGCTGCCTGAGTTATGCTTTAATCAGTGGAGTTTTTTGTTTCTGAACAGTTATAACTATGGCTTGCTACCCAAAATACGTGGAAGAGTCCATGTATATGGACTGTTTCAGTAAAACTCACTAGAACAGTCTTGATTTTAATGGATTGAATAATCTCATTCTGAAAGCTAAGAATTCAAGAATACAAATACTTCGAAGTGAACTTAAGGGAGAAAGTGAGCTGGAAGTTTATCTTTCTAGCATAAGCTTCAGCCTGCCAAAAGCTACCAAACTGTCCAGATCTGAATCTGAAAGCACATTTTGACATCTCAGATCACCACTGCCTTCCACTTCAGCATCAAGCTTTACAAAGCACTCAGATTTTTAACCCCAGATTTCCCCACATAGATAAGTCTAGGCACAATGGTCCATGCAGAAGCAACTTCATTGGAGGAGTCAGAGGTTTTGCTGCCTAATCTTCTCACAACTGAAATCCAAAGCAAGAAGTACCCACATGAGGAAGCAGAAAACAAAGTTATTGGAGGTGATTAACTTTCCCTTCTTTTCCTCTTTTACCAAGTAATGTCCAGGTATTACTTAAACATTCCTGGCATTACCATTTTATTTTTACTTCAATAGCTCCTCTTCTTCACAAAAGTTATGCTCCCTGAGTCCAAAACTTCCCAGTGCAGCAGGATGCTCTAACCTTCCCTGATCTGGCTTAACTTGCATTAACTGCTCTTGTCCAGCAGCCTCAGCCTGGGCATTTTTATCAAAAATCATAACTGGAAGACCGACTGTCTACTTTTCGTACAAATCCTAATGGTTAAATTTTTAGAGAAATAGAAGACTTGACATTATATCTCCTTTCACTCTAAACTGCTTTGAGACTGTAACTTCATAAAAGAAAGTCCAAGTTTCCAGGCTACAGGAAGGAAAACTGACCACTCTTCTTTCCCAAGATGAGGAGAGGAGAAGCAGGAACAGGCCAGAGCAAGTGAAAGGTGGTATGATGTGGTAACATCATCAATGAAGACCTGTAGAAATGAGCAGCATGGGTTCCCAGTTCCCTAGATAACTTCAGAGTTTAATTCACCAAGCAAAATATAAAAATTAAATGGTTATATTAAGTGGAGCTGCATTAAATGTCTGAATTGGAATATATTATTTTAAGGGACTATAACCACAAGTGGTAATCTAAGTATAACTGTAACCACGCAATGTGAGCAATTGAAATAGAGCGCTGTGTTGGCAAAACATGAGGCTGCTTCCCAGCTCAAAGCTGCAAGGATCAAGCAGGCAGCAATTGTAGGGCTTTTGCATTAACTTACTGAGCTCCTATCACAGCTTGCAGAGAAGCCAGTCACGCTGCAGACAGCTCAGATAAGTGTTTCTTGAAGACTGACATGTTGTTCCCGACTCTCTTGTCTAATTAAAGACCCAAAACATTATTCTACTGCAGCTGATGGCAGCACTCACTTGACATCAAAGGGAATCAAGATTTGCCATTCATTTTTGAAGAACTATTTTTACCATGTGATTTAAAAACAAAGCAAAAGCAAGGCAATTCACAGTGCATCCTGTGGTAGCACTCTGTGTCTAGGTGATGGCAGACCCCAGTTCCAGAGTGCCCCAGAGGTCCCACCTGGAGCCAAGAGATCAGCTCCAGACTGAGGTTACAACATATGAACCAAGCTCCAGTCATCTCCAGAGATCCCAGCTCTGGCAGGAATCTCATCCTGCTGTTCAACTTGCAAACATGCTGGAAGACTGAAGAGCTGGCAAACTAAACAGACTAAGATACAAAAATCTCTGCTGGGCAGATAAGAATTAAGGCATATGCTAGTGGCTCATCTGAATCTCCTGCTTGGTTTTGTTTAAGACTGCAACTGAAAATAGTTTGCAATCAGGGCATAAATTCTTTAGTGAAAGAACTGTGAAAAATTAGGGATTACACCTGAGTCTGGAAAGCTTGGGCTCCCAAATAAGTGGAGGAAAAAGGGAAAGATCTACACCTTAAAATTGTAATATTATTAATAGATTACCATTCTCCAGATGAAATGCTGAACAATAAGGTCTCTGGCATCTCTGTGGCAATGATTGGGGTGAAAAAGGAATCAAATAGGATGAAAATTTCTTCCTCCTCAGAACCGTAATTTGGATTTTAGGCAAGGAAATATTTTCACATAGTTTATTTTTGCTGCTTTGTAAAGAACTGATGCTTCAGTCATAGTATGGTAAGATAATCCTAAATGGGAGGTCCTGTGTGAAATCAAACTCTAGACTGTGTTCTGTATTTTAATGAAGATTCTTTTGCAATATATTCCATTCAGGATACTGAGGTAGTAGCAATAAATGCACAAGGGAGGACAGAGATAGTCAACTGTCTGAATCAGAAGATTTTCAAAGAGCAGTCAAAAAATTAAGCACACTTTTCTGGCTTGAGGCCAAACTATACTCTAGGGAACTGGTCAAAGAGTGGATCATGAAAAGCTTTTTGGGAGCAGCTAAATTCTACAGCTGTGGTCTTTGTTTTTCTAGCACTTTGCAAGAACAGAAGGGGGAATTACGAAAGCGCCTCTCGTACACTACCCATAAGCTGGAAATGCTTGAAACGGAGTTTGATTCCACACGTCAGTATCTTGAAATAGAACTGAGACGTGCTCAGGAGGAACTTGAAAAAGTAACTGAAAAACTGAGAAGGTTAGTAATGAACTTTTTGAAATAAACAGATATTAGAATATAAGAAGTTACTGTATTAAGGAAGTATGTAAATAAAAACAAACACAGATGCAAACATGCATGATTTCTTATTTCTTGATTACACATTGTGTTTCGTATTTAATATATAGATTTCATTTACCTGAGTATATCTTGCATGCCACATTAAGTTATTTCCAAGTGATATGTAAAATGTCTCTGTACTAAAAGCAAATATGCACATAGAAATACACTTATATATGTACAAATATGATATTACTTATATATAAACATACATGTTGGGTAGTGCCACATGGCATTACATATTCAAATGTTATAAACCCACTACATATACATACATATATTATTTATACACTATATATACAGACAAATATTTTTTAATTACTTTGCACATTTTCTTTGTTTAGACTTCATTGTGCTCATACAAGATAATGGAATTTGGTTCTCCATCACTCAAAGCTTAGACTATGTTCAACTGAAATAATATTAAGGCATTTTGCATTATAGTACAGCAAATAATTTCCTTTTTAGTCTCAAGCAGAATGGAATGATGCTGAAAAGCTATTTTTTAAAACTGTTGTAGCTGTGGTACAATGCTGTTGCAAATTTGGAACCTAGTTAATGTTAATGATCAATTATGTTAAACATGCACTCCTGACATTCCTGGCATTGAATAAAATGGTCTGTAGACTTAGCCTAAAATTTATCATGATTCTTAATATCCATTTGTTTTCAAATCTTCTGAAACTAGAATTATCCACTTACGCAGGAATGTATTTGCATGTCTTGTGAGACTTTCTTAAACTGATATCTTAATGGAACTATTTGATTAATTCATTGGATGACTCAAAACGAAAGTCAGAATAAATCATTCCAGGGCAATACCCAAAGAAAAATTTTTCATTCCTTGCAGAAGGCAAAATCCAAACCAAAATAATGACAGAAACCACCAATAAACTGAGTCGACCAAACCATTTTATGCAAATTTTAAACAGAATGAGTCTGCAAGATCTCAATTTAGGAGACAGCCTAGTGTGGTCTTATAACTTAAAATGCTTCTGTAACTAGGGATGCTTCTCAAAATGAGACTAAAATATGCAGGTGTTGTAGTGATTTTGAAATCTACACACATCTATCAAGAGCAGTCTGGAAGTTCTCCACATAGCCTTCTTGTCAACAGTATTTTTCCTTTCTTTTCACTTAGAGCAGAGCCACAGAAAGTGACTTCATCCTCGATGTAGTTTTGTCTCAGTAGAGTCCTGGACAGGGAACACTGGTGCTGTTCTCTCTTGAAGCATCAATTTGGGAGCTGCCACAGAGCAGCAGAAGGGCTGACCACCCCACTTCTGTTAAAGCAGATGGGCTTCCCAGCAGCAGAAACCTCTTATCAGCTGCACTGGGCACCAAAGGGTTCAGCACCCTTTGAAACTCAGGCCAGGGGCTCACAGCCTGGCATAGAACTCACACCAGGACATCACATCAGCAGAACTGACTTTCCAATATTCTAATGGAGCATTGTACCATATTATGAAGAAAACTTATATTAAAAATTATGTTTCAGGCAGGTGATTACTCCCCTGAAGACATATCATAATGGAAGCCAAAAATATTTTACGAGGTGAGCTTTAAAAATGTTTCTATTGAGAATAGCAAGGCATCCTGCAAGTTGAACAGCTAGATTTGTCAACCTGGAGAAGGTTAATGTCTGAAAAAAACTGTCATCCAAAAGCTTGTCAGCAACATGTCACAGAGGAAAATCAATGTGGGAAAAACAAAGAAGTAGAATTAGTTTCAATGATGTGTTTCTTCATTTATTCGCTACACAGGGAGAGAAATTCATCCCCCCATAAATGAATAGGCCCTGTGTAACAAGATCCCACTTGTATACTGGAGAACATTTATGTTATTAAATTTCCTGTTCTGCAAAGTGCAATTTTTTTTTCCAAGGGGCTGAATGACTATCCTTTTGTAATCCTTTCTGAAAGTCTTTGTCTTAATTTATCCAGAATTACCTGCACTGTTGCTAGGCCTCCCTACCTTTATTCAAGAGAAGAGGTCACTTATGTGGCTCAATGATCAAGTTTTGAACCTCTCTACAAACATTTAGAGATGGCCTCTTTCTTTTTCTCAGTGGGAGAACTGTTCTAACTAGATTTGAAAGTAATAACTGTAAAGCATAGGTTCAGCTCTGAAAAGTGACTGAAAAGAGAGAGGATTTCATATTCCTCACAGTGGTTCCTTATTTGAAATGATCAGCACAGCTTTTATAAGTTAAAAGACTAAATAAATTTCAGAATCAAAAACTGGAACCACATCTGGACTCCAAAGTTCAGATGTGTTTCTTCCTCAAGACCCTGTCCTGGCTAACAACTTGATGAGGTCCCCATTCTATATTTTAACAGAAAGTAGAGTTATTTTAAGGTATGAAAAGTAAATTCATACAAGCATATATTTAGCATTGAGATTAGCCCACACATATAATTATTTCACCAAAAGCAAGGCAGACTGAAGGGGTGTTCTGAATGGGAATCCTGGAGGAAAAACTATTGTTTTCATAAAGATGTTGGTATAACTTGTGATAAAGGAGAGAGAAAAAATTTTTGAACAAGAAGCTACTGTATCAAGAGTCACTTTTCAAAGCTAACTACACTCTAGAAGAAATTCTCTTCTTTAATGAAAGTCAGCACAAGACAAAGTTTTATTTTAGATGTATTTCATGGCCTGAAGTGGGCTTGAGATTGAGTGGAAGCAGAGAAATAGAGGCTTTTGCAGACACCCTCTTCAGTGGTGATCTGCAGTCCTGGGGAGGAGGGTGTTGTTTTGTGGGTTAGAGCACAGACAGCTGACAGGTTCAATATGGTCAGAATATTTCTGATTAGGCCCTTATTTGGTCACGAATCTAAACATTTTTTAATGGATGTAGATATGTGCACCTGAAGTCACATGAGTATCTTCTAATGACATGAACAACACAAAAAAAGATAACAGGTTATCAATTCACACGAGTTTATCCTTAGAGCAGTTTTGCAGCACAAAAATAAAGCCTACCCTTCGTTTTATTTTCAAAACCAGATGTACGAGGTTAAAATATTTCATACTTCACCATGTTCAGGCTATCTGGGTGTATTTTTTCAGCAAACAAGGTTAAGTTACCATTTGCTTATCAGATCATTTTCAAATTTGAATAATTTTCCCTACTCTGTCTTTCCCCTTACCTTTATATCACAGTTTTGCCTAAAGATTGATCTGACTCTGCTCCTCTTTTATCACTTTAACACTTTCTTCCATGTATTTCTGGGTCCATTTCTCTCCTTGCCACCTACATTTGCTGACACTTCTTTTGGCACAGTGAATTTCCAATTTGGGGTTTATGCATATAAGTGCATGTGTGTGTGCTTGTGTACATGTGTATGTGTTTGTGCTTATTCTGACTACCTTTGCATACTGTTCTCAATAGAAACACTTTTTGAAGCTCAGCTTCCTACTTACTGTGGATTTTTAAATTTTTTTTAGATTTCCTTAGGCTGTACTGGAAGGTGGTCATTTTGTCAGGGCAAAATTAATGTGTTAGAGAACTAGAGTTTGTGGGCTACTTTCTCCTAAACATAAAATAGGCAAAAATTTGAAGGGTAAAGGCAAAAGAAGCTATAAAGTGAGAAGCAGATTGTGATAAACTTCTTCAAACCCTCTACCATCTATGGCATGGGTATGTTGTCAATGAAAAATAATTAATGATAATTAACATTTCAATCATCCATGTCAACAGAAAAAGTGAAAAGAGAAGCTGAGGAACAAAACCATTGCTACCATGATAAGTCCTCTACCCAAGCAGCAATTATTGCTGTTTTTATTCATGGTCTCAAAGTTATGGAAAGGGAACCTTCAGGGTGTCCCTTGAGCTGCCCACATCAGTAGCCACAGCAGAGCAGCCTGTGGTACAGGGGTAAATGGGCTAGAAAAACCCTGAACCAAACTTTTTCTCCCCTTTATTTTCAGGAAGTTATGCAAGTGCTTTTGAACCCATGCAAACTTTTAGGGCATTGCAGGTGCTAATGTTTAAATCAGTTTTTACACCACCTCCACTTGAACCGAAAACTGCCTGGGTGCAAAGCAAGTTTAACCTGTTCTATTTTGCTTTACTAGACAAAAAAATATAAACCATGACAGAGGAGATGCTGGGGCACTTTTGGGCTCAGTCATAAGGCACTATTTTACTTCTCTAAATCCTTTCTTCCTGCACCATGGTGTGCATACTTATCAGCAAAACAAAATATTTGTGAGTAGCTACAGGCAAAGCCATTTTAGCCCTCCTTGTATCAAGATCATCTCTGCTTTCTTCTGCACCATGAAGAGATGGGTACAGAGTACCCTGAGGTTTGTCTCTGTTGTGTTGACAGCTAAATGGCTGGGAAAATCCCAAGTAAACCTCGAGCTGCACAAATCAATGTCTATAGAGAGGCTTAGTGGTAAGTGCTGTGAGGAGCATGGGCAGTGCAGAGGATTGCAAAGTTCAGTCAATCCTTTAAGTCACCTGGACACAAACACAATTGCACTATGAGAATTGGTGAGTATTGACCAAGTCTCACAGTACAAGCCTCAGAGATTTTCAGCCCATTGGGGTCACCACCTCAGCACACAGTATTTACCTCTGTAAAACATGGGCAACACTGAGACTTCCCCCAGGCTGCAGTGCATACTGGAAATGTCTGCTCTGGCTGTGGGCTGACCCTTGGCACCCTGGGGAGGTTCACCCTGGGGATGTCATTATTTATATCCACGGAGCAGATGTCCTTGGCACAGACATCCCCTCTCAGAGCCATGCAGCAGATGTTACTGCAGTGCTGGGAGCCCCAGCCAGAGCTCTGCATCCCTGAAGAGGGGCACTGCAAGCCACTGGCCTGCCCTGAATGGAGAATTCTGATCATTTAACTGGATAGAAAATCTCCATGGCAACAGAAGCCGAGATAAGCATCACATTGCCAAGAAGGGGTGGGCTGGACCCTTTGACTCACAGCTATGGCAGGTTTGGAAAACAGATCTTCATTCCAGTTTCAGCAGCCACTCCTGACCAAATGATAAACAAAGAGACTTCTTTAATCCCACTCCCATCCTGATAACCAAAGAACCTACACCCAGGTCCAGACTTCTCAGAGGAAGTGCATTTTGCTGTATAAATGTGGATTACAATTGTGTTCATTCTTACAATGAAAACATTGCACATTACCTAAAATCTCCTCACTGCTAAAAATACTTTGACCTATTGATAGTACAGTCTTATAGATTTATTCAGACAAACTTTTCACAGCTGTTTCTTCTAACAGTTGCTTTGTGTTTGTTATATGTTGTGCTGAGGTGATGGGTACTAATGAACAAGGAACTCATTAGGTTCTGTGGAGAGGAAGCCACAGCTACCACCAAAATACCAATGGTTTTCCCAAGGGCTGTGCAGTTTGTTCATTACAATACCAAGGTTACCATCTAAGTAACCCAAAGATGTGCAGGCTGAAACTTTTCTTTGTTGTGTTGCTCTGGAATAAGTATGGAAGCCTCATTTTGTGAGTTCATTCAATCCCTAAGTGCTGATAAAAATAAATACCCATCTTTTTTCAGCTAAGCTACCTACATATACTTCCAGGAAAAAACAGGCAACTTCTTGAACCTTTATTGAAAGAAGAAATATTCTCTTTTAAGTCACATGTCGATGCCCACATGTTGTTACAGCCGTTAGAATTCTGCTGTAATTTCATGATAGATCTTTTTTTGCACTGCCTAAGCCTAGAGCTCAAGCTTCCTCTCTTACATACTATTCTTGAGCCTGGTGTAAAACTATAATTACCTTGTGCAAGTTCCTAGGCTGTAATGTGCGTCTGCACACAAGTGCAGAAGGACCAATGCATCTTCACTTCCTGCTGGAATTTGCTGCTAAATATAGTAAGAAAATATGACAAAGAAGTTTGGAAGTTTGCTTAGGAAGCAGGTGGTAATTGCATTTCAAAGGCAACCACTGACTGGTAACAAGAGAGATAAGCAAACAGAATTCAAGCAGTGCAAGCCAAGGTTTTGTACTGATGTGAAAATACAAGTAAAAAACAACATGAAAAGAAATGCATTCTGTTACATGATATCATCTTTGTTTTAGGATACAAAACAATTACCTAGCCTTACAAAGAATTAATCAGGATCTGGAGGACAAACTTTACAGAATGGTAAGTTATCATAAGTTCTTTTTTTTTTTTAATATATTAAATGTGGTTTTATGGTTCTTAAGTGATTGGAAAAACATGTATGTAGCTGTCAGAAAAACACCCTCAAGCTCTAAAAGCAGTTATGCTTAGAGAAGATATCATGATGAAGAGCTCCAGCTGTGTACAGTGACATAGCTGCATCAGTTTAAATAGAGATTGCCTTGCCTGATGATCTCGCTGAGTAAATTGTACCTTTAAAATAATTCTGGTTAATTTAGTTAATAACTTCATGGGTTTTAAATATTTTGTTTTCATTAGGTGTCAGATTTAAATAAGGTAATCCAAGGTTTTCTCATGCTTCTTAGATACTTCCACTCAGCTTTTATTAAGTGATTTAACAGAGCTTGAATGGTCTGATTTTAAATTCTTTTGTAACTTTCAAGCTCAATATATTAATTTCCAATCTGCATGTGTCAATGCCACTGTCACAGACCAATTAATAACTGAGAGAAGAAAACACTGCAGCCTTTGTGGGCTCCACATCACAAGGCACAGCACCACTGATTCAAAATATCTTGAAGATGCCAAAAAGAAATGGCAAAACCATTGGTGCCCTGGCTCATTGCTAATGCTGCTGGGACATTGTGCTCACTGTCAGGAGTAAAATGACAAAGGAAGGTGAGGATAATGTTTAGAGAGGAAGGAATGACAGTTTTGAACTTCCAAAGAGCTCAGGTAGCAATTGCATGGCTGAGCAGCTTGGATTGGGGGAAACAATTTATTGTGGATTTTGTGTAAGCACAGGTTATAGTAACATATAGAACAGGTACCAGCCTTTACTAATAAACAATATTTTGAAAATGTCATTGTTCTTATCTCAGAATCCTATTTCAACAGCTAACAATGAATAGGGGACTGAGCTTTTGCAACAGGCTAACAGGGCAAAATTACAGCTGGGTTGTAGCTGACATTTGTTCATAAATATGTGTTTAAACACTGTAAAAGCATAAATAACATTTGGTCTCAGGTTATTGCTTTTTTTCACCACTCTTCCTTTGTTAGTTTTTCCTTTTGCCCAAATCACTTCAGGATTTTGTCTTCATCTGTAGCCCAACATGTATTACCGATGCACCACAAAAGATAAATAAAATAGAGTCTTTCAGGCTGGTAAATGAAATAAAAACACAAATACATCGAAAGAACTCCAGAAAATCCATGTTTTTATCAGGTATTTCAGATCAAAGCAAAGAATTTTTAAATTGCTGTTTCAGCATCCAGGTAAATCTCTGAGAAATTATTTCAGAGCACAGCACAGAAAAGCTGAAAACGACTCCTGTGGAACACTGTGCCTTTCTTTATCCCATTAATATGACAGTCATTGATGATAGCTTTAGAGGCTTGAAGAAGATCAATCAGGCTCTACACACCACTTAACTACAGACTGCTTTGCTTTCTGAAATATTGAAACTGAAGACACAAAACAAAACAAAACAAATGCCAAATGGAAACTCTACTAAAAGGAAAAAGATGAGGAAGTACCATGTCTGATTTAGATAAGTCAAACCTTTTGATTTTCTGAGCACTCTAAAAGACCTCAGTACTTCAGAGACTATTAAATCAAATAACAGCTGGCCTGGTTAATAAATAGCTTATTGTGGACTGGGCTCTTGGATACCTTTCTCTCCCTTTCCTTCTTAGGAGGAACAGCTGTGTGTATTAATTTTTTGTTTTGTTTGTCATTCTAAAATCAAACACTTCTTCGTTTCTCTGCCCTTATACAAATCCAAATATATAAACCATGTGTTTAATTCCTCCCCCTCTCCCCTACCTCATCCCTCTGTATACACACACATACATATATATACACACATACCTACATATTTTCACTATTTTGTGGGCTCACATTCAACAAGTAGGAAAAGAAAGACCCCTAGGCAGTGTTCCCTTGCTCCTCCTTCCTGCAGATAACACAGGATGCTCCCAGGAGAGGAGTTACTCCCTGCCCTTGCAGGTGACTCCCAATTCAGTGACTGTTCCCTGCTCATTGCATCTTATCTAGGACTCCACTGTGACTTCCCTTTTCCAGCATTTTTGGGTATCCTGAATGTTAAAGCCTTTCATGCCTGCCATTGGTATAAGAGATGCAAAAGGATAATCATTAATTCATCAGCAGTCACAGAAAAGAAGCTGATGTAGCAGTTACATTTCTTCTAGGTTTCTGCTTCCTTTTGGGTGCTAATCCATAAAATATTTAAAAATATTTGAAAGCACACTTCTGATCACAGCAAATGGTATCCAGTTGAAACCTTTGTCACATCAGAACCTGAAGTATAAATATAAAATATGAACCATGGTGTCTGATTTGGCTAAGTGCTGAAAATGCAGTCCTGAAATCAGGGGAGAACTTGCTGTATTAAACTGGACAAGACTAAACACATGGAACAGTAGAGGAGTGTGGCACAGAGTTAAAATTCTGCTGTCATTTCCCATAAAACCCCTGTTCTTACCACAGTAAGTGTCTTCAGCTGGAGAAAATTTCTTTAGTCTTGTAAGCACTAGTTAAGAAGTGAAATATACAGGCTGTCTGCCTAAATAATTAATCTCTATAACTCTTTGCTCCATTAAGATGTGGGAAAAGACTAAGCAGAGTCCTCACATTTTGCAGAGCAATTTTGTCACAGCACTGTTCAATCAAATAGCTTTTTATGATATTTAGTTCCAGTTGCCATCAGTAATCTTTGCTTTCCTTAACACTTGTTTGAGTTTCTGGAGCCTGCTCTGCCATGGTCCTGCTGCTCACAAACAGCAATTACAAGTAGATTTTGCAAGTCATCCCAACCACAAGTCAAGAAATCCTTTACATGATCCCAATCCAGCTGTATTCTCCATAGGATCCTTCTGGAATTAAGCAACATATTTTAAAAAGCTTTTGAGGTTTTAAGGGTTTTGGTTGCAGTTAGTTCTGTAGTTTTACCTTTAATGCCACAAGCCACATTTTTAATGGTATCCTCATTTGGGAAGAACTGGTGCCTAATAATAGCTGCCTAATAAATTCAACTGCTAATGAAAATTGCACCCAGTTCTCCTCCCCCATCTGCATTTTGAGTGTTCTTGAAAACATGAGCACAGAAATCCAGCTGCAAAGAGCTCAGGAGACCTTATTATCCAGAAACACCCTAAAATATTTCTTTTTTACAAAGTTTGACAGACAGACTGCTGGATGGCATCAGCTCTGGCTCCCACCTATGCAAAACCAACCCTCTGTACACAGTGCATTATACATTTTATCATCTGTCAAGCTGAAAACTCTTACATTTTTACAATAAAAAGTACAAAATTTACAGCTAAATTTTACCATAGAACTTTTACAATACTACACATCAAAGTCTGATTTTTCATTTACATTAAGGCAGGCTGGGAGTGTGACTCTGCCATAAAGTTGGAAGAAATTATATAAACCAGCAGTAAAGAGGGATTTGTGTTAAGGCTGATCATGTCTGAAATGCTGCACTTTCAGAGCACTGCACAGATTTTTATCCCATTTCTGCCTCTGCCTATGAGTTGGAGGAGGACTAAGAGGTACAGCAAATACATTATGTTCTATGTTATTAAGAGTTATTTATTCAGCTCTTGAAAATCTGGGGGGTTCCAGTTTGCTAGCCATAATAAATTCTTAAGCATCTCCAGTTGGGGAAATCCAAATATGAATTAAATATGAGCTGGCCAGTTTTAAGTGGTGCTCTGAGACCTTGTGTCAGGGAAATGTTATTTAAAAAGAAGCAGATTGCTGGGTATCCAGGCCAGGAAGGTAAAGAATATGGGAAGTGATGAGGAATTCAATGAATAATTTCAGTCAGGTATTAAAAACATCTAAGCACCAGCAGTTTGGCTTTGGATTTTGAACCAGTGACTGGATTGCACATGAATCTCTTATGATACCTACCAGTCACAACCCCAGTGTGGTTTGAATCATAGGTGAAAGATGAAAACCATGGAGAGAAATCTTTTCTCTTACACAAACATAACAACAGAAGCCCAGCACCCTTGGATTCCTGAATGGAACATGATGACTTTGATAGTGACTTTGAACAGAGTGATTTAAAGCCCATTTTTTTCATTTTCTTTCCTTTATGGAAGAAAAAGTTTCTCCCCCTCCCCCATGTCCCATGAAAATCAAATAGAGATGACCTAAATATACTTAAAAGGATTTGCATCCCAAAGACAAGAAAGTTTAGAGTCAGCTCAACCTGGCAGGCTCATTTACTCACATTCAGTGAAGACAGCTGTGAATTTCAAGAGAAATTTATACTGGTTGGTTAGTTAAGGCAGAAGCCAGAGAAGGTTTGTGCTTCATGGACTAAACAACTGCAAAATAACATTTCTAAGGAAGGAAATGACCGTAAATGGCACAGAAACGAGTAATTCATAAAAATAGCAGATGAAAAGATGCATTTCTAGGGGAACTTAAGGCTCCATGGTTTTATGCTTACAGGCACTTTGAGCTAAAGATGTCAGTTTCTCAGTGACTCTTTTCACACTCATATTCCAAGTTACAAATATTGCCAGATAGGCAATGGGACCTACACACATTAACACCTGTGGGAACTACACAGACTCAGACTGGGTGGGTTCTTGAGTTCTGCAGTCACACAAATGAATTCTCCTGGATAGTTTGGGGACATGAGCAAGAGCACACAGGCTTTCAGACATCCTTGGTCCTTTCCCTCTCTCTGAACAGAGATTCACTCCCCATTTTTGCTCCACTGTTATGTGGTTGGTGATGGTTGCCCAGTCCTCTTCCCAAGAGACACCTCAGGCAGCCCAGCCACTCCCAGATTGCCCTACCTGAATGTGACATCGTGAGAGACTGTTGTGGAAAATACTTCCCATTATTCCAAAAGGGATGTGGCTGATCTGCTCTGTCTCTCCCTCTCATTAGGACATCTCCCACAGCCTTGAGCAACCTGAGGAAGCTGTGAAGTGACAATGGACTAATAATAGCTAATAAATAGCCTAATAACCCCAACTGCTAATGAAAATTGCACCCAGTTCTCCTCCCCCATCTGCATTTTGAGTGTTCTTGAAAACATGAGCACAGAAATCCAGCTGCAAAGAGCTCAGGAGACCTTATTATCCAGAAACACCCTAAAATATTTCTTTTTTACAAAGTTTGACAGACAGACTGCTGGATGGTATCAGCTCTGCACACTTCTCACTTCCAACATTGTCTCTGCTGCATGATGACAAAACTCCCTCTGAACATGTCTTATCTCTTGGCCACTGATATGCATTTCTGATACCTGAAGCTTTCAATCATTTTCTTCATCTTGATCTCCATAGTTTGGTCTCTGTCTCTCAGGACAACCCCTTGGGATACCACATTGACTAGCTGGAAACAGAAAAATCTGTTGTTTTCAAAGATGAAAAATCAGAAATATATGTGGGATGTGGGTGGCTTTGACCTATTTCTTGTCAGAGCCTCGGTCCTTTATGATTATCTGCAAATTTCCCACAATGGCAGGGAAAGCAAGAACAAGAATAAGCCTGAAAAGATGTTGTGTAGCAGGCATTGCACATCTCAAAGTCCTTCACAAGAGCTGGTGTCACCTGTAAATGTGAAAAACAGGGCATAGAAGAGTGGCATGTCTTGGTCAAGGTCATCAAGAAGCAAATTTATGAATAACTTTTAGGTCTTCTCTAACCAAGTCCACTGCCTACAGAAAATATCAAAGGACTTCCTAGGTTTTTTTAGATCCAATTTACAATGCCTGCTGCTTATCTCCCATTTCAGATAAACTGAAAATTACAAAGACAGGGTTTATCATAGAGAAAGAGAGAGAGAGAGAGAGAGAGAAAGAGAAAGAGAAAGAGAGAGAAAGAGAGAGAGAGAGAGAAAGAAAGAAAGAAAGAAAGAAAGAGAAAGAAAGAAAGAAAGAAAGAAAGAAAGAAAGAAAGAAAGAAAGAAAGAAAGAAAGAAAGATAGCTTTTTTTAATAGTATTGAATCTACAGAATCCAAAACTATTTAATTTCATCTGTACAGGAGAGAATACAGAATTAATCAAGAAAAGACAATGAGTTTTGTGAGGTGAAAATCAAGAGAGGGATGGAGAAAGATGAATTAGTACATTCTCTTTTTCTGGTTGCATACTTTGTACTCACAGAACAGTACTAAAGATAGTATTCTAGGATCATCAACATCACAAAACATTTTTTTATTATCACAAGTGACATGTACCTCCAGCAGAATCCTCTTTGCTCACTAGAGGTGTAATATTTAATCCTGTGCTTCTTCCTGTTTCTTTTTTCCTCCAGAAACAAACATTTCTTCTCTCAACCTCCTGTCACTAACACAGCCTCAGAGGATACTATTACACTGACTCCAGGGAATTAGCATCAGTCAACACCATCTCTATTCCCTCCAGCTATAATTTATTTAGCATTTTATTATCAGGAAGAACTCTACCTTGGCAAGGCATAACCTTGATGTGAAATGTGGCAGATTATAGGTACAAGGAAAGACTATAAGCACATTTTGTCAACTTCATCTGTAGTGCCAGGAGAAAGCACAGGCTGTGAAGGTGATTAGCTGGCTTAGAAAGGTTTCTAATAAACTGGAAGGAAAGACACCTTTTTCAAACACAATTGCAATGCTGTAGGAGACCAAGGAAGTTGATGGCAAGTAAAACTACCCTCTGGCTTCCAATAAGATTGCCCTGCTGTCATGTGGGTTAGGTAAGGAATTAATTATGTTCATTTATAAACAGGTCCTCAGAGCTGCTGGTTTCCCAAAGAACTGGTCCTCAGTCAGCAAAATGAAACAATTCTAAACTGGGAAAAACTTTTTGTCACCAAAGATATCCAGTGGCTGAAGCAAATTCCTGAACACTTGAAAAAGATGAGCAGCCAGAAACTCCTGCTTAGAGGAGCAATCAGCCTGTTCAGCCTGAACAGAATACTCTGTTCATCCATATTTTCTATCAAAGAGCACATCTCAGCAGAACCCAGCCAGGAATGGCAGGACCCTTCCCCAGCCTAGGGCCAGGTTTGTTTGCATTCATTGAATTTAGATAAAGTATTCCTGTTTATAATTTAAATTTGCTGCTCGGATTTACAGTCAAAAAAAAAAAAAGTCTGAATGAAAGGTGACAGGTGCCTTTACCCTGAGTTCATGTTAGACATGGGACATGCACTGAAATGAAACCTTCAGGAATATTTCAAGATGACACTGGGACAAGCAGACCTTCAGCAGGAGGTGCAGGTTTCATTGCAATGCCCTTTTACACAGGGTGTGCCCTGTAGGTTGGCATGATTTAAAATAGGAGCAAACCCCCCAGCTGTCAGTGCCAAGCTGGAAGGAGTGATGTACCCTGCTCAGTCAGGGCAGGCTTGCCCCATGAAGAAACATCAGAGATCAACACTAGCACTTGTTGCACCAGGAAGAGAAGTAATCATCCTGCACTTCTTTTACAAATCACTTGCACAGAAAGAAAAGCATGTTTTTACTTCCCAAGCAGAACCTTGACAGCACTTTGTGAAACAGACTCCTTTCTGTGGAACTTTATTAATTATACAGCAGTGTCAAAGTTTGGTTGTTTGTTTTTTTTTCCTTTCACAGCTATGGAATTACATTTCATGAGGTAGCCAAGGAAACAAATCTTTGTAAGACCTTTGATAATACAAGGTTGAATAAGGCATTGAGAGCAAATCATTCTTCAAGTGAAATGCCATAGAGCATGATATCACAATCCTCAGAGAAAACACTACAGCCCCATGATGTTCTCTTTAACAAAATTATAGCACTGGGAAATCAAGACCAAAAATCAGATTCTGCTGCAGGTGATGCTTAATCAGAAAAATTGGAAGCAAGTGTTGCTTACTAAAAAGGATAAATTCTATAATTTAAATCTGATGGACAAATTAGATTGGGTCAGTAATTCAGATTTGAGGTAACACTTCTTTCATCAGAGAATAAGATTCTGCTTATTTTCATATCACTGCTTTGTAGAATAGATCTTATAAAATGTTATGGGCACAGAAGATACATTTGTTGCACATCCATTTATTCAATTCCTCTGATCTATCATAAAAAGAGGAAAACGCCAAGCTTGAAGATCACACTATGAATTATATTGCTGTAGTTTTATCCTATCAAAAGGTCCCCAGAAATCAGAAAAATGCGTTCAGAAAGTAAACTTTTGTATGCCTAAACTCTGTCCTCCTCCTCCTCTTACAACTATTTTAGTTAAGGAGCAAAGTAAATTCTAAAACTTTTAGCTGTCAGATACATTTCTTTCCTGAAAAATACCTTTATTGCTTTGTCTTTCCCTTGGCAAGTCTTAAAATCCATCCCCAGCTCTAACTGATTTTCCCCTTCATTGAAATGAGGGTTTTTTAATCTTTTGTTCTTGGAATACCCTTCCTAGGCTCCAAATTTGCATCCCTGAAACAGCTGACAGTGTGTGCACAAGCACACTGAGGTGTCCAGCAAAGCATTATCTCAGCCCTCTCTTTGATTTCTTGGACACGTCTTGGCTTTGTTTTCTGTGTCTTCCCTCTGACATCTTCATTCTCCATAACAGCATTTGAGAGCAATTGCCTAAAGTGACTTGTTGGTCATGTGGTAAAAGGATTTCACTATCTGCTACAGAAATTTTCTGTATTTTCTTACAACTGGTTCCTTCCTAGTTGTATTTTAAGTCTTGCCACCTCTATATACCTCTTAATTATGGCAGAACATTTGTATGGAAGAATAAATCTCTTTATTTTGGAAAATGATTGATATACCAAACTTTCACATGAATACAGATTTTTTTCAATGGGTTTAAATTAATTCACACTTTTGACTATGCTTCCCCAATGTACCATAGAATAATCTGGCATGAGAAGGATTACAAAAGACTTGATTTAATTATATGCTCTGTCTGAACAAATACAATTCAATTAAGGAAGATATGATTATTAAATCTTAAATGCATTAGCATGCATCAATCAGCCGTATGCGCTTTAAATTAATAAATAGTTCTTTCACAGTTACCCAACTACTAGACTGAGAATCTGAATTAAAACCTCTAATAAAATTAGCCCAAGTCTCTCAATACATTTTTTAAACTATAATTTACTGAATGGATCTTTATACATCAACTATAGTAATTTCAGTGAAATTTGTTCCAATACTGGGTGATATTAAAGTAGTAATGTGTTCTGTTTTGCCCCAAATTTTTTTTTTTTTTGTATGAAGGGACTAACTGAAGTGAAAACAGTATAACATTGGCAAGTTTTTGTCTCAAATTAGCTGATAATTTAAGGTTTCTATCAAAACTTCTGGTACTTCCCTGTTTAAAAAATGTTAGCTATTTTCTTTCAAATTTCTATTGTGGATACAGAGAGATATCAAAGATTTTGGTGAATAAATAGACAAATGATGCCTAGTAAAGGTCAAATTATGATTTCTACACAAGATGCCAGGAAAGCAAATTAGAGTTTAAGTCATCCATTATTAAATCTATCTTATTCAGCTAGATTTAATTCCTTCTAATAAGGTGCAGCCATTCCATACCCAACTCAAGATGCTAATGAAAGGTGTCTCAGTGGGGAAGTTTGTTTTGTTAGATCTCCAAGTAAGCCTCGTAAGAAAACATAAAGAATTCAAAATATGGCTGTGCAAAGCTCAAGCCGTGTGACTTTATGGGGTTGACATGAGAGGAAGCTGAGCAAGCAGAACTCTCCTCTGGAGACAGCCCAAGGGCAGTGGTTCCCTTCTCTCCTTGGCTGAGTCCTGGGAACCCTGCAGCCAGCAGAGATCCCTGCAGCTGCTGGAGAACGCAGAACTTTTCCTTCTCTGAGTGTCTCTGCTTATTCACTTCTCTGTTTTTTCCCAGTTACACATTTTTTCCTGGAGCACACCGAGGAGGGAAGCAGTCTGTAGGCAGGAGAGGGGCTGACAGTCCCGGGCACCATCAGGGGAAGCAGCGTTCTCCTCTCCCCCTCTCAGGGTCACTGGGGAATTGTCTCCCCGTTGGATGGTTCCCCAGTGCCTGTCCTGCTCCTCTGTGAATTTTCACGCTGTTACACTGATGTATCTTCATCTCAGTGTTCCCAGTTCCAGTGACGCAAGAGCTCCATAAATACAACATCAAGGGAAGAAATTTCATTTGAGCAGGGCTTATTTTACTCCTTGGTGACACATGTAATTGGCTTTATCTGCTGCAATGAGATTTTTCATAAACCCTCACTACATGGTCTTGCTCAGCTTTCTATTGCTCAACTTCCAGGAATTTTTCTTTTGGCTAAATAGCCAGAGATAAAGAATAAAGGGTGAGAATATATTCCACAAGGAGGCAGGAACACAAGCCAGAAGGCCTTTTGGAAGAGTTCTAAAGAATCAGGAATCTGCCTGCTTCTTTCAACATTTTAACTACATCCCTTAAGCCGATTTCACCAGTTCTAAAGGCTCGGGCATTAGAATGAGGAATTTGAATGGTTTGTTCCCCACAGGTGTTAATGCCAGCTTGCTCTATTGTCTCTAAAACCCTTCCCAGCAGACTGCTGAAAGGCAGGAGCCTGGTCAGAGAGCCTTCCTATACTACATGGAAAACAGAATAGAAAGCAGGAAGAGAGCTGACAGCAGGGCATGTGGCTTCAGGTGGAGTGTTTGGGTTCTGTGCAATCCTCATCCATTTGCTGTGAGAAGGAGAAGATGCTTGGTTTAGCTGTATTCATCTAAAGCAAATAGGAAAGACTTGCTGACAGTGAAACTGGCCAGCTATACCAGCCAGGCATCAACCTAGGTAACAAAAAGGGGATTGAAAGGTGAAGTATTCTCTCTTGCCATTCAATCAAGGTGTCAAGGACAAAACTAATCAAGCCACCAAGAGGTATGAAAAGAGACTCTTTAGCTGCCTATATGGCAGAACTAAGAATCTAGTAATAAACTAGGAGATTTAGAAGCAGTGTATATGCACTGGTGCCAGAAAATGTGCCTCTAAATGGTGCCTCTAAAATAGTAGTCCTGAATATAACTCAAATATTACTAGACAGCAGAGGTAGATCTCATGTTGGTCTCTGCCTGCCACAGACCACAATTGCAATGATTAGTGTATAATCTCTATAAAGAGCTGTTTGTAACACACAGGAGGGAAAATTCTGTCATCTTCAGCTTTAATGACCTGTGCTGATGGTCACTTACAGCCAGCACAGAGCTTCTTACCAGTGGTTACAAAATTATAGTAACAATCTCCTGATTATGAAAATGCTGCATGGAACATGAAGATCCTTGCCATTATGATAAATGCAGGGACTCATCTTTGAAGTAAAATGAGCTGTAGCTTAAGAGAAAGAGATCACAAATTTGTTACATTTGATATTGATACACAGAACAAAGTCCAAATGGTATCTGTTTTCAATGCAAAGGAGTGAATCTTGCAAATTATTTTGAGCCAAGCCATCTGGGAGAAAAAGGTTTCAAACACTTATCAATCACTGTTCACATTGTTTTGCTGAAAACAAATCTCACATCCAGGAATAAAATAGAAACCTATAATAAAAAAAGTTCAGGGGAAAAAGTAAAAATTGCTGTATACAATGGAAGCTGTACAAGTAGCAAGTAGAAAGAAGAACTGACAGCAGTCTGTACCAGTTGCAGGGTCTGAAATATAGAGAATAGGTAAAGGATGGAAAAAGATACTGGAAAATAACCTGTAAGATACTAGGTAGGTATAATAGTACAGCTGGGGTCCTTATAACTAGAAGAAATTTAAACAATAAATTTGATGTTTTACCAACTAGTCACAGAGGAGTGTGAATTAGCTTTAGTTCTCTAATGGAAGTGAAGTCAGTGAGCTTTTTGGGTTTGGGAAAATTAATACAAGGAAGCAGTAGTCAGAAGTTGGGACAAACCTTGTGCTTCAGGTCTCCTACTTCCAGCTTATTAATTATGTATAAGGATTATACTTATTAATTAGTCCCCAGGCTCCCCTCTATTCCAATGAGAGATAGACACAGCTCTACAGCATGACTGCCACCTTCAAGCAGGTGTCTAAGCATGTAGGCAGAAGCATCCTTTGGGTACATCTCTACTCTGACTAGAGACTAGACAAGCAGCTTTATCCTTAAATAAGTGTCTTACTTGTAGATGGTGAGATGATTTTAAGTCATGGTAGACAAACACCCAGCACCTGTGATGTGATGATGCTCCACGATTCAAAGCTATGAATCCCTATATTCCCCCTGAACAGCTATGTTTTATGTTTCTTCTTTTCATCCTACAGGAGAAATACATTCAAAAGAAACCTTAAAAAAAAAAAAATAGAGCAGATTGCCCAACACATTAAAAAGTTACACCATGAAACCTTAATTTCTTGAAAACAGTGCATCAACCTGGGAAGAACAGCAGCACTAAAAGCAAGTCAAGAGGAGAGTTTCAGAGAGTTTTCTTTTTACATAGATTATATAAGCAATACAGTGACATTCCAGGTATGATTCTCCAAGTTTAATGTCAGGAAGTGTTTGATAATGTGTTGGACTGAGAGGCTACATTAAGAGTTACACAGATGACAGTACAACTAGTATCTCCAAACATATTCTACTTAGCAGGGTACAAAGCTATATTTTGCTCATTCCTGGTTTAGCTGTTCCTCTAGTTCCAAAAGTGTTTTTTTAAAACAAAATAGTTATTTTACTAAGACTGACAGTTATAAAAGCTTGGATTTATAATGAAGTAGAGATCAGATTTAACCTGAAGTGAACAATGACTTTACACACCCACAGAAGTATGTCTCTATATCCTAAATCCTGTGGGTTTTTAAACCAAAATCTGATGAGCTCTAAGGACTTTGATCACCCTCTCCTAAGGCCTCAACTGTTGTAGAAAGTCTCAGAGGAAGTTCATTTCTACAAAGATCCTTTTAAAAGTTTTCTGAGCCTCTCCGCTTTCTTGCTTCTGGCTTGCAATCCTCCTTCTACAAAATACAGTAAAGTCACCTCAGTTTTGTAGCAGCTTCTTGGGTTTTGAAGGGAGTTTCTGTATCCTAGGGTGTGTGGTGAGTTTGCAGTGTGTCCAAACATCTTTTCCCATCTTACTCAGACTCTGTTACCTCCTCCTGCATCAACAACTGATGCCCTAAGCAATTCTGCAGAGATCCCTGATACTACAAGATGGGAAGACCTTGCTCATGATGTCCAAATTTGCTAACACAGCTAAGAGACCAAGCATCCTGAGACTGTCTTCTAAATGACTACTCAGGACTTTCTACTGTTCCATCAAGTGTTTTTCAAGCAATTATTTGCCTGAAGAAGAAGAGTGACACGATCAGGTTTTATCGTGTCAAGGTAGATCCTGTATTATATATTCAATAGTTATTTTTAAACATATTCTGTGGGACTCAATAAGCAAAATTCTGGGGGTGTATATGGGCACATAAATCAGCTTTCAGATGCAACTTTTTCATGCTGAAAATCACTCAGTAATCAGATTAACTCTTCTTGTTAATGAGATCCCTACTTTCTATTCAAATCTCAAACTCTACCCCACATTTCTCCTTCTGGAATATGAAATGCTTTTATCAGCATCTAGTTTTGAAGGAAATAGTAGGTTGGATGGCTCACTACAGGGGGTTGCTGCTTTTATCTTTTTTTTCTTTTGTGACACACACTTTGTACAGGCTGAAAAAGCCTGAAAATCCTTGCGATTTTACACCACTTCTTATGGAGTAGGAAAGGCTGTATTTTCACATTCCCCCTAGATTCAAAAGGGATTCTGTATCTTTGTTCTGGTGACACATAGAGTCACCTGTGAGCAAGAAAACTGAAGGTAGAGCATGAGCTGCACAATAAAAATGGCCTCAGTAGATGGCCAGCAACAAACAGGACCAGTTTTTGACCTACAGAGGACAGTGTGGATACTAAAGCAAAGAAAACATGGTTACAGTGGGCTGGGGAGAGAGCAGGATATCACTGACAAAGCTCTGGGTCCAGATAGAGAGGCTGAATCCAAGGAGTCTTCAGGTGATTGACAGCCTTGATGGAAGCAGCCTGGTGTCTGGAAAATGATAGCTAGAAAAAAAATAGAATGTCTTCTCTACAACCACAGTTTGTCAGTGGGAGGTCTGGTGTCACACTGGAAGAGTGCTCTGGATTGTGAAGTGGAAAGCAGTAACGGGAATTGACAGTAGAAATGAAAAAGGAGCAGAATGGTGGGATAAACTGCTGTCTTTACAGTAAAACAGGACCTTGGAGAGTAACCTGTTTACATGGATTTTTCTTCTAGAACTCCCGAAATAAAATCAAACACCTGCAACAAATGAAAGCTGCCAGGAGGAAGGGAAAAGGCTCTTTTTTGATATCTTCTACTTTAATGTGTTTAATAACTGTGTAGCTGACTTCTGCACAGCTTGGCTCTGGCAGCCAGGGTTATTTAATACCATAATAGACAAGATAACTGACAATTTTGTAGAAAACATTAACATTGCAAATGTTGAGATTAGCAAGTTGGCAACTTTGATAGAGGCTGCATCAATCATTCATATTATTGTTGCACTCAGACTTTTCTGCCCTGGATCCCTGGGAACAGTAAAAAGAATTAAAATTCAACAGTACAAAATTTTAAGCATGAGCCAAGTTAAACAGAGGGAGATCTTAAATCAAAACCTTCTCAGCAGGACATTGTGCTACTAGGAGAGAGTTTTTAACTCTAAGTAAAACTCTTAAGGGAATTTATACAAGCAATCAAGGATAACCAAAGGGCAACATTAGTAGATATTGAGGTGTAGTTATGACATCATACACTGCATATGAAATTCTGAATTATATTAAATTGGGATGCCAAGAATTTTAGAGGATCACAGTTTGTTTCAAAGGGAAGAGATATAAAAAGTCAACACGAGCAAGGATGGGAGATGTGTCTTGGGCATGGCACTCAAAGGAACTTTGAAGCCAAAATTTTATACATGATCTAGCTCTGGTTTCAATAGTTCTATAAATTTAAGCATATAATAAGTCCCTGAAGTGATCAGAGTAGGAATAATTTTTTAGCACCAAATGGATACAGACAGCGAAGGAAGTCTAGGAACGTAGCTGTTAAAATATCACAGGCATCTGTCAATCCTGTCTTGTCTGCTGTGCCCATTGGCAGCAGAATTGCTTTTCCTTTCCCTGCTAAGGTACCTTATATCTACTTCTAATTATATTTACTGCAGGAAGAGAGATGGTTGGATTTTTCAAAAATATATTTCTCTTATTATGTCAGAATTGTGGAATCTGCTGGTGGAAGGATGAATTTGTAGGCAAAAGAGTGTGAATAGGATTCATTCATAAATAAAATCTCTTCTGACAATGGTAACTAAAAGCAGACCTGATCTTTCTGAGCTAGAAACACCTTGAGCACATTTTGAAACTTGCCAGAGCCCTTCCCATTAAGCTCAACACATGCCAACTCTCTCCCAGTTAATCAGTAGATATTGCCATCCATTCTCATTATACTAAATCTGTTCCCCAGGAAACATCCCAATAAACTGGTGGTCCCAATTAAACTCATTCCAATTAATTTGCACTCCATGAGGGTTTTAGTGTTACTTCATCTAAATCCAGCCTAAGACTTCTGCTATCTTGTGTGTCTTCACCAGCAAATTTCCTGCAAAAAGGGCTAGAAATGCATTCCATAGAAGGGATCTATCCTATGGAGATGCTAGTTTGCAAAGCACTTCCTGTTAGTTCAAAGTGTGGCTGTTGAATTGCAATCTGCTTAACTAGATCTGAAGAATCTCTGCCTTGCTCTCCACTTCCCATGTGTGGTTGTCCTATCACCTCCACGGACTCCAGATTTATTTCTCCTGGACATTTTCCACCTTTCCCCATGTCCACCACATTTCCTTCCCAGAACAGATCTCTGCAGATGCTGTGTGCTCACAAAGAAAAATTCCAACTTAGTCTGTGTTTTTCAACTCAGCAGTGCTGTATTAAACCTGTTAAATGTGTTATAGACAAAACCCTCACCCTTTTCTTGTGCATAATAGTGATTATTCGTGAGTGATTGGTTGTGTACTGTCAGAAATCATCTAGTTTTGGGCTGAAACTCAGATATCTGTTTTGCCATAACGAAGAATGAAAAATGTCCAAGCTGGAAAAGGGCAGTTTCATTTGCCAACCCCACAACTCTTGTATTTGTTTTTCAACTACATCTCCCCTAATTTAAAAAAAAAAAAAAAAGTGTGCAAATCCAGTAATTCAGAAGATGTAGCAATCAGGTGTCTACAAGATTTTTTTTTATGATAATTGAAAACATACCTTACATTTGCACTACCAATAAAAGAGGATAATTTTAATGTATTTATACAAAAAACAAATTAAAGGGCATGTAAATCCTATGTTTCACTTGTCAACATGAACCCATAACTGGGAAAATACATTGAGTACAGAGCTACAGACACTCCTAAAAAGGCCAGTAGTTACTATCCTCCATTTTCTGTAGCAGCTGGCTTCTGCATCTCTTTGAAGCAATTATACAGTGATTCAGATATTACTCATGGCCTGAATGTAGAACCAGTGAGGTGCTCTTGCCAGAGTTCCTTATACCTGGATCTGGTTCCATGCAGCCATACACCAGAAATGTGTCTGAGATACACGTGGATTTCAGGCACATAATGTATCACTTCCCCATGAAAAGGACAGAATGCACCAATGGGAAGATTTGGAACAATATAGATTAGTGCATGTTTGGAATTGGATAGACTTGGAATGGTAGATGCAAAAACAATTGGAAAAAATGACTGGGTGACATACAAACAATCATCAAAATTACCATTTTCACAGGATTCAGTCATCATTCCAGGTAAATACTATCACTGAGAGCAAAACTACCCAAACCTGAGGCCTTGCAGAAAATGTTTGAAGTTTTCTGGCTCAGGATCTGGGTCAAGGTGCAAACATGAGAAACAGAAGATGCTTTGCAGGGCATGCATTTATGGTGTGGCCCATGGAAGAAGTGGGGCAGAAGTCCATACACTTCTCAAGAATCCATGTGTCCCTGATACTATCTGTAGTACCAGGATCAGGAAGCCTTACACACTGACACCCTCCACAGCTTCCTTTCTTCTCCTCTCCTTGCCCTTTATCTTTTTTTCCCCCTCTTTTTTTCCCATCTCACCTCCTCCATCTCCCTCCTGCACTCCCAGGAATTTGGAAAGGAAGGAGGGAGACCAAGAGGGCTCTTGTAGGAAATGCCAGGGATTGTCAACTACACAGCAGTGAGGAGAGATGGAGTCCTGTGCTCCCAAGGAATGGGAGCCAGAGACCAGAAGCCTGAGACTCTTGTGTAGATCACCCTGTAACACCATCTTGCCTGTTTCTATCCCATCATCTACAACTCCTTCAAAATGCCAATATGACCCACCTCAGTGAGATGTCTGGACCAGTTCCAATACTCAAATATGAGGCTAGCCTTAAATTCCCAAAGGGAGAGGGCAAATGGAAAGACTGACTTGATGACAGTTCTCTCTTATTCCCCCAGCTCCCCTTTAACAGTATTTCACTCTGTCCTCCCTGTAAATACCTTGTCTGGGAGCAAAAAATATGTTATTCTGTCAGCCCAGGAGGAGAAGACACCAAGACAAGAACACATACACTAATGAGACATGTGGTAGCAGATGGATCCAAAGTTTGATGACTGACCAGGGATGATGATAAATGCCCAATATTTTCAGCTACCTTTAAGGTCTGTGTCTGAGACACAATAAGTTTTAGGAGGAAAAAAAAGAGAAAAAATAACATGAGCTTGCACACATTATAGATGTTTCTCAGCCTCAACACACATATTTTGGTATTAGTGCAAGACTGGAATTCAATGAACTAATTTATAGATGAGATTACATTAGCTGATTAAACATTATCTTTGAACCCTAAAATCTATGACTCAGTCAATTTTTACAAATCTCAAGCACACAATGTTCACATTACTCACCAATTTGCTTATACCTAAAGCTTTTCTTAATAAATAGATAAAAATTGCCTTTTTGTTGTTGTTGTTGTAGTTTACCAGAGAATACAAACATCAGTTCAACGGCCTTGTGATTTTTTTTGTCCTTAAAGGAAGAGCTTTGCTGCAGAAAATATTATAGAATTTTTGCCTGCAATTGTCCTCTCAGGCCACCACTAATCCAAACCTAGTATATAAATCACTCACTTTTAGGATGTACCACATGAGAAAGAAATAAGCAGTTATTGTGAATTTCAGTAACACAGATAAAGGCTTTTTGGGAAATCATCTCAACAACATTTTAACTGCTCAGTTTTAAAGTACTGTTAGGGCAAGCAAACAAAAGTTAATTCCATTGCTAGAGAAAAAGTAATTTTATAAAAAAATATTAAATTACAGAAAAGACAATCCCAGTGGTATATTGATTTCCACAAAGATTTACACTTCATTAGATTTGCTGATAATTACCACAGTAGTGTGGATGTTTTTCAGTAGCCTTTGATTCCCATCACTTTACATTTGCCACGCTTATCTATTGTATGTAGGATTACATGGATCAGAATTATTTTTGACAGTGCCACTAAGCAGTACTATAAACTTTCAAATGACCTTGGAGACTTTACAGCTTGTCCACTCATTACTAAAGCAGCCCATTCCATCGAGGACTGAGAAGATATTCAGAGTTATTTTGGTAGCAGATATGTCTCCAGGGCTGAGCATTTCTGTAGTGAAATAGAAGCACTCAAATACCCTGTCTGGGAAGTACACCACACAAAAGCCTCATGTACAACTTAAGCTCCACAATGATGATTAAAGGGGTTTGAAGGCAAGAGTAAATAGGGCTTTGTGCAGGCTCTTTGCACCTGCATGAACATAACGCTAATTGCTTGGGCTTATTTACTCTTCCTCTCACAGCCAGAACCTAGAGATAAGCTTCCACTGCAAATCAGCCTGAGTAAAACAGTCTGCACCAACAGCAGAAGGAAGTGAGCCTGTGAATGTGTTCATTTCACTTTGCAGCCATGAACAGACCATTATTGCACCCAATTATTCCTACTTCATCTCCAACCAAACACTATGCAAAACAGGGAAATTAAGTTGGCAGTGCATGTACTTAACCAGAACAGGATATCAAGCAGACTGCTGGATCAGGAGCAATGTCTTCAATGGCTAAAGACAAAACTTCTCCAAAATAAAAAAGAAGGGAGTAGACACAGCACAACCCAGACATGACACATGGACAGTCATACACAATTACACATCTCAGCAAACTGGCTGACTGCAGATCCACACCTTCATACTCACTGATTGTCTGCCCCAGAAATGTGTGATGTCCCTTATAGTGCTTACTGGCAGCCAGGACAGAGGCACTGAAGTTGTTATTGTTACAAAATCACTGTACCTGAAACAAACATTCCATGTAGAAAAGATACAGAAGACATGAGTGGTTAGACTTAAATTATGGTATAATTAATAATGTTGGTTATAAATTTGCATTTTTCTCTTGTTAAGAGATGTTGAAAGGCTGGAAATGAAATGTATGAGTGGTCCATTTTGTCAGTGAAGAAAAATGAGATTTGATCTCAGGTTTGTGTGGCTATAGAGATGACCTGTAGAAATTAGTAGATCAGTGCAATGACAGCAGTGAGATAGGCAGGGCTGTGGGGCTAAAAGGTGATGGCAACAATCCACAGAAGGGCTTCCAGGCAATGACTGACAGCATGGCAGAAACCCAGCACTAACCTCACACATGCCCTGAGAGCTCTATAACCAGATATTACCACTCATGGGCTTGAGTTATAAGAGATATTTCTGACAAAATACCAGCTTAAAACTCTGCTGTCTGCTGTCATAGAGTCCCAGAAGAGCTTGAGTTGAAAGGGACCTTTAAAGTTGTCCAGTCCAAGCCCCCTGCATTGAGCTGGGACATCCACAACCAGATCAGGTTGCTCAGAGCCTCATCCAACCTGACCTTGACTGAAGGGCTGATTCCAGGAATGAGGCATCCATCACTTCTCTGCAAAATCTATGGCAGTGTTTCACCATTTTCATAGTAAAAAAATTCCTCCTTATCTCCAGTCTGAATATGCCCTCTTTAGTTTAAAACCATCGCCCCTTTTCCTATCACATCAGGCACTACTAAAATGTCTCTTCCCTTCCTTCTCATTAAGCCCCCTTAGTAAAAGTCAGTGGTGCATCCATAAACTGATGATTGTATGCCACATAGGTTTCTCCATCTCAAAAAACATATAAAACAAACAAACAAAAAAATACAAATGGCAGAGAGAGGAGATCTCAGGAAAGACATATGAAATACCTAGAAATGCAAGGAGAGAATAAACAGAAATTATTTCTCGCCATAACCAATAAAAGAAGCAAAGAGCATCAAATGGCAGGGACAAGTGATAGATTCAAAACAAAACAGGGGAGGCATTTACCCACACAGCACCTAGGTAAAGATCATTCTGCCACAGGATACTATGAATATTAAAATCACATCTAGATTAAGAAAATGATAAGAAATTACTACATTGTTATAGTATCACCTCTAAGTAAGAAATTAATTGACTTGAAAATTCCTAGAGTCTGAGGGACATTCTGGGAAATAATGACTCAGTGCTGGGTCTGTTCCTGTACACTACTCTGGGCACCTCTGCTCCCAGCCAGATAATAGGATAGATGTACCCATGCTTTGATTAGTGCAGTTCTTTTCTTGTTTAGACCTTTTATTGGAAAACATAAGCTGATGCAACCTTTAGGCCAGAAGGTTGAACCATGAAAACACAACAAATGGGAGAGATAAACAGCTTTATGAAATAACAGGTATTTCATTCCTCCCTGGTTAGATACATTAAAGGGACATTTTTATATTCACCTCCCACAGCTTTTCCTGACCCATCCTTTTCTGCATAGCCCATTAGCAAATTGCAACTCCATTTGTACTGAAGGCCTCAGCAGCCATTTAGGAGCTACCCCCAGCAATTCCCAAGGGGGAAACACATAAATAAAGTATCAGTAAAGATTCATCAGAGTTTGGATATGATTTGGGAACATCCAAGAAAACAGACACTCACCTTGCTCTCTGCAGGAGTAACCTTAACTTAGTGGGAGCAGAGAATAAAAGCCTACAAGTTTTTTTTATAAAACTGGTAGAAAGGCTTTGGTTAAACTACTTTTCAATGGAAAATTACCCAGCCTGATGCTTGATCTCCACAATGAGGGTGTTGAATTCTTTTTCCCCAGCAGTGTCAGATTATTAAGGGCAAATTTCAGCTTTTCAGACTCAACTGAACACTGTGTCAGAAACAGCACCAAAGTGTCTCAGTGATTTGCCATTTGGGTCCTTGTCTGGATGACTTCTCTGCACCATCTGCCCTGGATGAGTGACAGTTCCCATGAGGTACAACAGTGATTCAGAGTAAAAATAGACTACAGAACACATCAGCAGCCCAGGGATCCCATTCCACAAAGGAGGAACATGGGAGCTCTCCACACTGCAGTTCTCTGGAGGGAACGCTTCTGAAAAGGCATTGTTGGCCAAAAACAGGGCCACTCGTCCTCATTTTTGCAGCAGAAGTCTTGAATCTGTGGGAGGCTAAATGATTAGTCAGGATATTCTTTAAAACCTTGGATGCAGAAACTGGTGAAAGTCAGTGACAAGTTTAGGAAAATAGGAGAGTATCTAGCAAGATTTCCCAACAGTGACTAAGTCATATCACCTAAGTTTTTAAAGTTTTTAAAGCAGTAGTCATGTTTCAAGGGAGGTTTAATCCTTGTTTTAATTACATTTACAATTAGATCTTCTTGTTTTAATGCAGCAAGAATTTGCAAAAGTCAACAGATTTTAATCTGGAAACATCTAATATTTTAACATGCAGAGCCAAATTTTTGTCTAAAGTATTATTCTTCTCCCTAAAATCAGGTTCTAATATTGCAATTGCTGCTTCTAGGCATTACCCTTCCACTTAGCTTTATTAGTTAGCATTTAGGTGCTAAGTATTAAATAGAATTCAGTCCACTGGGGTTTGTCATGCACTGCAGTTTGGAGCAGAAGTAGCTGAGACATCGTTCTTTAATAGTGGCATAAGTCCTTGTATGAGCAATAGAAGCTGCCACTCTCTTTATGAGCCAAGCTAAATGCTGTTAAAATGATGAATGAACTAGTTCCATTTTATTTGTTCAGCCTTTCCCAGTGCTCTTCCTACAACCTTATTTAAATCACCAGCTTGTATTTTACATAAATTTCTATGTGCCTGAACTACATGGATGCCTGCATAGAATGACAGAACAGCAGGAAAGGTTTCTTTCCTTTTCCAGTGAGTAAAGAGTTAAAGAATTGAAACAGAGCTGAAATACAAATTCAAGATTAATCCCCATGTTCTGAGTTAGCCCTTAAGGGATTTTTCCAGGTAATTTACAGTACCATCCTGCTTTGCAGCCAAGTCTTGTTGGGTATCCATGAGAAGTAGAATCTCAGACTGATCAGTCCCTCCAGACTGAAATACAAAACAATAATGTTCAAATCAAAATCATCTTGATTAAATAACCTAATTAAAAGGTACATACAACTGGTGTTGTAGCAGACTTCTTTTCCTCCTGTGAGGATGAAGAAATCTTCAAATTTATCTTATTTTCAAAATTAGGGGTAAACATTTCCTTCCAATGACATGTTTATGACCTATTAATTAGTTCCTACTAGCATAGCTGAAATCCCAAACCTGCTTTAACATGGTTCAAAGAGATAAAAATACCTTCAGCCAAACATCCCAAGACACAAACTGAGAAAGAAATCACATCTCACTGAAGTTTGACTGGATGATCAAATACAGATCTCCAAGGTCCTACCTTTAATTTCAGTGCAGAGGAGGGGGGGGAAGAGAAGGAGAGAGAGACAGAGAGCACACAAGAGAACACACACCAGAAATTAAACTGTCAACCAAATGAGCTGTCAAGCAGAGTCCAAAGCCCATGGTTTACTTTAAATGAGCATATGTATCCTCTCTATGTCACCAGGAGACACGAGTGTGCTTACCCATACAGCATCACTTTTAGCTCAAATCCTGAGTTTTAAAGATCCTCCTCTCAGTCTCTGGTGTATTAGGAACGACACATATGCCTAAGGAATGGGTAAGAAATTGTAAGAAAAGCAGAGCTGGGATAATCACTTGCTGTGGATAGCACTGTAAACCTAAAAAATGAGTCCCTAAATTTTCCAAGTCCTTCTGCTGTTACACACCTCATAATTTCAGTGCAATTACTTCAATCTAGTTGCAAGTTACACGGTTAGATGACTGAGTTCTGGGTAAAAAATACCTATATTTTATTTCATTTTCTCCCCACAAGAGATATCATTTTCTCTGAGCTGTATTTATACACTTGGAAGGAGAACTGAGAAATTGTTCATATCACAGTGATGTGAATGGCCTGAAAGAACAGTTCCCATGGTATAAGATTTTTCTTCCACAATTCTCCCAATAAAATAGAAGTAACTAAAATCCATTAAATGTGTGATACTGGTTAGATTGAAACTAATTCACTGATTGTCATGGGAACAGTTACAGCCACAGTTAGAAGTGTAGCAGAATTCAAGTTCATTTCTTTTCTTCCTTATTTGCTACTAATTTTTATCAGAATATCTATTGGAGATGTTTTCCACAGAGAGCAGAGAATGCAGTTAAAGGAAGTTGCTTAGTCACTACCATGGCACAGGGAAGGCCCATGCAGTTGTAAAGAGGTTATGATCCACCCCAAGGAAAGGTAGTTTGAGAATCTCAACAAGTACCAGCTTGTGGAAACACTCAAATGGTCATCATCAAGGAAATAATGTCTAGAAAAACACCTTTTTTCTCTTTTCAGAGATGCCTCAGAAACAGAGTAAACAGATTTGTATCTGCAGATCTGACTTTGGACTTAACAGTGAATATCAGGGAGGAATATTTATCTAGACTGATAGAATTCAGGGGAATTAAAAGGGCTGTTTAAATGGACTAAGTAATTCAAGAATCTGGAATGTGAAAAAGGCCTGAAAGCTCTTGAAATCAAGGCAACAGGATTATGCACTGCAGATAAGAAGGGAAAGTTGTATAGAGCATTTCTGAGATTTACTGAATGAGAAATTTCCTTGCAGGTAATATTTTGAATAAAATGAGAATCTGAGAGGTTTGGAAGGGGAAACTTGTATGTCATAAATCATAGAAATAAACTTACAATTGCCAAAACTTCAGGTATGTTAGACTACACAAGGAAAAATAAAACATGTAGCACAATAAACCTTGTCTGTGTAAATAGTAGCCCAAGAATAAAATAAGTTGTTTAAAGGAGAATGAAGAAATTGATGTTCAGGATAGCCCATAAAGAAGTGAAGCAGACAGTCATACAGAAGACACAAAACAGAATATTGCTGCATGCAACAGGCTATGATCATGCTAAATGAGAAGGCAGCTGAAATGCTTCCATTCTAGGGAACTGAGTTTTATGATCAGAAAAAGCAAATATTATAAAGCCTCCCTACAGTGAGTCCTGCATCAGTTCCATCAGCTGTGCTGCTGTGGTGGGAGCTGGGAAGCACAGGAGGGAATGGGTGCCCAGGCTCACAGAAACAGGATGGAATTTTGCAGTGCACACTACAAGGTGTTTGTGCTGCACATCTTTGGACAGGCTCAGCCCACCTCTCCAAGCACCAAATTTAGGAACAGGAAATTCCCACGTTGCTTCTGCAGTCAATAGGAATGGATTAGCACTTTCAGCATCAGATAGAATTTGATGCTGAATCAATTTCTTAGGGAAATTGTCACTCCACTGGCTGCAGCCACTTTACTGAGCAGCAAAGGCACTTTTTTCCCCACTTTCCTCAGACATGTGCCCACCCACAAGCAGGACAAAACCGTGCTCTCAAACTAATGAAAAAAAAAATGTTATAAATAGGGGATTGCCCACTGGAGGTGCCAAAAAGCAATAAAATTCTGGCTTGATTAGTCAATCATAGCTGGAAAAATCATTTGGTTTCAGATGTCTCTTGTGAGGCATTTTTAGAGAACAAGACCATGATGAGGCCATCTGGAATACAATATGCAGTCTCGGGCATCCAGATGCAAGGAAGATTAATTTAGTCTGTAACAGAACTACAATAATCAAGGAAATGAAGAATTTATCTTCTGAAATGAGATTAAAAGATGCTGGCTTGTGTGGCTTAAGAGAATAAAGGTCATGGGGATTCTGACTGCTTTCTGTAAACTCATCAGTCTAAGTTCCTGTAAACTTAGCAGAGGTTAAAAGCTATTTAGACTAAAAGACACTTCTGCTGCAATAACAAACGGATACTCATTAGCCTTTAATAAATTTAGCCTGAGTATTTGACAAAGGTTGCAAACCCCCAGAGGACTAGAACAACTTTTAATAGGCTCAGTTCCACTGCCTGGTCACACCGATGCTGCAGTGTGATCAGTTTGGGGCCAGCATTTCCAGGCCAGCAGGGAGAGGGAGTCCTTAACTCATGGGGTCCTCCCCAGTCCAATGCACCTTTGGCCTCCACCATTTCTCCTTGGCAGCTGAGCATTTTCTCAGCACTGCTCTGTATTCAGTGCCTTTCTGTGGGTTGTGACAGACTTCCAAAGGACTTTGTGCCTCACAGGGACAAAGGCCAAATTTGTGGAAGTGTTCTGCAGTCGTAGGACTTCTGTCCTTGGATCCACACGCTTGAGCGTGGTGACTTGGTGGCAGATGGTTTTGGCTTTTGTTTCACATCATGTGCTCTTTCAGGGACCATGTCCTGTGCCAGAGGTGAAAATAAAGGCATGCTAAGGGCTTACAACAAAAATAATCTAAGCTAGATGAATGCACAGAATATTTCACAGAAGTCAGGGAGTCAGCTGAAAGCCAGCTGGCTGCAGGCTGGGTCTGGCTAAGGCAAAAGTGGCACAGGCTGAATTGTTTGGAAAGAGGAGGTAGTGATGGGAGAGAGGGCAAAGCAAAGCAAATAGGAAGGCTAAGAGGAGATACCAAGAGTTACCAACATACTCATTTTTGATACAGAATTATTATATCCAGACAAAGACAGAGAAATTCCCAAAACAGAGCACAAAAAGTAATTTTTCCTCTTCTGAGCATGACCATGTAACCTCACATAGACAAGCATCAGCATCTCTGAGATAACACAGATCTCCTGTGCAAGGCAGCACTCCCCACCTATCACTCTTGAGCTCTGTTCACACAAAATGTATATATATTAACTGACATATCAGAAACCTGACAGATTTTCCAGCAGCTGATGAGGTCAAAGAATTCTCTGTCTTTGGCAAGAGTCAGGCTTTGAGGAATAATTCAAAAGAATGATGCAGATGTGGAAGCACAAATCCTAAAGGGCTCTCCTAAAAAAAAAAAAAGCTCCTTTCTACTAGAACATAGGATTTGGCTCAGGTATGCTTAGGCTGATCCCCACTGACCCTGGGATCTGTTCATTTTTCTTCTTACATGGCATTTTGCTCTTTACTAGGGTCCTGATTAATGAAGAAACTCCCAAGAACTACTGCAATACCAGGGAAAACAGTAATATCCCATCAATAAATTTCCATTAATTTTAGTGAACAATCATCCCTGTAGTGCCTATATATGTCATAACACCATATGGCACCTGCTTTTTTTCTTCCAATATTACTGTCATCATTGATATTGTTTTCAATTTTTTCTTAAAGGGCAAACCTCATTTTTCTTGTCCTGATCTCAACAGGCATTTGAAAAGGTAGAGGCACTAATTAGCTCCTCTGCACTCTCATGCCATTCATTTTCCAAATATATTCAGTGCTTGTTAACCCTTGATTTCCCATAGTTAGGATCATGCTCATGTTAATACGTAGAGTAACATAGAGTAACTTTGAGATTGGGGCCTGGTAGTAAATACCTTCAAGAGGTTCTATTGTATGTAGTGGGGAAGTGAAAAATGAACACATTATCTATTCTGACTCGCTTTTTAGTTCTGCCTCTTATCCAGCACTTCTTCCCAGCAGTCAGGAGGTGGCATCATCTGCAATCACTAAAGAAATAGCCAGTCATATTTTTTCCCACTTTCAGGAGTGCCATGAAAAGTGCCTTTAAAAATGAAACTGGAGAGAGGAGAGAAATTACCATCAGTGTTATGAAAAGGAGGGATTTTACTCACACACACTCTCAGGCACACACTTGATATTTTAATTTGGAAATTCGTGTTCATCCTCAAAACAAATGGTTTGATAATAAAATGGTTCTCTCATCAGCTCTGTTCTGGCACCATAATTTATCCCAGTGAGATTGTTGATTTGGAAATCTCTCTTGAAAGAAATGTGGTGCATTTCATTCATGCTATTGAGCACAAGCTAATACCTTCCAGTTTTAAGCTTGGATAGCAATTCCATTTTAAAATTGATTTGTCCATTGTGTTTTGAAATACAGACCAGAGTTTTTATAGTGTCAGTTTGAGGAATACTTTATAGTAACAGATTAATAATGTAAAATGAGCCTTAGAGATAATCCTTGAATATTTTAATATGTTCAGGCCACTTTATTTAAGCAACACTACAACAACAACAAAAAGAAATACACATCTGTACTACATAATCTTTGAAGTCCCTTCCAGGCATTTCTGTGACCTTCCAGAGATGTGAAAGTTGATCAAGTCATATGAGGTGTGTAGCTTCAGTGGTTTACTGATTGAAGCTTGAACATAAGCCATTACTTAAGTTTTACTTCCTACACCTAGACATCACATAATCATTAAAACCCTGACCTGAGACAAGGTACAGGGCTCTGTCTGGGCATAGAGTTTGAACTTGCAGGGTTCTGCTTCCACATCTTCCTATTCACAGAGCACTTGAGCATCTTAAACTGCTGTTCTGATGCTGCTCCACACCTTCCAAATAATCTCTTAACAGAGTTTAAGTGTTCTTGAGATGTCTTTTCTTAGACTAAAAATGCAAATATGATTCCGGCCTTCATTCTCCAAAATTAGAGAGGAGTCACCATCAATTCTACTGTGTATTTAGCACACTGCTTGAGGCAGCTGCAAAGGTGGATGAAGATGAATGCAAACTGCAGAAGTCTCCTTGTAGGACTGTTTTCAATGATTGTGATTAGGATTCAGATTTGTAAAGGCACAGCAGTGAAACAGGGAGGTATAGATTGCAGTTCCATAGCAGCAGACTGATATCATAGAACTCTTTAAATAATGCATCTAGAAGCTGAGTCACCTGTAGTAGAAACATTTTAGGCTGCTGCATAATTCAGGAGCTTTTGTTCCCATAAAGAATACATTAAGGTTTTCAATTCTAAACTTCTAACAAGTCCATGGCCACCTGACAGTGACAAACAGTGACAAGTGACATGTTGTACAGCTAAAAGATCTCACTGTTCTCACTTGCATTTTTCATTTCCACTTCTCCTATGGTCCATCCACCCTCATGACAATGACCTGGCTCTAAGCTCCATTCAAGGGCAGCCTTCTCTCTGAGGCTGGCAGGGGGTAACCCCTGACAAGGACTTCCCAGGGAAGACAGGACAGGCTGATATTAGACTGTTCACTCAAAGCAGAGCACCACAGCCCCAAGGTCTCACAAGGTGCCAAGCCCCAGCACTAGGCAGGCTGCCCTGGTGATGCCCTTCAGCCACGTGGAGCACTGAGATGCTCCAGGGTGGCTCTTACTGAGCCAGGACATGCAGAGGACACATGTCAGACTCAGCCTGCTCCAGCCAGACAACAACCTTCTCATGAAGTGTCAGCATCAGATTTCTGCAGGTTCTCCTGGAAGTTATTTACCTATAGAAAACCTACTTATAGAAAAATTGTATTCTTCAAGCACAGGAATTGCTGACTGAAATGTTTATGGCATGAGCTAGATGGATCAGAGCAGTGATCACAGTGGTCTTGCTGGTTTACAAAAACTACTAAAAAAACAAATTGTTTTGACTGAGTTGGCCAAATTATTTATGAATGCCTGGATCTTCACACAGACATATCTAGAGAACCTAAAATCTGCCATGGCATTTCCTGCCAGCTCTTAAGCTGCATCTTTGTTAGCTATGAAATAGCAATTAAGACATTGCTTAGAATCAACCTTCTGTATCTAATCTGCTGGGAAATATGGATTCTGAAATCCTGCCAGAGTGGTAGGAAGTGTTTCTGTACCTTCCAGTAGTGCCTGGTTTTACCACCAAAAGCAGTTAGCACAGGCTGTGATGAGGTTTAAATAGTACAGCTCTTCTATTGCCTTCAATGAAATCTTTTTTTCCTCCTACCTATGTGGATTAAAATATACTTCAAGAAATTTAAAATATCTATATTAAGTTATCTTTTCCTAGAGTGGTTTAAGATAAATTGAGAGAAAAGCAAACTGTTGCTTTGCTGATGACTTCACACATTTACTGGAGCTACATTCTGGAGCACACCAGAAGGTTTCCTTACCACAGCAGGTTAAAGGAGATTTTAAAAAGTTTTTATTCAAAACGTACTGGATCTCCTCATCTCTTAGAACAACTCTTATGACTTCTGATGAAACTTGAGAGCAGAGCCCAACATCACTTTCTAGCTGTCAGCTTGCCTGAAGTTTGGCCTCTTACCCAAAATATACTCAGGGATGGGGAAAGTATTCATTCTCCTGTTTTGGAGTGGCAGAACAAGAAAGGATTTTTGTTAAGATTCAAAGATGGAGCTAAAAATTTGGATAAAAGAAACATTTTAACAGCCAGAGATTTTGTTTAAAGCCTTGACACAAATTTCTTATTGCTAATGAGCATCAACACAGCTCTTCAGTGTCCATCCACATTAGCACATTTCTCTCAATAAACAAGCCTCAGTAGCAAAAGCAAATTATATCTGCACTCTTCAAGTATAAGATGTTATGACAGGAAGCATTTAAAAAAAGAACAGTAAATCAGATGTCAATTTTAAAGACAACTAGTATATACAATATACTACATTGTGTGGAGGATAAATTCAAACAGAACAACGTGAAAATACAAGGAAATCAAAACTCAATAAACCAGGCCATAAACAAATGTCATAAACCAATGGCGGAGGACAAAAAAAAGACTAATTAGATTGAAAAATTCACTGAATTTAAAACTGTGTTCCTAGAAACACTTCTGAACAACAGTGAGATGGAAGGAACCAGAAGACAGTCAACAGGGCCAGAAGGATATGGGCTTTTGTAGATGGTGCATTTGGGTCTGGCTTCTAATATTCAATTTGTGGAGTCTATTCTCTGTCAAATACTTCTCATTTCATCCTCAATTATGATTAAAAAGGGTCTCTCTAAAGTTCCTTCCTGAGATCAAAGCACTAAGGATTAAGCAGTGTGTTCGTAACTATGAGTTTATTCTTTTTGCTTCCTCTTCTGACAGGTTCAGGGGCCATCCTGCCCAATAGTTACGTTTTCCATAAACCACTAAATCTAGTTCTTCATGGTGAAAAAGGACTTAATTAAGGCATTAAATCTCATTTTCTTAATGGCAGAGAACAGTTTACCTACCAGGCTCCCAGGGCTTTTTGTATTCTTTTGGCAGGAAGGAAAAAATTGTCAAATTATTTCAGGTTCTATGATTGAAGAAGAATCCCTAAAGAAGTGAAAAATAAACCCAAATTACCAAAAGAGAGAAAAAATAATTAATTTCAATATTGTGTGTTTACCAGGAGGTTTTGTAGTTTTCATTTTGTTTTGGGGTTTGGGTTTTGTTTTTCCCAGTTTTCAGAGAGCTCTCTCTGAAGGTAAATGAATTAGTTACAAGCACCAACTAATTTTCAAATCAGTGGCATTTGACTGACAGCACAGTTAAGAAAATAAATCAGGGGTGCCAAAATTAGAGTGGGAAGTTCATTATGGACAGTTTTAATCTCATCCAGGAACATTTGGATATTTTCCAGAAGAAATTTCCAAAATCTCTCTACGGAGCACCCAGAGATTCACTAAATGCTTCTGCTCTTGGTACCTCAGCCCTCAAGGAAAATTGTGCTGGGCTAAGATCCCCCACATTGTCCCTCTGGCTCTGTGTAGCCCAAAGGTGCAGCAGCTCCCTCCTGACTGTACAGAAGCTTTAATTTGCTTCTTGCACCAGGCTGGCAAGGAAATGTCTCATTCTGACCTAACTGGGCCATTTCGTGGCACTTCAAGTCCTTGCCTTGCCATGTGAGCCAGAAAACAGATGAGCACCTTTCCCTCTTCACTTGGCTGCCCTTGGTGGGAGGCAGAGCCCTTGTGCCACTCTTTGCTTTAAGGCTGAACATTTTTTTACTACAAATTGCGACTTCCAAAGTCAATGGAAGCTACAGACAATGTTCAGCAACGTGTCTTAGAGAACACTTGCAAAATCCTCCTTATATAGAACAGAAGCCTACATAAATTTCCACCTAAGATTCATAAAAGAACCAGCTGAACAGATTCCCAGCTTCCTACTCCAAACTAAATTAGAAATACATTCTAATGTGTTAATGTTAAATGTGATGTTCATTTTAAATAAGGCTCTGAATGTAGAGATAATTCTGAACCAGCTGTACCAACATCCAAGAGGTCAAGCATAGAATGGAGCAAATAGAGGTTGTAGAAACACAAAGTCATTGTCTGTGTTGTTCAGCTACTGGAAAATTAAATCAAAATAGTATAAATAATGGAAGTCGATATATTTTTATGAAAATTTATTAAGTGAATGACAATTAGTTTTGTAAAGGCAATTGAGTAGATGTATTTGGATAGTAAGAATTGACAAGTACCACTTCATATGATTGTGATTACTACATTAATATGATACAATATCAAAAGCAGTTAGCAGAAGGGTTGCAGTAAAAGTCACCCCCAAAAAGTAGCAGGCACTGTGGTATTTCCATTCAAAAGAATCTGTTCAGAGGGCTGGATAATGACAACTCAGTGACTGGTAGAGGTCTCAGCACAAACCAGTGTTCTCAACAGTGCCCTAAAAGCAAACACAAAATTATTGCTGATAAAATGAGATAAACAAGATTAGCAATGTTGTTAAATGTTGATAAGCAGATCAATTCAAATGACCACTGCCTTCCATAAGATGTTCCCATTCAGTCAAAATATGTTTTCCCACAGATATTTAAAAGCATGGAATCTATGAGGGTGCTTTGCAGACCATAATGCAAAAAATGGGAAGGAAGAAGTAAAGGGAATGGGGCTGTGCTCTGGAAAGGAGGGACTCAGGAAAGGTCACTGACTCTGAAAGTCAGACTGGTTGAACAACTCCACATGAACACCCAGGAGCAAGCCATGACAAAAATAACAAAAGTAATATTTGTATAACCATGAGAGAAGTGAATAGAGCAGAATGATAATTTTGCCATTGTTTTAGACAAAATAAAGTCCAGTTTGAAGACAGCAGTTGAAGTTCTGATACTGACAGTTTTTAGAGGGTCTGTAAAATGATTCAAGTTGTCTGAAAATTGGAAAGACTGAGAAGAAAAGAAGCTGCCTCAGCAAGAAACTCAGGGAGCTCACGTGTCTTGTGCAGTGAAGAAAGAAAACTGATGAATATAAATGTCTTCACAGAGAGAAAATGCTCAATATCAGACAGCTTTTTAATCAGGCAAAACAAGAAGTACACTCAGGAACCAGACCTGTTCAGAGGGGGAAAGCTTTTAGCACACACAGAGGCATAGAGCTCCTGGTATCTAGGGAAATAGCATATCCTTCATTTCTTGAGGTTTTCCCATCCAACAGGTCATTACCTTCAACTTACTGAAAGCCTGTCTCAGCTAGATTCACTTTAGTTGCAAAATCTCTTCATGCTGCTCTTCCCTGGGGACAGTTACAGACCCAGAAAAGCAAGTTTCCCATGAATTACTAGATTTATGTTATGGGAGATATGGATTCAGTCCTTGCCTCTGCCAAACATGATCTGTGTGCCATTGAGCTGGTTACTCAGAGTAAGCTTCATTTTACCTACTCTTAGATATCTACATGCTAGACATCCATTTTGCATGTGTATGTCTGCAACATTATTATCCTCAGCATCTTTATCAGCCAGTGGAGAGAAGCAGGCACATTGGAGAGCTACTTCTCAAAAAAAAAATCACCATACAATGAGGAATTTCATGCTTGGAGGAAATCTCTGTGCTGATTGAATGAAGGCAGGAAGGTGGCTGGCTTAGACCCAGACAGTGACACCCCTGACATATAAATAAGGGGAGGTTTGCTTTAGCCTCTTCTCAAGAGGACATTAATATTTCTAAGCTGCTGTGAAAATAATACCTTAGAGACTTAATATTATTAGGAAATATATGAATAGCTATAATAAATGGAATTAAGAATTTACAGTGTTCAAATTTTTGCCAGGCTCCAGGGCAAAAGAAAACTGAATCTTGGGATGTCATTGGAAAATATTTAAACTGGGAGCCAGAGCTCTGAATGCCATGGAGAAATACTGAGGATATTGAATCCATGTACACAGTTCTTAATGGAAAAAATAGTTTAAAATATCTCTTTCCTAAACAAAGGGCTTTTCAGTTTTGAAGGGTTATTTTTGGCCAGTCTGGCTTTCAGGATGGTCAAAGCTGTGCCAGCACAGCTGATGGGGTCATGAACTGTTATGTGGTAGCAAAGGCCTTTTAAACCAGATTCAATACTGAAAAAAAAAAAAAAAAGACTGTGGAGTTACAATATAACTCAGGATAGTTAAGGAGGTAAATGAAATTTCAGCAAAGTTCAAATAGCACAGAGGAGAGCAGTGCTGATTCAAGACAGCTGATCTGATGGCATGGAACAAAGATTGTGATATTTCTCTTGATCCAAAGATAGTCTCTCCCATCTACACAAACTCTGGAGGCAACAGCTGAAATGACCATCCTGAATACCAACACAAGAAACACACTGCAGTGAGTTTCCTATCTCCTTGTTCACAAAAATATATCCATCTTTAATTTTCTTTGGATTTGATCCCAGCAGTCAGATGGGAAGGAAATACTGCACTTCCCTTATAGTAAAAATCAGTTAAAGCAAGCAATCCATTTTGCAGCCTTTCCTTCTGCCAGGAGAGTTTGCTCCTCAAGCACTGGTGAGCAGAAGCAGTGTCCTCACTGTGGGGATCAAAGGTGGCTCTGTCCAGCAAAGTCTCACATGAGCACAACCCGCAGCAAACAGGAAATAAAAACCCTGCAGCCCTCTGGACCAGTCCCACCTGCCCCTCCCTGCAGGTTCCTCAGCAATTCCAAAGAGTCACAATTAAATTCTTACTAAAAATAACTGCAACAACAACCCCTCAAACTGCATTAGGAGACAATGACTTGAATAACCTGTTAGCAGGGTTGGAAGTAAAGTTCTATCTTTGTTCAAGGAATTTGCATAGTGGCTGTTTCCTTTTCTACTTTTTTTTTTTTTTTTGGCAATAGTTATTTAATGTAGTCATTATACTTGGTTATGGCAGTTTGAATTGGGATGCTGCCAAAAAGACACTATTTAGCAGGGTCTGAGGGGCTGGATGTTTGAAAAGAGTATTTTATTTTAATGGATCTCCCCTGCTTGGCCTTGAAAAGAGCTTATAGGGATTTTCTCAAAATGTTCTCAAGGATCTGGGGTTGATTGGGGTGGGAGGGAAACAGCAAACCTTAAATACCTTTACCCAACATGAGATTTCACAAAGTAAATAGCAGAGATAGATTGTAATAAAAAAAGGACAGGCTAATTCACACAGAAAAGACACAAGTACAATGTTTATTTCCTGTACTACACTTACAATTTTTCAGACAGTTTATCAAATCTTCCCAATCAATATCCCAGCAGATGTTTTAATGTATGTTAAACAGATATAAGAGATTAGGGGAACAGAATATAAAGACATGCACACATTGGACATGGACATATTCAGAAGGATCAAAATCCACAAGGGGAGAGCCCGAGAAGTGGAGCAGTGAGGAGAGAGAAGCCTAAGCCTGCATTATAACAACAGTGCAGCAATAATCCCAAGAGCAGGTTTGTCACTGTGACAGGCTCTGTGGGGAGGGCAGAGCTGCTCGGCTGGCTCTGGGCTGCTCAGAGCCCACCAAGCAGAGCCTGGGCAAAAATCCAGCTCATCATAGGTCTTCACTGCAGGAAGGGATTCTGTACACTCAAGTGCAAGGATGAACCCAGAGAGGAAAAGTCAGCCTTGCCACAGGACTGGGATATATCAGAGAGCAATTTTCTGAGAGAGAAGTACTTTAGTTCCCAAGAGAACATTTAGATAAACCATTCTTTTAGTCACAGGGGGAAAGGAAGGGACTTTTTAAATTTTCTTCTACACGACTAATTATTAGAAGAAAGTGTCAAAAGGTGACAGGAAATGTGAATTTCAAAATTCCTAGAGCAGAATAAATTATTAAAGAGTAAAGTATTGTAAATAGTCTAGCCCTTACTATTTTTATTTGGTTGGGAAAATGTCCTTGTTTAGGTAGTCAGCTCTAATTATAATTCACTTGCATATTAAAATAATCTGCAATTAATATGAATGAATATTCCAAAATTCAGAATACAACATTTTTCCACCTAGACCATTTTACTTCTTTACTCCTAGAAATTAATGCCACCTCCTCTTTCCAGAACCATCTAAGTAGTTCATTTAAGTAGCATCCTGTCTCCAGTAATTTCTCAATTTCCACAGAGAACCCTTTGTGGTTGGAAAGTTTGAGTGTCAGGCAATCAGTCCTTGGAGTGACAGCTTCAAGCTACAAGGCTGAAGAGCCTACCTGGTGTGGCTGCAGCAGTGGAACTTCTCCTTTTCTACCAATCCACACAACTTCTTTTTATTTTTGCAAAGTATTTTACCACTAGGTTAGCTGAAGTCTCCACTTCTTTCATTTCACTATGACCATGTAATTCTTTTAAACTATTTTGCTGAGCTCCTAGGAGGAATTACAAAATAAAATTAAAAAAAAAAAAATTAAGCTGTGGGCAAGGACAGACAATCCAGTCTCTTTCTGAGCCAACCCAAGGGTCATACATCTGTCACTTCCTTTTATCCCATGTGTTCATCATAAGAAAGGCCTGTCACATTGGAATAATGTTCTTGCCACTATCTTCTCTATGTGGAAGAACTCCAACATGAGATAGTTTGCAGCAGGTAAAGCCTAAGGCAAAAGATACATCAACATATTTTCTCTGACCTGCCCAGAAAAATGGGTATTTCCAAATCCATAATGCCATACATTTGTCTCTGAAGAATGCAGCCTTGTGTGCAACCTTGGCAGCTTGGCAACATAAAATCACTTTCAATAAATATCTAATATTCTGTAGGATAAATATAATGAATTAGTCATTGCTCCTTACCACAGTGTAGCAGCATTCCTGAAAGCCAGGCTCTATTAGCATTTTGGAAGAGGTACTGAGACAAGGATGGGTGTTCTGGGGATTACTGCAGTGGGAAGCAAAGATGAGACAGTGGTGGGTGATGAAGTGCAATCAGGATGGTGCCACAGCCTCTACATACATCCCTACACATTCCTGCAGTTTTGTTTGTAACTTGATAAAGAATTACCTCATAAATCTGCTGAACATTTGGCTCTTTTCCCCTTTTGCTTGTAAAGATACACATTCTTAAATAGACTTGTGGGTTCAGTGAATCTGTAAGTGAACAGCTCCTTTGGATACTCACTTTACTGTTAAACCAAAATAAGATTGTTATGCAAAGAAGTAAAACTAAAAATTTAATGTGTATTAAATGTTGCTTTCATGCTGCAATTATCAGCACCAAATCCTGCACCCCAAGGATCACGTTGTGAACTGATATCAGTTGACACAGTCTCATTACTCACTGAAAAATCTTTCATTATTATTTGCTCTTCTGGTCTTTTCAGTTCACTCATTTTATTACAGTTTCTGCCCATGGGTGCAAGTGAGTGTGAGCAGGGGATCTCCACTGCTCTTCACTGGCAGATAAACTCACACAGCACAAAGACAAACACATCATCTGCCATAAAAACATGAAGATCTGCAGAGCAGAAACTAACATGCTTAAAATCAGGAATTACTTCAGAGAATATCCAGTAATTCCTGCAAATTTAAACCATCTTTTGCTTCTTTATGAGCCAATTGATAAAACAAGTTAGGCATATGGTCTGCAGGGAAGTACTGCAAATAGAGCAGCTATTAACTTTCAGAGTTACAGGAGGAAAAAAGGTTTTATTTCCTCCACATTTCTCATTCTTGTTGGCTATAACCCTGGCCTAGCCAGGCCCACCACCACATATGTTTCTATTTAAGACTCTGCTGACAAGTGATCCCTTGGTTTGAGGTCTGCCTTGCTCAGCTGAGATCATCACACACCCGCATGGGAAGAAGAGTGCACCTTGAAATAATCCCCATTAGTACCCTCTGCAACACTGAAAAATTTCCACAACTGGTGGAAGAGACCATTGCATAATGTCCCAATCTTCCATTCCACAAAGAATGGCACCTTTTATTAATTTTTTACTAGAGTATGAGATATGTACTGACAGATGCTATAAACCAAGTTCATCCTCACTCATCATTGAAGTGCTGTCATTGAACTAAGAATGCACAGGGCATCTGGGGGCTCCTTTTTCGTGATAGATAACACACACCAATGTCCTTCATGATTGTTGTAATTATCAGTAATAACTAGACATTGCATCACTGACTCCAGAGGACATGCATTCACATGCACCAAGTCAAATCTGGGCTCTGTTTGAAGTCTTGATGTAATACCACGGAAAAACATAAGTGAACTTGTACTGTATTCCATGCATACTTGTTCTCTATTTTATTACCACCTAGAGATGCATTAATTATTACTTAAATTGTCTTTCCATAACAATAAGAGCATTTACTTATATGCAAATATCAGCATTTGCTAATAACAGAAATTTAAACTATCATTTCATACCCACCCCAGTTATCACAGCAGTCCAGTGAGATGTGGCAGCCACACTCACAGAAGGACAGAATGGTTGAGGTTTGAAGAACATCTGGGCATCATCTGCTTCAAACTTCCTGCTTAAACACCTACAACAGGTCATCAAGGACCATGTCCAGACAGTTTTTTAATATATCCAGGACGGGAAATTCTACAATATCTTGGGGCAACCTTTTTCAGTGTTCAGTCACTCTCAACAGTTAAAGAGTTTTCTATGTTCAGATAGCACTGCTTGAGTTTCATGTGTTGTGCCTCTGGTGTTGTGCCCATTGCTTCTTGTCCTGTCACTGGGCACCTCTGAAGAGAGCGTGGCTCTGCCCTCTTTGCACCATACTTTTGGATATTTATCCAGTTTGATGAGACCCCCCTCAAGCTGTCTTTTCTCCAGGCTAAACAGTCCCAGCTCTCTCAGCCTTTCCTCAGAACAGAGATGCTCCAATCCCTTCATCCCCTTCCTGGCCATTTCCTAGACTCCCTCCAGTATGTCCACAGACTCCCTCCAGTAAGTCCTTATCCACCTGTACTGAGGAACCTGCACTGGACACAGCACTCTGGCTGTGGCCACAGCAGTGCTGAAGGGAGGAATCATCTCCCTCAGCTTGCTGGCAACACTGCCTAATGAGCCCAGGGTTACCTCTGGCCTTCTTTGCAGCAAGGAATCACATTGCTGGAATCACTGTTCAACTTGGTTTCCAGCAGGATCTCCCAATCCTTTTCTGCAAAGCTGCAGTGTGTGCTGGGTGGCCCCAGGCATGCACTGGTGGAAGGGGTTGCTCCTCCCCAGGTGCAGGATTTTGCACCTCTCCTTGCTGAAATTCCTGCAGTTCCTGTCAGGCCATTTCTCCAGCCTGTGAGGTTCCTGGGCAGCACCACTCCTCCCAGTCTGTCATCTTCAACTGCTCAGTTTTGTCCTTTGCAAGGTGATTTCAATGAGATTATAAAATATCACCATAAAACATACAGATTTTGCTTTGAAATCACATCCCCCCTTGTATAACCAGCACTTGTTTGCTGACTACAATCCACAGAACAGTAACCCCCTGCATTTTCTTAGCAGACACCTGAAAGCATAAGCAGTGAAAAGATTGTGACTGCTGGTCTAGGAGTAAAGTACTGAGTTAACAGGGTTACACTGGTGCACAAAGTGGGGTATTTCTCCTGTCAGAGCCTGGTGTTTCTCCTAGACAAGTAGGGTAGTAGAGAAAAAAGGAAACAAAATTCTGCCTGTATTCCTCATCCCAAAGCATTGTAGTAAACCTCTGTCAAGGCAGTCAGGATGGGATACCAGAATCACTCTGGTGGTACTGGTAGCAGAAAAAGTCTCTCCTGCTCTTTCTGTCTGTAATTTGGGCATTACTTACTAAGAAGAATTTCCAAAGGAATACAGCTGGCCACTAATACCTTGCTGGTCAGTACTACCATTACATGATTGTTTGTAAGACCTTTACTGAAGCATTGAAATTGCATCCACAGAAATGTCCCTAAGAGGAACATCAGGATTCACTTTGCCGTGTTTGAAAAGTCTGACATTTCCACAGACCAGCACTTCCCATTTGCAAATCTGAGGCTGCTTTCCAAAGGTCTCTCCACATCAGAGCTCCCCCAGGACAGCAGAGATGACAAGAAGCAGCCAAGCCTTGACTAATAGGCTGACACTGCTTTATGGTAGGACACCCTCCAGCTGCTGGAAAGCAATGAAGGGAGACTGAAACATCACCAGAGAGAGAGAGAGCCTTTTAGCCTGCCCATTTCTGCTGAAGGACTAGAGTAGGAACAGTTATGGATCCACTAATATGCAAGATAAGCAGAACTTTCCATCCAGATTTTGTTACTTTTAAAGATACCCTTATCTATTAATTATTTCATGCTGAATCAACCTACCAAAATTCTTTTCATCCCACTTATATCGTAGATTTCAGATGTAGGGACTAGATGGCACCAAACACTTTTGAAAGCATCAACTTATATTTTTATGGATCTATAAATACATGAGGGATGTTTTCACTGTGATGGGTACAAATTATTAAAAAGGACCCAAGGTTCCAGACAGAGGTTATATATCTCATTATATAATCTGTTTTCTTTGTGACAAAAAGATATTTAAACTTTTCCTCAGACCTGTAAGGAAGCACTGAGGGTCATGCTAAGTCCAGGAAAGGAGCAAGGTGCCCTCAGCCTGGGTGCTGTGATTGCTGGAGCCACCAGTCAGAACAAATTTCATCTGACTCAGATGTGGGCACATGACTGTGTTTCTCTTGTGTTAGTCAGACACTAGAGAGCTGTATTCTCGTGTGCTGGCTCTGTGTCAAGGGATGAGGGAGGCAGGAGATGCACAGAGCTGACTCAACAAAGATTTCTGAGCAAGGATCCACCAGCCCACTGCAGTCTGTAGCTCTGGCATTTTGGAGTGGGCTTCAGGACCCCTCAGGCCAGCTGCAAGCCATTGGCATGCCAATAACACCACTGATTTAATTCACTACTGAGGTTTGAGAGATTGGGTATCAGCACCTGCAGAGCAGAAAGCAGTGCCAAAAGGAGGGAGGAGGGGTCACCAGCCTTTGGAAGAATAGGAGGACACAGCTTCCATAAGCTACCAGATATAGAGGGATCTGCCAAAAGTGGTTACTAGTAAAATAAGCATTTATACTTTCAACTCATGCTCATAGCATTGATATTATGATTCCCACCCTCCTTTCATGCCTCTCTGACAATCTGGTGCTGTAAATATGATTTGCTTGACTGCAACTGAAGGGCTCAAAGTTGCAGCCTGCAGTGACCAGCAATCCCTCTAATGCAGTGATCCAACACTACCATACACTCTTCCAGCTGCACTGTTCCCCACAGATGGTGTCAGGATTAAGCTTTGTCCTCTTGCACACACAATAAGGTCTGGCTGGAGCCCTGAACTTCCAAAGATGGATACACAGTGTGTGGCCAATATGCCAAAGGATTTCAGTGTCCTGCCCACCTTTAGGCTTCCTCATTTTGCCACATTGAAACACTCTGGCTCATGTCAATGGCACTAATTTCAAGAGAAAGATGTGAACTAGTAATGGTGGAGAAGATTGGGACTGGCCTTTCCTCCTTATTTCCCCTTCTCCACAGCACTGCTGAGGTGTTTATTACTTTGGTGTCCACCTGCTGTCCTGTATAGTAAAAATTTGAACTGAGGTGAGTGCTACTCTTCAACAAATAAAGAATATCTTTTAAAGTCACACTTGAGCAGATTCAAAGTCTGAGAAACACCATCCAAATGTTATCACAAGTGAAATAAAATGAAATCATATTTCAGTCAGATTCAGCATTACTCAAATGCAGTGTAAAGTAGTGCTTCCAGTGCCTGAATCTGCTGCCTTTTATTAATTTCTCTCCTGAAAACTCTAAATCCTTGATCAGATATTCTCTCCTGAACTGCAAAATAGAATGAGTAAAGCTCAATTTGGCTAGGCAAGAGCAAAAGTTACTGAGATCAGAGGGATTGAGAGCAACAGAGTCCTACAAATCAGCTGTCCTGGCATGACAACTGGACATACAAGGACTGATAAGATCTTCCATACAAATGGTTATTTGGAAGATTATGTCTGTACTCAGTGAACCTGGGTCCTTCAAAAGCATGAAATGACTTAGAAAATTGAGGGGACATATTTTTTGTGGGTACTTAGGCGGTCACTTGTCTACCTCATTACACAGCTAAATACCTCTGAAAATGTAATCTTCAGTCACAGTCTCAAAGGAGACAGATTTTTAGAGGTGCACAGATGGCCAGGAGGTTTACAAAGTGCCTGGTTGTTTAGTTCACTGTAAAATCAATGAGAGTTAAGGGTCTCATATAAAACCACGTTGATCTGCCTAATTAAAAACCACAGCCCTATGTCTGGTTAAAATCAGTAAGGCTGGAGCCTTGCAAGCTCTCCAAGCTACACTTTGGGCTTCTGTGAGGTAGTCCCCAGGCAGGAGAGTCTGATCAATGGGAAAGAGGAGGGGAGAGGAGTCAAGCCTGAACCAGCCTCCAGGCACAGCTGGGCTGTCAGGACAGAGGGCTGGGAACAGCAGGGAGCAGACACTCCATGGAAAACTGGCACTAAAATAGGCCAGCCCAGACCTTCACAAAGACACCTCTGCACAGTTTAAAGCAAACTGTGGGTTTGCTTAGACCATTTGAGAAGGTGTTTTTCTTTAAATAGCAGCTTAGGATGAGAGCTGCCACTTCCAATTTAATCACGTTCCTTTAATACAGGCTGGTGCTCTGCAGCTGGATAATTAACCTTGATATTCATTTGGACTTCAAAACAGCCAATTCCCATTGCTGTCAATTAGCTGGTGAGGTCAAGTGTGTGTTGACAGAAGATTTTTGTGTGACCCTGGCAATATGGCATTTGGGAAATTTCAGTCTCTCACAACCAGAAATGGGAAGTGACTTTCACAGAATCACAGAATGGTTGAAGTTGGTGGAATGGTTGGTTCTAGTGAAGTGGATCTACTAGATCCACTTGGAGATCTAGTCATATCTCCATGCTCAAATAGGGAACTCTGGAGCACTTTACTCAGAATTGTGTCCAGGGAGATTTTTAGTACCTCCTCAGCCTCTATAGGCACCTGTTCCATTGCTGAGCCACCCTCACAGTACAGAATTCCTTCCTCATATTCAGATTAATTTCTCATGTTCCAGTTTCCACCTGTTGCCTCTTGTCCTATTGCTCAGCACCACTGAGAGTGTGAATTTGTCACTGGATTGAGTCCACTAAAGAAAACAGATGTATATTAGGGTTTACCCCACTTTCTGCTCTTATGGCAATGCACCTTTCTAAAAGACCCTCAAGATAATTTCCAAACTTTCTTATTGCAGCTCTGAGTGCACAGAAGATGACTTGATCTCAGAGCACTCAGAAGCTACCATACTTTTAAACACAAATGTAAGGCTGGAGGCAGGGTTATAAATGACTGGTACACAATGATTTTTGATATGAGAGGCAGTACAATAAACATTGGGAATCAAAATGAGACACTAGCATTTCGTTCTTTCCACTTATTTCTTTGCATTTATAATAAAGAGTTACATCCTACTGGTAACAAGATTAAATTAGTGGGCAGAAAGAAATTAGAATCAGGCTGTTTTCCTGGTATGCCACAGTGGGTTGTGTTCTGCTAATGAGTGTTAACCCTGCAATCAGTTAAACATTCACCTTGAGAAATGAACAACCTTAATCAGGGCATTTAAATCAACCACAACAGTCAACAGCTAAAATGAAATTGGCTCAAACATAACTGCTTTTCTTTTTAAATATTATTTTTCCTTCCTTATGAGGATGGGAAATAACAGCATAGGTGAAACTTTTCTGCTGTAAAAGAGCAGCTGCAATCCCTTCCATGTTAGAGACCCTGTCCTGTGACTAAGAAGGGATGTATAGGTTGATGCTCAATACAACACTTTTGCACAGCCTAACTAAAGACTTTTGTGAAGATTCCTAGTGTGAACTCAATCTGAGTTCCAAATCTGAACTCAGTCTATATTTCTAAAGGACCTTACCTCATCTCCTAAGTAGAAATAGCAAACTAATGGAGAAAATAAATAAGGGGTGGAGGGAAGAAAGAAAAAAGAAATGTTGATCTGTTGTGTTTTCTCCAGATTTGAGAATGACATCAACCTGTGGGCCTTTATCTGAAATATTCTGACAGTAGAAGAAACACTGACCACTCCATTTTCTACACAGGGTCAACATTACGAAGAGGAAAAACGGGCTTTGAGCCATGAAATAATTGCACTCAATAATCACTTAATAGAAGCCAAGGTGACGATAGATAAGTTGTCAGAAGACAATGTAAGTATTTAATTATGAACTGTATTCATTTTGAGATTATGTTCAGAAACAAATTAGGTCTTGTACTTCCCATGAAATTATAGAATAATATTTTATGTTTGTATAAAATGTAACTTGTTACCTCAACTGTTTAAATGTATGTTTGTTTGTTCCCATCATTTTGTAAATCCAGCTCTCCTTATGTTATGAGGTTGTGGTGAGAATTTTCATTGATATTTTTTTCCTTACATCCAGCCTGAAACTGATGAAGAAGTATTCTAAGAAATGGCAATATCCCCACGTTAATTTTGCCATCAGTACAGCAAACTGGTGCAAGCACATGGTCAGAGCTCTTGCAGGGACATGTGTGGAGTGAGGACTCACTGGAAGGATTTTAGACACAGTGCAGAGCCCTACATTCCCTGCAATTCTTTGATCTTTTGCTCCCCCAAAAACCCAGCACAAGCAAGCTGTGATGGCAGAAGGCAGGACTGACCCAGCCTGGTCCCTCAGACCACTCCTGCAGGGAGCAGGAGCCAGGCTTCCCCCAGCAGTTGTTCATGTGTAAAATTGTACCTATCTCTATGTGGGACAAAACTGGGAACATCTCTGGCAATTGTCACCCTCCATCTCATTAAACACTGCTGAAAAATGGCATGAGTAGTGCAGCTGGCAACAAGCTCATTAAATCCTTCCTGAGACAAACCTACAAAGACAGCAGAGAGGAATATTGCAGGCATTTAGTTCATTATTGTGCCATTCCTTCCACATTTAATAAAAAATTCATCTACGGAAGACATGTTTCTATTAGCACTTATTTTCCAGCATCTTATGTTCAATCTTCCCATATTTCACATGAACTCTTAATCATAGCTGGGAGCATTTGATCTCATTAAAATGCCTGTTGATGTGAACTCTGCCTGTGCAATTAACAGCTTTCAACTGAAACACAAAGTTCCCAATCTGACCCTCACTTTTACAGAAGTTGAGTTGAGAGAAGAGTTATTTCATAACTCTAACAGCTATAAGTAATGGAGTGTGCTAAATGTAATGGGCTACATCCAGGTTTTGGAAGCACAGGTATACCTCCTGACTAATTCAGCTGAAATCAGTGGGGTTATTTCTGATTTAAAATAAAGGTGGGAAAAAATTGCAGAACTCTCCCTTTAAGTATGCATGCGTTCATACTACTTCATGGAGTCAGGTTTGAACCCACATTTGAAGTGTTTTCAGTATTCATAGCTTTACTGTGAGCACTAGAATGTGGTCCAGAGGCCTCAAATCCAGTACCACTGCTTCAGACTTGAGGGTGGATCAGACAAAGTTCTGCCCTTGCAGGGCTTGAGAAAATTGCATGAAATTAAGTCAGGGGAGTTTTAGGGTGGATATGAGGAAAAGGTTCTTTATCCAGAGGGTGGTTGGGCTGGAACAGGCTCCCCAGGGCAGTGGTCACAGCACCAAGCCTGACAGAGCTCAGGAAGTGTCTGGACAATGCTCTCAGGCACAGGGTGGGACTCTTGGGGATGGTCCTGTGCAGGGCCAGGAGTTGGACTTGATGACCCTTGTGGGTCCCTTCCAGCTCAGGATAATCTATGATTATGTGTAGTATCACTAATAAGAATAAACGTTATATTCCAAATTTTAAAATAAAAGACTACAAAACAAACCACTAATACTATACCTACTAAGTACAGAATTGATAAGCTGAAGAATCCTACATGGGGAGAATGTTTTTGTCTCAGCAATATTTCTTTCTTCAAGTATATTTCCCCTCTCTCATCTGACAGAAATGTAAAACGACGCTCTTGATACAAAAACACATTTTAAACTGGGAAACACTTCTGGCATTAATTGCCAGTTATTGTTCTAGTTGCCACAGATATGGCTGGCTTCCATTCAGGCAAACATTAAAGCAGAGAAAGTCACCCCAGTCACATGGCTTGGCCCAGCAGGTTGAGAACAAAGTACACGTGGCACATGTAGCTCACATGTAATTTTTCTGTAGTAATTTTTAAAGCTGCTAAAAATAAAGTGTCAGAAATGCTTTTCGTACTCTCCATGACAACCACTGTGCAGAAAGAGAGGCACAGAGCTTTTGAAGAAAGGATTAGGTTCTGGAGAGATAGCACTTGTGTGTGCCTGGAAATTCCATATGGGACTCAGGGCACCTGTCTGTGCCATGCATTGTGCAGCAATATATATTTGGTTTAATGTGCATGCAACCTATCAAAATCACATGCACGTGTAATAGAGTTTACTTCTAAATTGAATTCTTGGGTTCTTTTTCAGGAATGAAAATAATGTGTCCTCATAAAAAATTTTAGACCCACATAAATTAATGTCTCCCCAGTATATTTGAGGCAGAAGGGGCATGTATAAGACAGAGAAAAAATCACAAAGCAAAAGTGTCTAAAGGTCCTTGAATAAGATATATGAACTAATGTTCACAGGACAACTATCCCCATCCCTCAAAGACTCACTAGAACATCTTGTTGCATCTTACTACAGAATACCTTTAAATGGTATTTTAAAACACGGGAAATATCTTTTTCACAGAAAATTTCTTTATCAGTTTTTAAGAGAATTAATGGAGCCATAAAAATCAGCATGCAATAAAATGATAACATTGACATCCAAATTATATCAGCATTCCACACCTTTTGTCTATAAACATGTACTAATTTTTACAGACTGACACAGCCCACTGCCCATAGCACTTCTCTGCTTTGTGTATCTCATCTCATCTCTGCCCACCTATAAAGTTAACTTCTGAAGCCAACCTTGGTTTTAATGCAACTAGATAAGGAAAAACAAAATACAACTCTTACTTCAGGAGCCAGAGATACTGGTTGAAGAATACAGTTACACAGTCACGTGTGCTAAATTAAATTTAGGTGAAGGGCAAATCTGTGTGCTGAATTTTCCCATTAAATGGGCTGTTGGAGCCATTCAATACAAAGATAGTATAAGAGGCTTGCTTAAATTCTCTCTTTCCCTGTGTGGAATTCTCATGGTAATTTCTTGCCCAGTGAAAATATTCTGTTCTGTAGCATCAAATATTTGCAGTGAGATTTAATATATTTCTATAGCTGCATTCTACAAGATACTAAAGGAGCCAGGAACCATCAAGAAATATCAAAAGGAGAAAGAATCTCCCTTTTTAAAATAACAATACAATGTATATTTCTGTAACGAATTTTCCCACAGTTTCATAAGATTATTTTAAACTCTTTAAAGTAGTATTTTACTGCTGGTCTGGAGAATACCCAGTAAAAATTTTCTTTTTCCTAAAAAGATAATGGTTTTTCAGCCTTCACAGTACCATGCATGTTATCAGTATAAAATTCAGTTCTTAATGGTAAGTATCCATCTTATGAAATGTAGATTACTGTTCTGTTGCAGCAAGTCTCAAAAGTTTATTCTTAGTAATTTTATCAGCCCTCACAGAGCAAAGGGGGAAATATCTCTGGGTTATGCAAGAAACAACAAAGCATCTCAATTTGTTTAGAAATTAAAGTATGCTCCAAATCTCCCCAAAGTGAATTTTGAAAAGATTGATCAGGCATGGGAGAAAGGCTGAAAGGCACAAGAGCTTTGCAAATTTTAAAGAAGACGTTATTTTTTGTTTTTTTCCAGGAGCTCTACAGGAAGGACTGCAATTTAGCTGCTCAGCTTCTCCAGTGCAGCAAGAACTATGACAGGGCACATAAACTTTCAGAGGTAATGTGAACAAACTTGCTCAATGACATAAATATTGCATGGAAAATGGGATATTTTGCAGGGATCAGTTCCAGAATTTGTTTGCCTTTAAGGCTTTTATTCCTCCACACACCCTCCTTTAAGCCACAGGAGGCCCCATGCACCTGCTGGTGTTTGTGCAGACCAGGCAGGTGCTGACAAAATCACAGCCCATGGTGGAACCTGGAGGGACTCTCTTTCCCCAAACATCTCCTCTCCTGCACTGATTGCCTGTAAAACAAAGGGTTTAGCAACACTAAGTGCTGGGAACTCCAGAATGCAAAATGCTGTGCAGGAGCAGTGGGGTGAGAGCAGGGAAATTACAAGTCACAGGCACCAGAGATTCTGATATAATCAATTTTCCTCCTGGAGCTATTTTCCAGTCCAGCTAGTTTCCAAACCCGAATTTTAAAGTGGGCTGCCAGAACAAATATCTTTTTCTAAAGAAACCAGAGCACAGAATGATTGATTTCCAAGGTGTAAACTTTAATTAATAATCCTTGCTTCCAAGGAAACGAGCTTGAGAAACAGGCTCCTTAAAGGGGAGGTAAATATTATCTCAGTAAATAAGACAGTTCTTTAGGGATCCAAGCCCTGCACAAAGCAATAGCACCTTCCTCACACATATTGCCTCAGTGAAGGTTACAGAGAATAGCCTTTCCTTCATCAGCCCCATCAGGTCAGCATCCCCCCAAATGGCCTCTCTTGTGCAATTCTGCAATGGAATATTGCAAAATTAAATTTGGACTATACAAACCATCTCTAAGTCAGGAGATGGCTTCAGACCACTGAACAAGCCTGGTAAATAAAGATGGAGCTAGATTGTTCTGGCCAACAGACAACAATTTTATGGAACAGAGACAGAACTTCCAAATTAACCACTATCTTTGGTACTGATATTTTTTCCTGCTGACTGACTTCCCTTAGAAAATTGTGTCAAGGAATTATCATGATATTACTCACACTTGAAAGCACCTACCTGTTCTAATTAGGACCTTAAAAGCATTTAATTCTTTATTTGCAGAAAACTATCACGGATGTGAGATCTCCCCACAATTTCCCAGACTGTCATATACTCAGTTAAATCAGCAGTCTCCACTCATAAGTCCAAGCATTTAGTAATTTAGCAAGTGTAAATGTGCTGTCACAGCCAATAAATTCTTTACAAATGCACATATTGCCTGATAAAATATTGTATGTTGTCCAGAAACTTAAACTGTAGTACAACATAATAATGGGATAGCAGTATCATTTTAGCAATTCCAGTTTCCAGTGCAATGCCCACAAAATAATGTGTTCTTTTGAACACATTTCATAACCTTAATAACATACATAAAATAGATCAAACAGTGGTACTACAGGATACTAAAATAAGAGCTGCCCCATACAGCATTTTCCCATTAAATTAACTGTATTTCTTTTCCTCATTTCTATGGCAATTTACACCAGGCCTATTTTACAACCTGTTTATTCAATCTTTGTTGCATCTGTACTTACTATGACTAATATTGCTGTCTGCCAGCAGACTGCCAATATCATTTATTTCCAATGGAAGACATATGAGTTAATTAACAACATAATGATTAATCCAAAATATCCTGGAAGGTGCGTTGGTTGAAAAACACTCGCCCTACTACAAATAACAAGAATGCCATTTCACTACGTGCCATATATTGAACACAGTGAGGTTTGGGGATTAAACCAGCTTTAAAAACTTCCCAACAAAGCTAAAAAGGATCTCCATATCTTACAAAATATGAGGCCATGACAAAGAGCAGGCACCTTAAATTTTCTTTGCCAAAAATAAAGTGGAAAGGAACAACTACAGGTATTTGTAATGTTATCTCCTCTAGAGGAACAAATTTGGGAAGGACATGGGATTGCTAAGGTCATAAGATTAACCACTGATTATTTTGTAAAGAGGAACTTGATTTCTAGTTATAAAAACAAAGTGCTGAGTAAACAGAGTTCAGCCCAGCACTGAAGGGATAAATTCCCAAGTGGCATAAATCAACACGAATATCAAAGGAGCTATCACAAACTCAAAACTTATTCCAAATATGAATTCTGATTTCCAGCAAGAAATACTGAGAGAAAACCTCTTTCATATTGCTGTCTGATCATTGATAGAGAACTGAAGTGAGAAAGGCAGATAAAATTTGACAGGAAAGCATGCTTGGTGATACCTGAGTGGGCTTCACAAAGAATGCCATCTCTCTCTTCTGGTCCACATGACAGGATGGCAGGTGAAACCACCATCCACAGCCCTGATCCTAACTGTCTGAATAAAAGCCTATATGATTTCTGATACATAACAGACTTATTGATTAATTCTGTCACAGGAATCCCAATGTGGATTCAGGTCTTAGTGCTTATATCTGTCAGTGTGAGAGGACATGCTGAGGCTTATGGGGGTGGTTGACCTGACAAGCAGTGCCTCACTGAAGGGGCAAGGAGCCAGCTTGATCTGCTTCTTCCCAGCACAGGAATAATCCTGTCACAGCAGCCAGTACCACTTCTGTAAGTGTTAGTCAGCTTTTCTGTATCTTCAAACAGCATTGTTTATCAAATGTGATGCTGGAGGGCAGGAGCCAATTTGGCATGGGATTGTAGGCAAGATGAGCTCGAGGAAAGGCAAAAGAAGAATAGAATAAATCTGATCTCTTCCTCCTTCCTCACCCCTGCAGAGACCTCTGCACACCCACACTCCAACTGCAAATCACACCCAAGCACACAGTCTGCAAAGTGTTGCCCTAGGCTGTAGTTCCCTACCTGCCTTTTTAAGACCGTTGTTTACTACATCTTTTATTTACATCAGTAAAATAAACCTGGAAGTGCTGGGTTAATGGCTGGACTTGATGAGTGTAGAGGCCTCTTATGACCTGAGCAATTCTATGATCATTCCTATCCAACCTGAATTAATTTGGAAGGAAACATTTCAGTTTCACAGTTTTATCCATGAGCAAAAGCAGATGAAGATGTACAGATGTTAAGTAAACACACAAAAGTCATTTGATCACATTTGTTTCTAGAAATGCAAAGATTGTGGCCATCACATTGGCCAAAGAATCAGGTACTGTGAGCTGTGTAATGTCATAAACAGCCCTCATCTACACCTCTACTGACACGTACCCTTTTCTCCTTTCTCCTTGCCACATCTTTATGTTGCAGTTGCCAACAGACTTTCAGGAAAGAGTCAGCATCCACCTGGAAAAACACGGGTGCAGCCTTTCCGTCCCCCTGTGCCACACTTCTTACGCTGATACCATCCCCACGTGCGTCATCGCCAAAGTGCTGGAGAAGCCCGACCCGAACAGCCTGTCCTCACACCTGTCAAGCCCTTCTACCAGGGATCTCAACTTTCAGGACTCTGCTGGAAAAGCGGGACAAAGACCCCAGTACAAGTCTGACATCTACTGCAGTGACACGGCCCTCTACTGCCCCGAGGAGAGGAGGAGGGAGAGGCGGCAGAGCGTGGACACGCAGGTGAAGGACGTGGGCTTCCTGCGGTCCCAGAACTCCACGGACAGCACTGTCGAAGAGGACGGCTTCCATTCCAGCTTCTCCCACGAAGCCTTCCCAGAGTACATCACCTCTCTGCCGACCTCCAGCTCCTACTCCAGCTTCAGCGTCACGTCTGAGGAGAAGGAGAACGCCCAAGCCAACACCCTGACAGCCTCCCAGCAAGCGATCTACATGAGCAACCGCGAGGAGCTGTTTGAAAGGAAGTCCCCCGCGGGCTACGAGCACCAGGGCAGCCCCCGGTTTGCCAAGGCCAAGCCCGCACAGCACATGGAGCTGGCCGACGACAACGAGAACTCGCCCACCTTCACCAGGACTCTGCCCCCGTATGCAAACGAACCTTTTCACTTCTCAGCCATAACGCCTCAGCAGGCTTTAGCAAACCAGAAAATGAGGAACGAGTGCAGGAGCACCCACCTTTCAGAGGAAGACTTGCCGGGGCGATGGAGGCAGCTGAGCGTGGAGGACATTGGAGCGTACTCCTACAGGAACGCTGGCAGGCTGTCGCCCTGCAGTTTCTCAGAGCAGTACTACAGCAGCCCCATCAAGAAGGGGGACAGTAGAACAAGCCCCATCTATGCTAGCTACAAAGCAGACAGCTGCTCAGAGGGAGACGACATCTGCCAAAGCAGACTGGTGGATTCTTGCTTCCTGAGAACAGACAGTGGCCTGAACATTGACATCAGCACAAGCTGTAAACAGGACAAATTGCCCACTTACAAAACAAAAGAATCAAGAGACCAAAAAAACGAGAGGATCACCGTCCAGTTATGCAGTAGCAAAAATATGGAGAATAGCCCGGTATTGAAAAGAGAATACGTAGATGTGAGCCCCAACAGCTCAGCAGAGTCACTCAACCAGAGCTCAGTGGAGGCTCCAGAGATGCACCAGGCTGCCGTGGACCAAGGGAGCCATGCGGGAGTCCACGGCAAACAGCCGCAGTTCCAGCGGACTGGGAGCACTGGGCTGAGCAGGAAGGACAGCCTTACAAAAGCACAGCTGTACGGAACCCTCCTGAACTAGGCACCTCCCAGATGGCAATAACACAGCAGGCAAAAGGAGGAAAGCAGAGTTTGATACTTCTGGTGAACCACAGGGTTTCAAGAAACAGGATTATTATAAAATATATATTCATAATGGTACTATATGTTTAAAACAAAATCTCTTCAGAAATGTTATACAGCACTTTTCACTTGACATCCTTTCCACATGGGAGACTGTCCCCTCCCCTCTTTTATAAACCTGAAATATTTTTATAAACAAAAATGTATTTATTAGACTATCCTAAGCTATTTGAGCAGAATTCTTTTCCCTTCAAGCAGGTTTCTTATTTATTTTTGTGCATGAGGCCATCTGTGCCTAAATTCTTGGAGGAAAAGGGTAAAATCATGATGGCGGTGACAAAAAAAATAAACCCACCTGATAAAATACCATAAAATGTCATGTGAAATCAAAACAAACAAGAATGGTGAGTTTGAAGAAGTATATTTTTCAACAAGAATGGAATTGTAACTTAAATTATTTCATACAAATGTATTTATTAGTGACTAATGTATGCACAAAGTGATACTAATATTTTGTTCTTTTAATCCACTGTGTTTCTGCTTTCCTATTTTTCCTTGTATACTACCTCAAAAGTAATTGAGGGTTTCTTTGTCACATTTTCTGTAGGCTTGCATTTATATTGTCTAAAATGCATGCAGTGTCATAATTAATACTGTATTTTGCATAACTTAATAAAAGACACCAGTGGATATATTTTGGGGTTGTTTTTACCTTCATTCAATAGAACATGGAATTGCACAGAGGGGCATCAGTCCAGTGAAAGTTAAAGACTAAAGCTCCTGAACTGGATTGTTTTCTAAAGGAGTCTCTCTTTCTCTGTAAGCTCCAGAGAAAACTGGTTCACAGCCCATGGTATTTTTAGTAGCCTGTGGAAAGTAAGCAAGGAAAAAAATATGTTTATCCAGTCTTGAGCTCACTAGACAGAGTTCAGCATACCAAATGAAAACAGAAAATGACTCAAAATGCAGTGATGTAAGCTCCTCCTCTACTACTCACATACTTGACACAGTCTTTTATGCCTTTAGGACTGTTCCATTCCACAGTTGTCCTTTCTTCATGTGTAGCTTGATATTTCTAACAGTGGTTTTTCTAAAACCTAAGGAAAGTCTGGCTGTCTGTAGCATTTACTCCTGAGTCTGAGATGTATTTTTACCTGTACTTTTGGCATTTCCTCCAGAATTTTTCTGTTTCTCACCAATTCACCATTATGGAGTGTACAACTGGGACAGGAGGAAAAGGGAGATAGCAAAACAAAAGGAGGAGAAAAACTAAAAGGAGAGAATTCCTGTGGATTTTCTTTGCAGCTTCAGTATTCCTGCTTGGTAAGAGGTAGAATACAGCAATAAATATTTAATAATTATTTTAAGTCCTGTTCACATATCCTATACTTAACATACTGACTCTTGACAGCTTATGTATGGGGGAAGACCCTGCTTAGTACAGTATGTGGTAATCAGTAATCAGTGGGATCACTGTGGAAATATAAACTAGGTCCTTGTAAAACTAAAATAATGATCTACTCAATAGGTACTAAGAAAACATATTTTTTCTGCTGATTCTCTGAAAGCAGTTACCTGGCAACTAACTATGAACCAGGACCACAGAACTGTTCATTTCCCACATAATCCTCAATCATAGGGCCACACATTCAGTGCACTTGGTGTGAGTAACTCCCATTGCTCTCCATTTCCTTCATGTGTAATATGAAAATCTCACCATTACTGATGTGTGCAAGTACTTGCTGTGCTCTTTGGAGTCCCTGCAGTTCCTCCAGGGTCTGTTGCAGCACCATGGAGAATAATGGAAGCAAATAATATCACACAGGTAAGGCACAGGATAGCTCCAAAGTGGACCTCATTTCAGTACAAAACTGTCACATGCCTTGGGATTTTATGCTCCCAAACTTGCTCACAGTGAGTGTGAGAGGTAGGGCAGGCTGCAAATAATTCCATTAAGTCAATAATAAACACATACAGTGAGGTTTCCAAGGGCCAAGAGCTACTTATGGCAGGATGTGACCCCAGTAAATTGACTTGGAGATCCAGGAGAGCTTTTATTTCCCCTTCGAAACACCAAGATGGAAAACAGATGTGACAAAAACCTCACAGTTGAATCATTCAGGTATATAAAATTTAGACAATCACTAAGGCAATACATTAATTTCTCTGGTCAAAGAATATAAGGATTTGTATGGAAGAGGTGAAAATTAACTGTTACCCCACCTAAGAAAATATCTAAGCTATGGAACAGCAAATTGTGTTATTTATGAACTGGAACACAGTGTCAGACTAATCCTTTTATAGTACTGTTCATTATTTGACATAAAGTGCAACTTTGGCAATGACACAAAATTACATTTCTTCTAGATATTATATCTCTGATTATTTAATATCCTGTTCTGTTATATTCTTTCATACTACTGCAGTTTCAAAGTCTGCTTCTATGCTCCACTTAACTCTTGTTCTCAGTTTATGTGCACTAATACATAGATTAAACCCAGACTTTTCAACCAATTAGTACAGGGTTTTTTTCTGTAAAATAGCCTACAACCTTGTAACATTTTTCTCTAATGAATTCTGTTACAGAACAATATATCACCCTGTAATTAATTTCAACTGAATCAATCAAAATGGCTATAAAAGTTCCTCCATTTTAATGTGTTGATTTAAATGTCTCCTTAATTAGAAAAAACTGATGGTAAGTTTGCTAATTTCCTATGAACATGAGAAAAAGTTTCAATAAGTCACCAAAACTTTCTCAGATTTACAGATATACTATAGTTTAGTTTAATTTAAGAACTTTGAAAGATTATAATAAAAGATTTATTCCTGGGATTTGGGGGTTCACTTTGTCACAATAAGTTTAGATTTATTGAGACAACCACAAAGAGAGATCTGAAGCATAAGGAAAGAATGATGATAGATATTTTCACAATAGATCCAAATTTTCTTTGTGGTAGTGTCTTAATTTTTTTGCTTGCCTTTAGTTTTCACAGCAGGAGGAAGTAACCCAGAAAAATCATGATGAGTTTTGGAGTATGTCATTGGAGATACTGAAATGAGCCAACAGTTCTGCTGTGCCATCAGACAACCTGTTTGTACAGACTTACACTGAGTCACTGAGATTTTAGGAGACTGAACCTTGTTAAAAAGAGACAAAGGCAGAATAAACCTGAACCCAGAAAAAAAAAAAGGGTAGATCTGTCTGCCACCATGTCCCTCAGAGCCCTTACCTTCTGTAGGACATTTCTGACAGAGAACAGCACCTGAAAGATCCTTCTCAGAAGAGCTGAATTCCCTCTTCCATTCAAGTAGATGGGGTTTGATAAACTCTGCTCTTATGTTCATCTAATGACAAGTGTCTCCAGAAAGCAAAACAGCAGAACTTCAGCCAAAGTGCCACAGACCCCTCCACTCCAGTGGCTGAGAACCTTTTCCCAACCACATAAATATTCAATTTTATTTTAAGCATTATAAGAATGCCAAAGTGTCTCCATGCTGCCATTAAACCTCACTTTTCCAAATCAAATTTCACATGCAGGATTTGTAGATAACTATGTCAGGAATTTTGTTTTGATTAATTCTTTCATTCACCATGAATAAGAATAGAAAGGGCAAGTAAAAGAAGTGGCAAGTCCCCAACAGTGCAGTGAGGCAGAAGATAAAAAATGTAATTTTAATGATGAAAACCAAAACCAGGATGAATATGACACAGAACACTGATCAGGGGGAAAACAAAGGGGACTGAAAGAGATCAGAGTCAGGGACATTGAATCACATATCAAAACAGACAAGAATACAAAAATGTTACTAAGGATATGGGTTATAATTCACCAGGAATAACAATGCAAAACTATTATGAAATCTTAGAAAGAAAATGCATTTTTGAGATGTTTTCTCACTCCCAATTATTCTTTAAAAAGGTGCAAAATCTCAATAATTATGAATAATGCAGGTCACTTTTGTTAAACTTTTTAGAAGTCTAGAAATAGCTAAAATTTTTAAGACATGGCAAACCATAACACAGGTAATTTTCAACTCAACAGTTTCTAACTTCTTCATCCAAACTAGAAAATTAATCAAACTAGTTCTTTCCCCTTCCAGCACTTTTAATTAAAAAGAATTTTCACTCCATAATCTATTACAGAGCGTGATTATGCAGCTATTTGTATTAATTTTCCCTTGTTTAATATTAAAGTACTAATTGATGTCCTTTGGACTTTCACATAAAATTCCTATCCCCTGTTCATGTTTGGGCCCGTGTAATCTGTACAGACTATTGTTATATGTCTCCTTAAATATTGCTTGAATTGTGTAGAGGAAGTCCTCTCAGATGTTTCTCTTGGAGGACATTCCTTTCAGGAATAACTGCTTCTTATTCTCTTCAAGGAACATCCTCCCCACCTTTCTACTGCTGAACACCAGAACATTTTAATATGTTGAACAGCGAGCTGTTCCAAGCACCCGTATGAAAGTGCAGTTCAGGGAAAGGAGAGGACTAAAGAGATTAAAGCAGCTTTCAATGACCAAACACATTGATCTGCAAGCATCAAACCATGGCTTGTTGTCTTATATCAACATTACCAGAAGTTTTTCACTGTTTTCTCAATCTTTCCTCCATGTCCTTGAAAACAAACTTCATTGTTAAAAACAACAAAAAAACTCAGTCATTCTTTAACAACCTGTCATTCATTCCAGCATCTCTCACATTATTTTCTCTTTGGTATTTTCTTTTTACTGCATTTTAGTAATTGGGAGGTTTCGTTTAGCTGCAGTCAAAAAGAATAATTTGAATATTCATGAAATGAAAGGTTTTGCTCCTTTTGTACCCCTCAAGGCCTTAGACACCAGCCTAATGTCCAAGGCACCCAGGTTTTGGAAGGCTGCTGTTCCAGGCCCCTGAGCTCTGCCTTGCCCAGGCTCCTGCAGCCCCCATGCTGCAGAGAAGGGGGCTCTGCTTTCTGCCAGATGGGAGCTCCTTAAGGATATTGTCAGCCCCACATCCCACACCTGTGGGGAGGGGTAAAACCCCTCCCACCCCTTCTTGCTGAGGCAAGGGTCAGCCCTGCAGACAGTTTGTGCCAGAGCAGGGAGAACATCTTCATCTGCAAGGGCCAAAACAAGATGCATCAATAAAAGATGCAATTGTTGAAAAAACTCCCTGATGGGAGTTAAGCGCCTTTTCAACCACACACCCATCGTGATAAATATACATTAATACTCTAACTGTGATTATTCAGGAAAATTCTAATTTTTGAATCCAGCTCTAATGAATGAATATTTAAATATATTCACCCATTCCAATTTTTCCTTCACAATTTGTGAGTCAGAGCAGACATGCACGAGCTGCAGAGCCACAGCAGTATTTACTACACCCAGCCGAGCAATGACAGCTCTGTGATTTAGAAGAAGAGAAACAGCAGCACATCCCAGAATTATTAAATTTGTAATGTCAGTGTCAGACAGCATCCTTTCCCATTCCAGGTTTCACATGTGACATTGAAAAACAGATCACAAGGAATAAAAGCATCCTCAGCACATAAGGGTTATAAATTTCAGCAGGCTCCCAGTCAACAGGTTTTTTGTTAAAGTTGAGCCTTTATTGTTATAGTAGAAACCCCCTTAATCTGGAGAGCAGTTGTGTAGGGTGACAGAGGAGGAAGACCTACACTGAGTGTCCAGACAATATAGAGCCTCTCACCTCAAGAAACCACTGTGCCACCAACCTGAGGAAGTGGGGACAACAGCAGCAGCACTTCTAACAGATAAATTAGGAGCATTGACTCTGGTGGGATTATTTTTGGCAGGGAGATGAATAGGGATTTATGTTCACTTGACTTAAATTTGTCAATTTATTTCAATGGACCTTCAGCACTTCACAGTCTTTATCCTCCACAAATGAGGGAAAAGCTCTTATCCCCAAAGCCCTGGGAGTTACACTAAGATGACATGCTTAATCCCAGAGAGATAGTAAGGAGTTAGCTATTTTAGTTTTAGCAGATTTTAAGGCTCTTGGCCTTTTGCTCATGCTATAACTTGAGAAACAGATAAAGAATGAAAGCTCAAGTTCTCAAGCTCAGCCTTAGCACAGGAACTGAATCATTGTTTTCTGATTCATCCCCAGTTACCTGTGCTTTCAGAGTCCACAATAGCCTAAAGGTGAGAAAGGAAAGACCTGACGCTGGAAGAAAGAAAATTCAGAAATTATTCTGTGCATCCAAACTATTAAAAGGCAAAACTATTTCTACGACAATCATGCTTGTCTACAATAAAACTGGGTTTTTTTCCATATTTTGCCCAGAGAATACATACACTGCCAGAGAAATTATGTAACTGAGCTGAGAACTAGCATCTTGCTGTTTTGAACCAACTTAGAATTTCCTGACAAGCTGCAAGGCTAGATAAGGGAATGGAGGCAGAGCAAGGATGATTGCTCTGTCAGCACAAAATGAAGTAAAACATTCCAGTCACAACATTTACTGTTTTCCCCTGATTTTTAGGGTAAATTATGAAACGTCCCCGGAAAAGGCTTTTAGAAACAGATTATTTTCTTTCAATCTAATTTTGGCTTTTTTCCCCCACCTCTTTTTGAAGAGGAAAATAATCATGTTTTGCAAGCTGCAGTGATATGGGGGTTTTTGCTAGAGCTGTCAGTCCTGCCTATAAAGACCTGACTTGTGTCAGTAAGGGAAAACAATCCTGAAATTAAATCAGTTCAACAGAATAACATTTGCTACTCAAGGAGAAATGGTCTAATTGAAAAGAATGTCGGTAAACAGCTCATTACTGAGATTTCAGAGTCCAGAAAGCCGAGGTGTGGGAACACAACAAATCCAGTGAAGTCACACCTTGCAAAGACCCCAGACAAGTATTTCATTTAAAACAGGTTTGGACTGCCTTTTACTTTTTTTTCATTCTCTATTGATGATGAAGATGAAATGCACTTTTTGCACTCTAAGTGACACCAATTAAGCTTGATTTCTTGCTTCAGCTCATAATTCCACTTGTCTCTGCCTTCTAAGACTACTTTATTTTGAGCTTTGAATTTCTGCTTTGTTTAGAAAGGGTTGCTCCCACTCAAGCAAGCTAACTTTCAGCTCATGAAAATGCACACACAACTCCCAAGCCCCACCAAATAGGTTATTTGTGCAACATTTGTATTTTATCCTTATAAAAAGTTAGGATAATTCTTCTATCTTTTTATCCTTTAGTCTTATGAGGGATGGATTGTCCCTTATTACTTCATTATACAGTACTTGACATAATAGTCTCTTGATTGTAATTGCATAGGCCATGCATATTGCATTATCTACCTACCAATACCAAATACAATGTTCTCTTATCCTTAGTATTTTTCCCCCTTTGGATGTGAAATTAACATTTCCTATTCACAGGTCAGTCCCTGGGATACGATACCCCACCTCACATCTTTGTGTATCTCATACAGAGAAATGAAGGGGACTATTTGAAATACCAGTATTTGCAGAAAGTCCATTACCCTGGGCCCTCCCTGTCCCTTGCTAGGCCTTTCTCCTTGCAAAGCTTCTCACAGGGAAAGAGCAAAAGCCACTGTATACAGTATTTGGAAATTACTACAGAACAGCTGGGCTCCACTTCATTTTTCCACAGACACTGAGACTGCATGTATCACATTTCTCAACACTCTGCAGTTCATATTTATACTCACTTGCAAGCCAAAGCTATTTATCAATTCACACAAAAAAGATCAATTCAAAAAAAGGCACCACTCTGGCCACAGACTTCCTTGGCACATCTGCACCTTCTTCCATTAGTGCCATCCACACTAGCCAGACACTGATACTTAGGAATTGCTTTGGATATTCTCCTGCTGAGTGGATAAAGCTTCACACAGCTGTTGCAAGAAATAGCTCTTACTAGAGAAAAATAACCCAAGCAAACAACAAACAGGGAAGACTTCAAAGAAGCAGGGCTGTTAAGTGAGGCCATTGGACTGACTGGTGCAGCTGCTGGGGAGGTGATAAGGAAGCCCCTCTCATCTGAGAAAGGCTTTGCCCCTCACTGCAGAGCACCCTCACTCTGCAGGAGCTGGCAGGAGCCAGGGAGAAGCCCCATGACTGCAGCATGGCTGGCAGACAGCAACCAGCAAAGCCTTTCTCAGCTGCTCTTCCAGAGGCTGGTGACAGTCAGCTTTGATCCCATTTGAACAGCACAAGCCCCAGATGATGCCTTTAAGGCTCTTGTTGCTACACAAATGCTGTAGTAAGAGCTGTAGCCACAAAGCAACATTCCCTCATTATATCAGTGACAAAGATTCCAGGGGCTGTCTGGCAGGTTTTGAAATTTGAGCCATGCATAGTGCAAGGGACAGCTCTGAATACTTGGTGGGGGTGGGAGGAGGTAAAAAGAGAGAGAGCTAGGGAGAGGCATGTCTCCATTTTGTGTCTTGGGGTACACAATCCTAGTCCAGCATTGCACAGTGACAAACAACAGACAGCAGAATCAAGTCAGACCCATCAGAAAATAAGGGAGAAACAGCAACCAAGCCTGGGAACCTCCCAGTTCCTCAGGATCAAGGCTACAGTTACCTTGCCATTGTTGTTGCTGAGTCTGCTTCCTGTTGTCCAAGAAAGAGACTGGAAATCAGGACAGGATTGTGTTTTCCTGTGGGCTCACAGGGCAGACCTGAGAAATTCATGGTGTCCCCTGATGCTGCAGAACCACATCTGCAGAGCAGCCACCAGGGCAGGAGCTCCCCAGAAATGTACAGGAGTGATGAAAAAAACATATAGCATAACTTGGCTTACCTGTCAAAATTTTTTCTATTTAATGGTGTCAGAGTCAGGCTTCTCCCTCATTGTGCTGGCTGAATTAATCAATTTTCTCTGCTCCAGCCCTATGTGTGTCAGGCAGGAGCTACCCACTGCATTCAAATGTTATTGTTTCCACATTCATCAGCATTTTCTCTCCTCCCTGAGCACTAGTGAAAGTTTTCATGCCACAGTTTATTTACAGTGCATTCAATTCATGCCTCTAGCCATTCTAGAGGCTTCCCACACAGCAAGTTTTATAAAGGCTTTAGGGCTCATTTTAAACCTATTGAAGACACACAGACTGCTCTCTGGCTATGGAACGTCACATTTAATTGCCTTACACATTTGAATCACATTAAAATTATTCAGTAATTTTGACAAAATAGAATACAAACTGTAAATAAGCTACTGATCTTGATCCTCGTCAGCATAACCCTCCCAGCAGCTACAGTGACCTGTTCTGAATTCTATTTAACAAATGATTTTCCATTGCACTGCTGTGTTGGGATTGTTTGCCTAGAAAAACAGCAGATTTTTGCTGGGCCAGTCATTTATCTTTGCATGTGTGCCCACGTCTTTAATAGGAGGGAGATATTTTCCACCATATAGCTCACAAATGTATATGTATTATTCCCAATACTTATATTATGCACATATATTACTACATAATTACATTATGACAATTTCATTTCAATTGAAATTATTTTATTAGTAATTTAGATGAGTTCCAATCCTGCAGCAAGAGCATTTGGTCTGAAACCTGAGAGGTGAATTGGCTGTAATATAAAAGCAAGGTATACGCTTCTTACCCCAGGCACAGAAGAGACATTAAATTCAGACTGCTAACACACAAATTAAAGCCCAATTTAAAGACCAAAAATAATCAGTACAGAAAACTGTACAATAACATTACAGTGGGAGACAAATGGGTCTGTTAGGCAGTGTAATTTCTTGAAAGATGAAGAACTGACTCCTCTGGATGATGCTCTTTGTAGGAAGCACTCCTGCCTCAGACAGCTGCAGCCTAGAGCAGAGATGCCATTGTGTCAGACTGACTCCTGATGTGTTCAGCCTCCTGGAATACGAGATCTGCTTATTATTTTCCTCTTCATAACAGAGGTTCAAGGCAACCTATTAGCTCTATTTCTTTTATTTATTGCACTAAATTGTTCAAAACACTTCCTGAAAACAGTACTGTAATACAAAAGTGTATAGCAGTTTGCTTTCCTTCTTCAAATAGTACTCTTTGTTTTCTGCATCCCAGCATTTCTGCAGAGGGACAGTTTTGTCACTGCCTTAGATGCATCTTGGATAAAGATGTGTAAATAAACACCTCACCCTGTACCTGTGCCTTGGGACCATGCAGGCTACACAGGAGTGGTGAGTATGTCCTGGTTTTAGCACAAGAGAGACAGGGACCTGTTTAAGTGGATCTAGAGGACAGCCATGAAGACTCTCCAAGGGCTGGAGCCCCTGAGGAAAGGCTGAGAAAGCAGGAGCTGTTCAGATTGCAGAACTCCATGGAGATCTGTGTGAGCCTCCAGTACTTACAGGGGTCTTATAAAAGAGAGGGAGACCAACATCTTATACAGTGATGGGACAAGAAGGAACAGGATTTTAAACAGAAAGAAGAGATTTAGATTAGATGTTAGGAAGAAATTCTTCACTTGAGGGTGAGGGTGGTGAGGCCCTGGCACAGGTGAAGCTGTGTATGCCCCATCCCTGGCAGTGTTCAAGTCCAGGCTGGATGGGGCTCAGAGCAACCTGGTCTGGTGGAAGGTGTCCCTGCCCATGGCAGGGGGTTGGAAATAGATGGGCTTTAAGGTCCCTTCCTACCCAAGCCTTTCTGTGATTCTCCAAAACCTCTGGAACAATTCCCAAAATCAGCTTGAGAAATCCCACGCAAAGGCAGCAGGGACTTTCAATTACAGGCAGCTGTGGCCAGCCCAGTGGAGGGTCTCCCCTGCAGCCATCACAAGGGTATTCCAGCTGCCCAGTGATGCAGGAGAGGGCTGAGCACTCAAACCTTCACCTTCCAGCCTCCTCTGGTTCCACCTCTGCACAGTGGTGAGGAGCCCTGTGAGAGCTGTCCAGGGACAGCAGATTGCTCAGACAGAGCTGGCTCTGCTGCCAAGGGGACACTGCTCTGGCAGGCAGCCTTCCAGCACACAGGATCTGAAACAAAACTCCTCATCTGGGAAGCTACAGAAACAAGTGGCAAATGCATTATGCTTTTCTCACACTGATACCTTCTCCTGGCATTCTGTGGGCAAGACTTCAGCACCTCTTAGCCTATAATCAATCCAATTAAAAATAATTATTTTTTTTTTACCTTTACAGTGTGTTACGGGGATAAAGCAGAAGAGGTTCAAGCCTACCACCTACATCCTGGATGCACCAATAGGTAACAGAGGTATTAAAGAGAAATCAATTATCATCTCACTGGTGGCACAGGTCATAACACCAGAAAATGTTCCTAAAAAGCTGCCTGGATGACAGGGTACTTTCTGAAAAACTAGGCACCACACCTATGTGAACATGAAAGAATGTATTTCATGTATGCTTTCTTCACAAAGCAGCATCACACTGTTTGACAGATGGCATTCCAAGCAGAGGGATCAGTGATGCCTCTCTTGTGTTGGTATGAACTTAACAATGTTCCAGCCACAAATACTTCCACCACATTCAGTATGGTCTCTACAGGCCAGAAAAAAAATGATGGCTGAAAGTCTCCCAGCTCCAGGTTTCTTTGTGGTTGTGCCCATGAAGGGAAAGGTGCATCACAGGCATTCAAAGATGTCCTGAATCATTGTCCTGAGGAGCAAATGAGGAATAACAAACAGAGAAATAATAGAACCAGCAGAGGGGAAAAAATCCCAAGGAAACATGAGGCAATTTAAAACAATTCTTGACACATCTTGAAATGTGTTTAAAAGCAGGAAGAAGAGGTTAGTGAAGGATATTGTGAGGGTTAGACCTGCACAGTGATGTTCTGTGGAAGCCTTTATTGGATTTCCTGCACTCTTACAGTGACTGCATGGATGGGACTGTGTCCCACAGGAATGTAAAAATAAATCACCCTGATAATGTTGTAACACTTCAAATGTACTTAATGGTCATGAATTTTTCTCCCAGAGGTTTAGAGTAGTACTTGCTCAAAAGGGAATGATTGTAGAATTTGAAATGCAAGCATTCAAAGAGCAAATTAATGTCTAATTATGAATGTTAAAAATAAAAACAGAGCTATTAATTTCAGAAGCAAATGATGAGTCCTTATGTTATGAAAAAAACTAACATCCCTCTAGAAAATACCTGAAGAGTCCATTGATATTTTTTCTATAATTTACTCAAATTACTGCCAAAATTTTCCTCTGACAAGTTCTCTCATGAAACTATTTCGTATTTGCTCATTCAGTTGCCACCTTTCAAAAAGATCTCAGGTTCAGGAATAATTAATGCAAAACTAAATGCAAGTTTATTAAACTAGAGGAGTTTGGTGAAAAGCTAGGCACAGATAGGCTTTCTAACTCAAATTAAAATGGTACCATCAGATCTCAGGGCAGATTAAGAAGAATACAACTTTTCTGGAATTACTCCCTTGACAGACACCTAAGTAAAAGGTACTTTAAAACATTAAAGGTCATTATCCTCATTTTTAAGGACTGCAGTTCCCAAGGGAATGCTTAAGCATCCTTTAAAATATATGGAAAAGGGGAGGGTAGAGAACAGGGGGAGGAAGGGAGGCTCAGGGATCCCTGTTACATGTTCCTGCAGCAACACAATGTGAAGAGCAAAGCAATCTCTGTCGTGCCAAGGCCCAGACAGACTCAGATCCCCAGGAAAGTGGGAGTTTTCATTTGGTGGAACACCAAGTGCAGGAGCCACTCACATGTCAAGTATTACACAGAATCACAGAGTCACAGAACATCCTGGGTTGGAAGGGACCCACCATGACCACCAGGTCCAGCTCCTCCAGGACACCCCAAGAGTCACCCCATGGGCCTGGGAGCATTGTCCAGACACTCCTGGAATTCTGTTACGCTTGGTGCTGTGACCACTTCCCTGGGAAGCCTGTTCCAGTGCTCAATCACCCTTGAGCACTGGAGCATGTAAAACCTGATACATACATTGAGCATGTAAAACCTGATACCTAAACTAAGCCTCCCCTGACTCATTTCTATGAGCACACCCAAATTTGAATGCAAGATTTTGTATTAAAATATTGACCCATAAGTGTTGACCAAAATGTAAACATTTAAGCCCAGATCCAGGTAATATTTTTCTTTCATTAAAAAAAGACACATTTTCTGTTACTTCTGTGGATTTAGTTCAGTTGCACCAAAGACAGCATTCAACTTATTATAAGCAACTGGAAAAGTAAGAGGAGAAATTTCTTATTCCCTCAGAGAAACCTTATCAGACTTGCAAACCTCCCTCTCTCTGAAGGGCATTCAAAATGCACCAAATAACAAAAATCCCCAAAGCTGCATAGCTAATGTGGTAGTTCAGCTATTATGTTGAAAAACAAGTAAAACATTGTATACGTCATTAATAAAAATATTTAAAATTGCAATTCTGAAGTAGAGACCAGAGGTCCAAATGTAAATGATACCAGATTCTGGAGTCCCAAAAGCATTGTCTGTATTTTAATAACGACATGTTGTCTCCACTGCCTTCCCTGTAAAGCTCTCAAAATGCCAATTATCCAAGGAAGTACACAGCTTCTCAGGTGAATTTTGCAATTCACCTGTCGCTGAAGGAGCCGTGACCAGGCTGCAGTGCAGTGCCAGAGTCACTAACTAAACACTGAACTGCTGAGAGGTTGTCCTGCAAGCACAGCCACAAATTACAGCAAATTTATGTTGGTTTTTATAAATAAGTGCAGTACAGGCCAAAGAAAAGCTCTTGGCTGTGGCTAGCATGGCCATGCAGTTACAGAGTCGAGAGGCAGGTTTATCAGCTAGAGGCTGTCCCAGGCCTGCCTTGCAGCTTCACAGCTCTGGCAAGGTCACAGGATGAGAGCAGCAAGGTTTTCCCATCTGAAATGGACCAGGAGGCTGCCCTGAGAAGGTAATGGGAGACTCTGATAAGTGGAAGTTCTGTTCAGGTCACCCCACAGCCCAGCCAGGAGAAAACATGACATTTTGGATATGATTAAAATTTCACTTCATGGCTTTTGCCCAGATTCTGAGGTTATGTATCTGGTCAAAACCTGTTTGAGGTTGCAACAAAGAAAAATTGGTTCATTGCATGCCTACAGTTCATACATTGCATGTTTCATATTAATGGCATAATAAACATTTTCCGTTCTGTACTAAAAGCAGTATGTGACTTGAACTGATATCTGCATTTAAAGCAGTTGTATGCATTAAAACAAATAGCAAAGATGTGCAAATTAACCATCCAGACTGGCTGGGGGTAATAGATCTTCATTTATAAGAAACTCTTTTTAAAAACAAGAAGTTGCCTAAGCGAGGATTTAAAAAGCAAGGAAAGGAAATGAATCAAAATACTTCATTTTCTCTATCATATATATATATATAAATTATAATGTATGTGTAAGCTATGACATTCTTTACTTCATATTCAGCTTAATTTCCTATGGACCATGAGGTGGAAGAGCTCTGCAATTTACTTACAGCTCTTAGTGGCAAACCATCAAAGGAGGTAGTTATGCAAGAAAACATTTAAAAAAATAGTCCATGGTGAAGTTATATCTAAATCATATTCAGAGGCAATTCCTTGCTTCTTGCTTATAAACAAGTGGCACCAATCTGAACATTAGGAAATTGCTTTCTCAATGCAAGCCGGTTTGTACCAGAGAAGGTACACTTCAGCACAAGTTGTTACATAAGCTGCCCTTCTAAGGATGCACTTCAAACAATTTCTCAGAAGAAATCTTCCTCAGAATGTTACCTGAGTTTTGCTGCCCTGCTGATGGAAATTGGAGACAAATGGATCTAGCTGAAACTGTCTGGACCATAATTTCAGGCACTTCCGACCTTGGTGAACTTCAACCTTCTCCAAAGTCTTCCTGAAAAAAAATTTAGATTGATTTTAAGAGGCACTTATGCAAAATTGTGAAAATGCAGTGAGAATTATCTTTGGATGAAACTTTATCATTTCTGTGCTGTACTTAGGTACTTTCTGGTAGGCTTCGAAATAAGCTTCTCTAGGATATCCGAGACTGGGAAAGGGAGATGAATAAGCTGAGTTCCATTAAACCTCCAGCTAAATCCAGCACAGGGAGTCCTGCCCCCTTCCAGAGACCCATCATTCCCATCCCATGCTATCCCACCCCATCCCACCCCATGCCAGGCTGCTCTGTCCCAGCTGGGAGTCATTCTGCACGCGTGGCAGGAGTCATCCAGCTCATCCTCCTGCCACTGGAGGTCAAAAACCTCTTAAATTGCCTTTTTTCCCCTCCTCATAAACTAACTCGCTGCATTTCAGTCCTTCAAAGTGTGGAAACATCAGACTGTGGCTACTCTGCACAGAGAGGTTAGTTATGAAGAGAGCAGTGAGAAATTTATCAAAGAAAGGGGAAAACAACAAAGACTCTTTGCAGCTCCTGAGGCTCCATTTGTGTTGTTAGTAGTAAGGCCCAACAGGATAAATGTGTAGTTTGTCTCACTTCTGAAATCACAGTATCTAATGTAAAAGCATTTGGGGGAGTAGGGGATACTCTGAACCATCCCCAGTCTAGTCCCCCTATCTGGGACATATTAAATATGGTCTTAGAGCACATCTCCTCATTTAAATTCATTTGAGGGCAACGCAGTTTGCACACTGTGAGCTAAAGCACTCTAAGTCGCAATAACTCTGAGGGTTGGTGGGTGAGGTTTCTTAGCTATTTTTTTCCCCACAAAAGTGCACTCCTGACAAGGTAAACCTTGTAGGAACTCATAATAAAAAGGATTGTGCAGACAGTAAAGCAGTAATCAAAGGTAGAAACAGGAGCAGACAGAGGAGAGGCTAAGAAAAGGGGAGACTCTCCAAAAGTAATAAGCCTCATTAAAACTGGAAAACAGGCAAGAATGGAGTGCAGAGTGCTTTGGGATTTCTGTTTGCCTTTCTAACGACAGCTGGAATGAAAGCCTGAAAGTCTCAAGTCAGGGCACAGTAAAAAAAAGAAAAAGAGAAGATGAATGTAGTGTAAGCACACAGACCGCTACACCTTTAAATGCAGAAGACAAGGGGCTGAGACAAGGACAGAAAAAAATGAAAACTAAATGGTGAGGATGCGAGCAGTGACTAGGAAGAGCTGGGATTAAGGGACCAAGATCAAGGCTAGCTGAAGAAGGAAGAACAAATATTTTCAGTTGAATGCAGGCCAAACCCTTATGTAAGGATAATGGGTAATTTGAAATCTCACAATTTTTTGATCTGCCTGTTTTGTTCTGTTCTGCCATAGTACTGTATCTTTACATTTGCCTGTCCCCTACAGAAAGAGTAATCCCATTGTAATGCCATACCTTATTTTTATGATGAAGCCAATAGCTGAAATATAGTGAATCACCAACAGTACTTCAGCTGAGTGAACACAATGATTCTAATAACTGTCTGCTAATTAGCAGGTTTTTGAGATAAAGACAGTTGAATAGCTTGCATCTCCTGACACCCCAAATTAATAATGTTCCAGTAGCAAATAATAATGTGGTAGAGACTAGCATTATTACTTTTTGGTACAGTACAAAATAGATTAAAATTAATCTGGCTTGTTTATCTACGCAGTCTAGACCATTTCAAAATGCTGGAAAACTCTGCCTTGGCTCTAACATATGATGCCCTAGAGAGCACTATATAAAACTAAAAGAATTTCTCCTAAAGCAAGACACAAAAATTTATACATTACAATTTTATGAATAAAATTAATTAACCAACAATTCATTACATTCTAATAGCTTCATCTGACCATAATAATCCTTGTTTGCAGCCCAAACAGTATTTGGTAATTGCAGAGTGATGGAATAATGTGGATATTTTTTGATTACAGCTCATTACATAAGATAATAAGGAAGAATTTGTGTTTGAATCATAATGAAGACTTCATTGACACCACTCTTCTAAAATATTTTCAATGACTAAATTTCAGTCTATGTGTTAATGAGTTTTATATTAGAAAGAGATTTTAAGGAGATAGTGCTGTGAAAATAATTTCATTGCATTATAAAACCTTTGACTGGATCTTCTAAGTAATTAAGCTCCAGCCATCTTGGAAATCTGACACAAATGCAATTCTAACGTCAATATTCCTTAAGATTATAAAATTTCAAGTTTCTTTTATTTTCTCTACTACCTTTAATCAAATTTAAGCTTCTCCCTCCCTCTTTACCCCTCAGATAGTCTACAATTTATAGCTGCAAGATAATTTCAGGAGGGATAAATTCTGGACACCAGAATCACGCCTCAGCACACAAGTTAACTGAAGCAACAACACGGGGAATGGTACAAAGTGCAGCTCTTTTCTCAGCAATGATTCCCAAAGGCTGCTCAGACGTGCTCTCACTGAGGCTGAGGGTGCTGAGTGCTCACTCAGACAGAGGGAAGTGTTCACAGGAGCTGAGGCCTCATCCAAGAAGGCATTTCTGCCACGGGCTCACATTTATTTCAGAGGCCTTTCTCAAGGCTGCACTTAACAAAATAACAGACTGTCTCCTATGGAGATAGATACCAGGTTGTGACAGGAACAATTACAGTGCTGTCCATCCTTCATATTAGAGAACCTGGCTACCCAAAGTTTTAAAGTGGTAAATTTTGAATTAAAACACCAGGAGGGAAGAACACAGGGCCACCACCTTGGAAAATGCTGTGCAGTTGGGATTCAGCCTGCCTAGCAACAGGCAAGGGCTACTTCACTTCCAGCTGACTTCCTTCTGACTTTTATGAGGATCCCACAGCTTGAATCAGGAGTAACTCTAAAACCACTGAACAAGTGTCTATTTAAAGGTACAGCTGGCTTATATACTAGAGCACAGTGAAGAAAAGTGCAAACTTCAGGCTCCTGTTGAACAGCTCACTGCTGAACAAGGAAGCAAGAAATAAAGGGCAATCTGGCAAACAAAGAAAAAGTTGCTTTTTCATAGCAAGACTCACTTAAATTTAATGCCCCATGTTAAAACCTGCCATAGCTGCTGAAAAAGTCATTTAAACCATGCAGCCACAATATCTTGGTCCAGAATTCAAACAATATAAGCGGACCCACAGTCTTCATATAGGCTTATTTCTTACTACAGGCAGTAAGGAACATAAACTAGAAACCAGTGGAGTACATTTTGCTCATTAATTAATTAAAATCTGCTGTTCACAATGGTGTTCTGAAAAGGCTTTTTTGTACTAAGCACGCAAAAAGTGGATAGAAACCCCTTATATTTGTACCAATATGAAAAATCAGAAGAATAAAAAGATGCTACAGAGGAAAAGGCTACTAAACATGGTTTCTGGATTCCATGACAGAGACAACTTACTCAGCACAATTATCCTGTGTTATGTTAAAACACCTTTACAGACCAACCAGACCAAGGAAAAGACAAGCCTACAGCACTCACCTCAAGACAATACATGTTTATATGGAATCATGATTAGGAATACACACGGTTTATGTGATGCTTAGACATACTATTTTTCATATATATACACACACACATGCACATAAAATATTTTCTAGAACCAAGCAATACAAGCACAGGAAAAACAAATTTAAAATACATTTACAAACAATCTCTATATATGTAAATACACACTAATGGCCTAATGAACTTTATATTTGCTGAAGAATAGCCCAACTCCTGTCTGAGTGCCAAAGAACCTCTCCTGCACTGAATAGCATGATGATAATTTTCTGTGTCCAAATGACATCAAGACTTATGGAGTAATGCATATGTGTTTGCAATAAGTTCATGTGTTAATTCTTTTCACCTCCCAAACATCAATTCCATTATAGGTTTGTGTACTAACTTGTCAAAAATAATAGGAGTGAAGTAGTAAACAGAGATAGCATATATTTAAAAAAATGTTTATTTTTTCCTTAAAAGTATTTATACATAGCTTAATTTTGTTTTTGTACAGTCATAAAAGTAAGTTTAAAACTCAAGTTTAAGCATCAGGATTTCAAAAACACGAATGGATTGACTTCAAAATTAGGTTCAAGCTATCTTGTCACACCTTTCCCTGGAACTCTCAGAGGCATTTTACAGTAATTTGAGCTATGCATTATCAGAAGAAGCATTCCCATCTACCCTGTGACCTTTTCCCTTCTTACAGATAGAAGCTGTTTTACCTTGAACTACAGTATTGCTTCTCTGATCCTCCAGTGATCAGGTCAGGGAGCTAAACTAGTTCAAAAGAGTGAGGAAAAATATCTCAGGAAGTTGGAATAGATATGAACTGTTCTGAACATCATTCTCTGTTAAATAGTATGTCCTCAACTTTTGGTGAGGACAAGAGGAAATGGTCTCATATTGTGAGAGAGAATGTTTAGATTGGGTGATAGAATAAACTTCTTCAGCCAAAGGGTTGTCAGGCATTGGAACAGGCTGCCCAGTGGAAGGAATTGGAGTCACCATCCTTGGAGGTGTTTAAAAGATTTGCAGATGTGGCACTATGAGACACAGTTTAGTGGTGGACTGGGCTGTACCGGGTAAAGCTTGGACTCAGTGATTTTAAAAGTCTTTTCCAACTTAGATGATTCTATGATAAACTCTGGTCTAAGAAAGCTGCATTGGAAAGATGCATAAAAAGAGCAGTCATTTTTTTAGATTTAGGTGCTCACCCAAAGCAGAATGGGACTGGGTGAGCACCAGAAGATCGACACAAAAGGGTTAAAAATTTGTCTCCAGGGTTGAGAGAGAAGAGTAGGACCACTTCTTTGCTGAACAGCTAACCACAAAGCCATCTTAACTGCATTATGAAAGCATAAATGTGGAGGTCAGAGAAGAAAAGACAACAGTCTCTCTCCTGCTTACAACACATCCCAACAGAATTTCACATTCCATATTCTGGTTTATTTCCTAAGCCTTTGACAGACTAACAGGAGGGAGACATCCTAAAAAGTGACTCTGCTTGTTATTGCCAGATCTTGATTTCCCCAGCCCAATCACACGTTGCGAGGAGCGATGGCAAGACTGGGTGAAATGTTGCACTCAAACAAGCCTCTTTATGTGCAGACAAAGTGCGAATAATCCTCGAAGTATGATAGTTGTAGAAAAACACTTTGCCATCTGAACTTCCTGTCACCAAAAGTGTTCCATCTGGAGAAAATTCACAGCCCACTGCAAATCCTTCCACCTGTGAAAAACAATAACAGGGTAACTCTTGATGCTGATTAGAAAAGTTCATTGTGGTATACTGAAATTTAATATTGTACAGAACCCGCATATCTTTAAATAAATATACACTAAAGATTTCTCCAGGTCTTTATTAAGACACAGCTATATCAAAATCTTATTTAATCAAGACATTAAGCATTCATAAAGTCTTCTAATAACTATTTTCTCCAGAGTGCATATGATTCAAAATAGACTGGCACATGGGAGAGCAAATGAAGCCAATTAATATCTATCACTGATTTATAATAAAACACTATTAGAAGACATATTAAAAAGCAAAGGTGCTTTGCTATCTATGTTGCTTTTAAACTCAGATACTGAGTTCCTGGTGGGGAAGGATACCTTGTGTCCTTCATATCTTTTCTTTTTGTTGATTCGGTAGGGTCGCTGGGCAGAAAACAAAGCCACGTAGTTCCCGTTGGTCTGAGCAACAAACACAGACTCCTTGGGGTGCAGGGTCAGACTTGGGCAGGTGTAACGCTCCTGAAAACAATTTCAAAGGAAGTTTTGTTGCATCAAACAGAAGATTAGTTCAAATAATTCAAATTACCTCTTGACCTATTTGAGAGTTCATGAAGGACAACGTAAGGACAAGTCATCTTAATATATACATTATATAAAGATACTTAACTCACTACAAACTACTGGAAGTCTTACATCAGGACAAATGCTAAATCAAACCTCTACCCACTTATCCTAGATATTGACCAAAATCCCCTATCTCTCTGAGCCATAATTATACTGAAGACCAGCTGTAGAAAGGCAGCTCCAACCAGATGATTCTTCTTTTGTGTGGAACTGAATGTTCTTCTCCCTTATCCCTTCCTCCACAACCATACTGTGCTTTCCATGCTATTTTGTACAGTTCTCAAATCCTACATCCTTCCAGTTCTGGCCAGACTGACAGGAACAGAAAACACCTGATTGAAACAGACACCTTTCCCCATCCCACTCTTATAAAAAAGGAGAAGATGAAAAAAAAAGGATCATTATTAGCCTGCTTATGACACTGATGTGGGCTGCTGCTGGCTGCAAACTCATAAATATCTGCAGTAATTAGTAAGACTTGGCTTTACTGTACAGTTCCTATTTAAGACTGAATTAAGATTACTTTCAGAACTCTGCATGGTCACTCCCTCAGCAACCAACTACTCTCACATGGCTTCCACCAGGTCCAAATCTCGTCTCATTTCAGCCTAACTTAAAGACAGAGTGCTGAGGTTTGATGCCATGAGAGCTTTGGATGTAGGATCCTTCTGCATGTGAAGAACTCCAGGATGACAGTGACCACTGGAGACCACGGGCTGTGTGGTAGAGCAGGAAAAACATCAGATAGGTTTTGTTGTGTGATTTGGAAGTGAAGGACTGGGAAGGAAGTTCTGGGTACTGTTAAGTATTGGGCACAGTGCAACTGTGTGTTTGGGGGTGTGCCTAGAACTATGGGACCAGGAAGCACAACACAGTCTGCAGGAGCATGGTTCTGTCATGCTGGGTATGTTGTAGTAATGAGTTATTTTAGAGCTGTTAACTATTCATTTGTCAATGCAGACAAGCAATAGATCAAGTCTTGTTGGGATTTAATCTGTTTGGAGAGCTGAGGGATTCACTCCCTCAAGGTTTCAAAGGTGACATTCAGAAAAGTGAAGCAGAGTTTGCAAAGTCATCACCACATTTTGTTTATTCACAGTGCAGAAAAGTGGGAGGAAGGGAGGGGTGGAAAGTCCATTTCAGAGATGCTGTAGTCCTATTTGTTTGTTAGTCCTTGATACTGAACCTTTCTGGTCTGTAATTTATATATTCACAGTTATTTCTCTTTTCCTTTTCTATTGTCTATCCAAAGTGGTGTTAGATCCAATAGATCCAATAGATCCAAGTACAAAGACACAATTCCGGAAATTTAACATGAAACAATCCCATTAAATCATCAACTATGTGTTCTTGTCAGCAGACTACTGTTCATTTCACATTTCAGCCAAAAGACATCTATATACAATCCAATCATATTATATTACATAGGATATTAGACCTGGGTTTTCAAAAAACACCCAGAGAGTTGAAATTTTCTATTAACTGCCTTGGTAATCTCCTTTGAAGCTGTCAGTCTTTCTACACAATTTAGCCTGTTAAATGTCTTGCTTGGTTAGATGTCTGAGAAATACTGCACCTGCACTGATAAATGCAAATTTTGCCTCTGTGATTATTCTGTATTAGGTATCTAGATGCACATATCAGGTTGCTGTTACTATGTGAATATTAAATTCAGTTTGTCAATAACCCTCATTACAGCTGATGAAAAATGTATGAAAAAGTGTGGGAAAGGAAACACTGCCCTATAGCCGCTACTGCCATGGACCACTGGCAAACCACAATGACACTGCAAAGTCCTTGCCTACTAAATATAGCTTAGATGTCAATGAATTAGCACTGAAATGTAAATATTTTAAACACAAGGAGACGACCTCTCAGTCCTCAGGTTATTTTTAATAACAATTAAATTTTAAGTATAAAAGCAAAGAAAGTCATCAACTTACATGAAAGGCAACTTATGCATCACAAGACCTTACTGAAAATCAAACGCTTTTTTTTACTACACTGCCAAGTATGAAATATGAAATCATGACCCGAACAACAGCAGTTGTCAATCTTACATGAAAAATCTGATTGGAGATTTTTGCAGCACTTTGGAAGTCCCACGCAACGATGGTGCGATCAGCCGAGTCTCGGCTCACTGCATCCGTGCTTGTGAGAAATTCTCTTCCTTCAGGCAGGAAGAGGATATCCAAAGTCTGTTGTACTGCAGCTTTGTACACCCTCAGCACCTAGTGGACAAATGAGTTTGTTATTTTTTGACAGACTAGAACCTGATAAGCTACATTTTCCCTCTTTGTATTAATAATTATCTCCATTAAACTATACATCAAGAGGTAACTCAATTTAAAATGTTGATAACTAGGGTTTTAAACAGTTTGGTCAATGTATGTGAAGAATCTATATATTATTATATTAATTAAATTGTATTTTAAAAAGCATCAGTTTGTACAATTTATATATTATATTTATATGTCTATAAGAGTCTGTTGTAATTACCAAGGAATTAGAGTAAGATCTAGAAAGAACTTCAGACAACACAGTGTGAAGCTTGGTCTACACAAACTCCCTTCAATATTATGAACTCTTCTAGATTTCCTAGAAGAGGCAAAAGAATCCTTGGCAGAAAGCTGTCCCACTCAATGACCTGGGCTTTAAAATGAAGGACTCAGGGAGTTTGGGTGTCAAAAGTGACAACATTAAACATATCACTGCCACCAGCTGGGGACAGGCCAGGCCAACCACAGCAGTGACAAATGTTCCTTAGCTGCCTTCCAAGATGAAAACAGACAAGCAACTCAGGGGTCTGCATTCCAACACACACAGCCCAGGAAAAACCAGGAGGAGCTGGAGCTGTGTGCCGAACCAGAAAGTGAAAGGGATCTGAGAATCTTCATGGACAACAACTCAACACCAGTGAACAGTGTGCAGCTGCAGCAAAGAAATCCAGCTGGGTGCTGGGGGACATCAACAAGGGCATCACGAGCAGAGATTGTCACTGTCCCACTCTTGTCAGTCAGGTCTTTTCAAGTCACATCTGGAACTCTGTGTTCAGTTTTGGACATGCTATACTAAAGACATGGGGACAGGCTGAAGAGGGACCAGAGAAGGGCAGTGAGGATGCTCAAAAGAAGCTGCTACATAAGGAAAGACAGAGAGAACTGGGCTTGCTTAGCTTGAGAAAAAAGGGTTTTGGGGAGACCAAGTTCCAGATTTAAAGGATGGCTACAAAGATGATGGAAACTGCCTTCTTACAAAGAGTTATGTGGAAAAGAGTAAAGGTAATGGGTACAAGTCACACCTGGGGAGACTCTGTACACAAAAAGTGGGTCAGATCCATGCAGAAATGGGTATCAGCCACAGGATTCTGAATATTTTAACAGCCTGTAAGCTGGATCTTAATAAGTGAGAGACATTTTTAATTATTCTAAGGAGAGACTCAACAATTTAGATTTCCTTTCTTTCCATCTTTCTTCATGAAATTCTGTATCTATGTTGTCTAATTTGAATTTTGCAAATCAATACTTTTGCTTTCTTTTTTCTCTGATTTGCCTCCAGTGATGAGAAACTTCAAGGCAAGTGGCCAGATCAAAGCAAACCATCTCTCTGAATATGGTGATCCTTGAAACTAGGACATGGGAAGACTCCTAGTTATTAATAACTGAATCTCTCTCTCTCCAGCATAGCTAAAAACATAACTGCTTGCACTTCCAACGGGTATTCAGAGGTTAGTCCTTCTTCTAATGTCACTAGAAAACCACTAGAGTGGAGAAACTGCTTGAAGCATTATCCTGAAATGACTCCCAACTTCGTGAGGCATTTCAGTGCCTACTTGATACTCCTTATACCTACTGACTACTGGCTCCAGGGCCCAGACCATTTGTAGATACATCTTTTTTATTAATAACCACCAAACAAACAATTTTCAGGTGTCACAGTAAAATATCCCAAATTATACCCCTGTTCTACCCTTTCATCAATAAAAGAAAAATAATTTAAAGTACCAAACACAGCATGAGATCTTCTTGATTTCTTGCCTCAAACTCAAAAATCTATGACTGTTGGGAAAATGTTCAGAAAGCTGATCCTGCTTTAGGGTGGTGATCTACTTGTGGATGTCCTGAGGTCCCTTCCAGCTCAACTTCCTGTGATCTCAGCAGGTAGAAGGATGGCAGCAGCAGCTGCTCCAGTTGCTTTTCACAGCTTTTGTGAAATACACAGCTTAGACACATCACGTTTGCATTTGGTGAAGAACCTTAGCCATGCAAGAACCCTACACACCCCATAATAACAGCAAAAAGACGTAAACCTGCACACTCAAAAACTTGCACATTTCTCAGCAATCTGCCTGCTTTTTTAAGACAGTGAATATACAAATGTGTTACTTGCTCTCATCAGATTTTACAGCCTCAGAATCTGCATAATATACAAAGCAATTAAAATTTCTAAAGCCAAAAGGGATATTTCCATATTTATAGCCTCCACTTTCTCTATGGAGAAATCACCATGCACATTTCTTCACAGAGTTATAAAAGGAAGTCTATAGTTCATTAGCAAAGTAGAAAATGAAGCTATTTTGTAGGAGCAAAAATGAAAAATAAAACCCCAAACTGAAAAAAATCCCACAAAATATAATAGCTGGCTGGAATGAGAAATGGAAAACCATACAGAAACCTGACACTGTAGGAACTGCAGGAGAAGAATGAAGTTAATTTGAGGGGAGTGGACATATAAGGCAGAACCACCTCGACAGACTGAGGAGGCAGCAACTTAGCAGCAGGCACCTTCTGAGAACTGACAAGACCCAACCACAGAGTCAGCAGGAGCAAGAGCACGGAGCAGCACAAGTGACAACAGGGACAAAGAGCCAGAAACAAAGACCAGTTAGTGCTGGGAAATGAAGAACAACAAAATAGAGCAATAAATGACTCAAACTTCCAAATGGATATTCATGGTAGGGATTTTTAATATTTTCTTATTTTAAAGACGATAATCACAGATATACTGTTTACATCTTCATCATAAAAAACTCCCAAGTTTGTGAAATGTGGGTACATATCCATCCATATGTTGTGTCCAGCATTGTAAAGGGTTTATTTAGGTTTTGGACTTGCTTTTAACTATTTTAACAGATATCTCTTGGTAAGGAAAAAAAAGATACTGTGAAGTTGGTAATGTGCAAATACTTTTAATGTTTGCTGAAAACCTGTTAGGCTCTTACAAAAACTGCCACTCTCAATTTAAACATTTTCACCAGTATTCATTAAATAATATTTGTTTGTCTGTTATTTAATAGGATATCAACCCAATTACCCGTGTGCCTTTGCTTTGCAACAGGGAACTGTCTATCCAAATTAGTACAAAAGACCTTCTTTTTCTATATGTTTGATAATTACCTCAGAAAACCCATGCTGTTTTATGTTCAAACCATACAGAAGGAACTGACTTAGAGAACAGTAAATTAACACTTTGAATAGCAGCTGGGAACTTGATATACATAGTATTTCAATTGTTCCATAAAGACAGCTTTCAAAAATAACTAATTGCAACATACCTGCTCAGGAAAATAATCATAATTAAACTTGCTTTGTTCTACCTTAGGCAATTAATTCATGACACACCTGAGGAACTTTTCTGGGGAAAGCACTAATTCAGTTTGCCTACCCTGCTGGCTCCAGTTTGTTAATAACAGCTTCTGCTCTTTTCCTACTTGCAGATTTATCACCCATCAGCACTGGAAAACCACAGTTCACTTCCTCAGTCTAATAATTTTATGGACATAAAAGAATTCATTTCAAAGGAAGGCCTAACCGTTTCTGGTGTCAACACAATTCAACATAATAACAAAGCTTCTTCAATAGGATAGGAGCTCATGGTTGCAGGAATTCAAAAAGAAAGGTAATTTAAGCAAATTAAATCAGTTTCAGACAGATGCTTATGGTGATACGAAAAGCAAGCTGTGATGCTGAATTCAAGGCCAATTTCAGATGAGTGTTCTATAATACTTCTCTGCATTAAGCACACACCATGCCCATACTGCTATTCTGTTTGTCAAGAGATCTCAAAGCCTCCACACCAGCAATTCAGAAGCTGCTCTTTGCCCCAGCTCTGTGCTGGTCACTTGCATGCTGTGTGCAATGCACTTTACAAAAAGCACCTCAAATCTTTTTGCTAGTGATGAGAAAGACTGACTTAAAATGACTTTTAAGAATGACAATTACTTTTATAGATATTGTCCCGGGCCATCAGAAGAGGAGGTCTCAAATCAAATCTAATAGGACTACAGGCAATATGGCTGATCACCAAAAAAAACCCTTAATCAGTCATATCCATGGCTTCCAGTCTGTAAAATTTGGTATATTTTTTCCTTTAATTTCTTGTTCTGCCTTTTTAGATTGTGTGATTTGGCATGGACCTGCCTATTCCTACTGACATGCTGGGTAACTGGTTCAGTGGGGACTGATTAAATTTCCTCTGTGAAACAGTACTATACCATTAACAGTAACAAAAAGTACATTTGAACTTAAAGAAAAGCTTGTTTTTTCACAAAATATAAGGGTTTTTTATCTATTGTAGTGCAAACCATTTGTGTCAATCTATTGTATTTCTCTTCATGCAGTTAAAAACCCCTGCTTTTCTTTCCTGTTTAATTTTTTTCCCATTCGTAACTGCTCTGTTTTCAGAGATACAGCTCAAGATTATCAAGGGATCTAGAGAATAATAAAAAGGAAAGAAAGACTTTTTAAGATGAAGAAGTGGTTAACTTTAATCAGGTATTGACCTCTAAAACTTCAGATATGAACAATATACACTGGCTTTTTGTAAAGTCAATTTAGATCACTTGAAAAGGCACAAGAAACTTGTGATGGAAATTGTCAACCATTTGTAAGAAAAAAATGTATTTTCCCATCACACTTTTTATTTAAAATTATCTCCCCATTTCCAATAGGATAAGAAGTGAAATGCACATATAGGAAAGATACAAGAAGATACAGAATGGCTCTTCTGTGAGGAACTCACACAAAGGTTTTATCACAAAAACCAAGGAATTCTTCCTACAGAAATGAGATGACTGAGGGGAATGTGATAGAATTTGAAATAAAGTCTGAGCAGCACGGAGAAGGTGAGTTGTTTCCTTCATTATAAGACTTCAGACTGCAAATGAGCAGAAGGCAGCTTCAAGCACAGAACAAGATGATTCGTCAAACATTACATATTTAAACTGAATTCCTTGATAGAGGAAGTTGCAGATGTAAAAAGATCAAGCACAACCAGTTCCACAGTGTGAAAACTCAAAGTGATCCAAGAAAGACAAAGAGGCAGGAAGCCCCCAAACTCTAAGTGAGAGAGGCCTGGGTAACCATTGCTGGGAGTTGTGATAAAGATGTTTGCTGTGCTTTACTGTTCTTCTTCAGAAGTGTATTTGTCACTGCTGGGGGTGTAAAACATGTCCAGAAATGGGCTGAAACTGGAACAGCCATTCCCTGACAGCTTCACTCCAAAAGAAGGAGTGTTTCATTCCTGGCTCATTTCAGACCCTCTGGGAGCACAGGAGTGATTGTCCACAGACAGATGTAGGATTTTTTTCATCTGCAGTGCCACCGTCTGAGGCTCCCAAATAACCCCAGCAGACTGCTCCCCTCTGTGCCACAGACACAACACGTGCCTTCACACTCAGAAAGGACCTCTGTTAACATCCCAAATCAAGTGCCATTATGCAAGTGCAAATATACCCCCAGCACATTTCTTTGAACTTTTGTCCATGGAGTCAGGAAGGATTTCTCTGAGAAGAATAACTTGAGTTTTCTAAAGCACTGCATAAATCATCTTATTTTAATTACCTTGTTCTTCCTAATACCACCAGTACATGACAATATATTGGCTGTTTCTATAGAAACCAGAAGTGCAAGTAGCTCCACCAGTTTCTACAGCCTTTTTTCATATTTATATGCTATCCAGAGACAAATTCATTAGGTCTCCTAAATACATGCTACTTAAAATGACTGCATCTCATCTGAAAGAAACTGCAATAGAATGTTTCCAAGGAAACAAATGCAGTGCATTTGCACCTATTAATTTTTTTTAACTGTGCTTTAACAGCTTGGGCTTATTTCTTTATAAACTCAAGTATGGAGAAATAGCTCACCAACATAAAAAGCATCCCTAATTTTTTTCTTTTTAAGCATAAAGTTGTAGATGATAGTTGTAATTTTGTAGCTAAGTAATGTTCAGGGTAATAAGCAAAGATGGGTGGAGGAAAACAAACCCTGTTATTCCTCTGCCTTGAACTCTGTTGTTAATAAAAATTTTACAGTTCATTTTACCTCAACATTTATTTTAAGACCTTGAAATGGGAGCTTCCACCATTTTTGTCTAGTTAATTTGTTCTATATCTTATAAGATCTCAATTTTGAAAATGGTTAATTCTGTGTAAATCTTCAAATCTACGTTTTCCTTCAATTTGACTTGACTTTATACTAATCTTTTTTCAAACTTTCTGTGACAAAATTTTGTTATTCATCCCAAAGGCTGAACCTTTCTATTTCTTTGACTCTTTCAATTTCCAGTAAATTGTTGCTATTTTTCCTGCATATTATTCTATCAGTTTTTAATTCATTGTGCTAGCACAAGACGTTTTTTAACAAACATTTTCCAAAAATAACACATTTTGTCTCCATTTAGTGTCATGCCTGAAGCACTTCACTAAATTCCTCCCAGCCAGTTTCCTTTCTTGGGACATCCCTTTTAGCCAGTTTTCTCATTAGACAGTATCTAGGTTAATTCCTTCCTTCCCCAGCTTCTCTTATTGCTCTGTCGAAGTCCAATATCATAAAGTGACATCAAGTAATCTTCACACAATCAATCTTCCCTTAAATAACATAATTGTTTAAATGGCTTTTATTTCTGTATCTGTAGCTAATCTTTTCTTCAAAGTTTGTTCTGTAGATGTCCAGTCATATTTTACTGGGTCTCCTCTACCTGATGCCCTTCCTCTCTTTCCCTCCTTGTTTAACATAACCAGTGGATCTGCATTTATGGAGGTCTAAGAGCTTCAAATAATGCAAATAATGACAGCCCTGTCACCTTCCTCTTATTCCCTCTCCAGTTTACTGTGTGGGGTTTCATCGGGACTTGCTGTTCTGACACTGATCACGAATAGCTCTTGCCAAAGACTCAACAAACCTCACTAGCTTCTGACACTGGACATGTGAACATCAACAGAGAAGAGATCAAAAAGATATTATATCCAACAGCTGACTAGATTATTCCTCTATTTTAAGAGTCAAAAAAAAAAGTTGTTAGTGATCTCCACTTCTAAAGTCCCTCACATTTTTATATTGACACAATAAAGAACCAGTTCCTGAATGCTTACAAAACATTAAGTTTCATCAAAGCAGAATATAAATAAAAGATAAAATATGCAAAAAATAATTAAATGGATAATTAAACGAGTACATTCAGATGTAAGCTTTGACTGCTGTACCTCCTTTCACCAGAGCCAAGAGCATCCCTGCTCCACACTACCCAAAGCTTGCAGACTCATATAAATACATCGTTTCAATGCAGTTTGACCATTCACCATACAATGAACTTCATCTCCTTTAAAAGTATTATCAGTTACAGACAGCTACAGTTGTAATCTTTCTCTGATAGTACATCTGTGTAAGCTTGGAAACCTAAATTAAAAAGAAAAAAATCAGTAGTCATATTTACTTTAATGAACACAATAAGGTACTTATTGCTGGGTTTAAAAGATACAAGTCTGAAGCTTTTGTTCTCTTTGGTATGTCAAGGAATACTAAAATTTCAGGTAGAATAAGTAGTTGGAATATATATTGTATCCTGTCTGAAAAGCTAATGTAGATCAGCCAAAATGAAGGGTGACTGCGCTGGCTTGTGCTGAACATCTTAAGAAATTTTTCCACACTTAGAGAAAAGAAATCCTTTTAAAATACATAACTACTCTAAGGTCTCGGGGTTATTGCACATTTCTTTCTGCAGGGTTTTGCAGGGTTTATCTAGGTTCAGCTCTGAGGTCCCAAGATCCCATGGGGGCTGTTCAATATGATGCTCCCTCCTTGGCCAACACTGCAGATTGTTGGTTTTGTTTTTTAACACAGCAACTCTCTTCCATATTTTCTGGTCTTTTCATAAAATCTCTATAAACATTCTCCAAATTTTTCATAAATTAAATCAATCTGTTATACAGTAATATAAAATCTCCAGAATAATCTCTTTACCAGAGAGACAAAACTGGGTTTAACACAAACAGAAAGAAATACCATTATAATAATAAATCTCCACAGGCTATTCAGCTGCCTCTTTTATTTTTTTTCAGGCTTTGATTACTTGTGTTTGTAATTTTGAGATGCCTGTATACTTTACATTTCACTGAGCAGTTAACAAGCTGTGCCATCCATTCATTTCTCTGATGTTGCTTAGCTTTAAGATAAAGATTTAAACTCCCTCATTGTTCTTTCATTCTTTGTCCTCCTTAATACCTAATGCTACATTTGAAACTATTTTGGCTATTTGCTCAACAGAACAGGCATAGCAATAAATATCTTTCAACATTTTCCCTTTTTTTTTTTATGTCTGCCTCTCTGATTAATCACCTGCTGCACATTTCTGTCGTGGTTTAAACCCAGCCAGCAACTAAGCACCACACAGCCACTTGCTCACTTCCCTTGCACCACGAGTGAACTGCCAAACTGAATTGAAAAGACTCATTTATACACGTCAGCAAGGTTTGCATTGTGTACAGCAGGGATGCTATTAGCTCCCCTAAAATTTTTCAGTGTTTTAGTAGTTAAGAGGCTGCCTCAAACCTAGCTGATACATTTTCTCTGAGAAGTGCAAATCCAATTTTTGTACCACATTCAAATCACGAATAAATATTAGCAATTAATGCTCATAAATTCATGGTCCAGGTCAGAAGTACTAATTTTAAAAAATAGCACTATGAGCTATTCTATGTCATTTTCCATCAGCAGAAAGCATCAATGTGGCACACTGCCATAAAGCAGCTCATTTAAACCACTGCATGTATCTGTAATTGGACAACAATATTGCAATTTCTCACTCTCTCTCTCTCTGTTATGCTTAGTATTTTGCTCTGAATTTCCATGAAAAATCCCCTTATTTCCTGATAAAATTATCATTTTGCCTCACAGTTAATTTTAAGTTGTGCAAGAGAATAGCTTGTTAAAACACAACAGTATATCCTAAAGAATGACCTCTGAAATTGAATTACCAGCAAAGGCTGAAATTGAGTTTTCAATGTGCAATGAATAACAAGATTCAGATGCCTGATTTAGGGTGCTCTCTCAATTGACAAAATATGCTACAAGCCTGAAAAGGCTATCAGGAGTGTGATGATAGGAACAAAAAGAATCATTAGTTCACCCACACATCATTCCAAGCTGAATGACAGGTTAACACACTTGAAAGAACAGACAAAACAGGAAAATCTTGTAATGAATTAGGATGAAAGGACTTGAAAGATAGAAAAGTTGTTTGTGTCAAAATTGAAACAAAAGTGGCATGAGGCCTCAGACATCTATTTCAGTTAAGAGAAAACTGCACTTATTAGAACAGGATATATTTCACAATATTGGCTGGGACACTATCCAGTTTTAACTATGGCTGTAACTGTGTAAAATGGAAAAGATGTGTGAATAAAGATAACAATACAAACTGAAAACAAGAATACCTGAAGAATCCATTGAAATCCTTCAAACTAGGAAGTGGCAGACATGACACACTGATGACACTGATAATTCCTGCATAACCAACATTTCCTTCTACGCCTGAGAGTTTGAAATGTAACTACAATATTTTGCAGTAATGATGCACAGGTGAGACTAACCTCTACTTCAGGAATGTTTGTCTGTTCCTCATTACTGCCTCATATAAACTGTGTGCTACACTTCTCTATTTGCCTTGCCCCTGCTGCAGCAACACTGTTCATTGATGAAGGACATGTTTCCTCTCACCCACCAGTTTTCAGGAACAGTTTCACTGAGAAGACTTTCCAAGACAGCCAAACAGCAAACTCCATTCCACAGAGATATTTCTGCAGGAGGCACCTTCTGCAGAACATCAGGCAGAGGTGGTTGGCAATATTTGGCAGTCACAGCCTGGGATGCTGGTGGTGCTTTGCAGCCTCTGTCCAGGTTAAGCACCACCTGCTGTTCCATGCCTGCTCCTCCTCACAAGGAATTGCTTTCTGAATCTAGTTTCATGCAGGTCTGAACTGCAATCAGGTTTGTCAGAAATATCAATTGACAGTTTAGCTGTGGTCAAATTGAGGCAGCATCAGAATTTAAAACCTAAAAGGAAGGAGCTGCTTTAAGAGACAAACACATTTATGGTCATCATTGCTTGGAGTATAATACTGTCTGATACCTTGTCTGGTGCCAAGGGAAAGCACTACTCAAACTATGATGATTCACAAGGGGTAAAAAAGGGCCAAGAACAGCATTTTTCAAGCCATTTGTCTGGGTGACACTGTAACACTGTTCAAAGATAAAAATACTGCAGATTGGCAGAGATACTGACAACAGGAGAGTAGCAGACTCAGGAGTCAACTTAGAACTAATTTATCCAGCACATGCAGTAACATCTCTTCTCTAGCCCCTCAGCTCTACTTGAGTCAATGGCAATTTTGCATGGTCTTCAGATATTGTCATCAGAATCACTGATATCAAAATTGCTGAAAAAAAAATTATTCAAGCACTTAGATTGTAAATATCCGTTGTAAACGAATCATTTATTTCCTTGAAACTGAAGTGCCTTCTCCATTATCAGTATTTGAGGTTGTCTACTACCACTTGTGAACAATTTCTAACATGTTCCTCCACAGCCATACACTGTGGCAGTGCATGTTTTTTTGAATATGTTGTTCGCGGCAATACACAACATGAGCACTGTCCAGACAGACACATTTTTGCAAAATGTGACCTCAGCCATTTGTTACCATAGAACAGAATCAGTTACCATTTTCCATCTGGAAAGATTGGGCACTCTAGACACACACAAGCTGGAGGCGTGGCCAGTTTTGGCATGACTGTGCTCATCAATCACAACTGATTTCAAATCTATAGCAGAATCATCTTCACAGATTCTTAGAGGCAGTTGCTCAAAGATAGATGTAGGCACAAAACCCATCACTAAGAAATGACATGAGATAAAAGAATGTCTCTGACTTTGTAAGAGCCAGATTATCTCTTGACTTTGTGTATAACTACAGTATCATTTCCAGAAAAGATTATTGGACCAAGTCAGAAAATCTCTGAGAGAATGTTTTGTCACCTACATCTGCCATCTTCTCCTGGACTACAGTCAAAGACCTCAAATTTGACATAACAATCAACAACATTTAAGCCTTAAAAAGATGACACCTATTTAGTTCCTGAAGCACCTCTTAAAGGCAGTTCAGCATACCATGACAAATAATGGGTTCTCTATGTTAAAAAGCACTCTGAAGTATTCAATTACAGACTGCACCTCCTTCCCACAATTAAGTTCTACTGTTATGAGAATGTCAAGAAAGAAAATCTATATTCTCTATGTCATTTCATTTTCTATGAAACCACTGATCCTGCTCTTCAGGAGAAAAGATTTTTATTAGTCTTTCTTCTTCAGTTTCCTGCCAGGGGGAACAGTTAAATTAATTAAAATCTAATTTGCTTTTTCAGAAGTTACATGGGTATTTTTTTAAAGCACTTATACTTTGCAATTTAAAACTAGAAACATCTTCCCTCACAGACCTGTGCTTTGAGAATCTCTTCACATCCTTATGAAGGGAAACTAGCCATCATACAAGTATGATGGATGCAATAAATCCCATCCACTTTTACAAAGGTTTTCATACTAACACTGTAACTCTGAAACTCACAGTAATTTTATTTTCAGAGTAGCCTCAGATGTGGCTGTCTCAATATGTATTTACTAATGTTTTTCTTTTAAGAACTTACTCATGTGGTAGAGATCCTACACAATTAAATTCTTTCCTCAAACATCAGTGACAAATGCAACTGCAGCACAGGAACTTGATTATTAATTGCACAAGAATACTCTGTTTCCTCAACAGAGCAACTCCCACAATGATTTCAGATCTCTCCTGTTAGAGCTCTCATACCTGAAATGCATCTCCCTCCATCTCTCACTTATTATTCTTAGTACATCACAGACAGAGACAAGGTATGGTTCTGCTATCTTGTCTTTTTCAGGTCCCTTCTGCCATCCTCAAGAGCAGACAGATGGCAAACTCTGATGAGTAGGAACTACCCACAGAGGAATTCAAAGAACAGCTCACTACTCTGCCTCTCTTTGAGCTGTTCTGTGCATGTTGCTTACCTTACACTTCCACTGGCAGAGTACAGCTCTGGTCTTACCTGAGCTCTGAATGGCAGCTGGGAGCAAATTGTTCTTCATGGTTCATGATAAAATAAAAGCAGGGACATTTCACACCTCTGTGGCCCTTCATGAATGTAAAATTTGCTCCAGGCTTCTATACAAAAGGTACAGGCATACACATCCTGATCCACATGTAAGAGCTTGAAGAGCAAATTAGCTGTACTGCTTCCTTGCTTTTCACAATCCTTAAGGGAGCTATTGGCTTTGTTTAATTCAACTAGATGTTACTTATATCTACAGAAAATTTAAAAAACCCAATATTTTCCTATTCAATGTTCCTCAGCACTTCAAATAGATTACAGAGGTTTAGATCAACAAACATGAACACAGTCACAAATGCAAAAGACTTCAAAATAACATTTCAACGAAAGACCAGTAAGTACATCTAGCACCTTGGTAACACACAGCACACACACCCTAGGAAACACTCTGAAAGAGAAAGAGAAAAAATATTTTCTTTACCTTAGAAGTCCTTAAATCCCATGCTTTAACTTCTGGGCTGAACCCTCCACAAATGAAAACATTTGACTCTGTAGGGTGGAACTTGAGTGCACTGATCCTAAATTCTGTTTTGCTGCTAAATATCTGCTTCCCTAAAATCAAGTCACAAGCAGAGATTAAAATTTGAGCAGAAAATGGAATATGTTATTACCTTCAACTTAGTTTCAAAATATCAAGGTTGCTAAAAGTGAACATGCTTACAATAACACATTTCAGATATCTGGGAGTAGTCTAATTTAATGAAAATACAAGACAACTCACTAATTTCTATCCACTTGAAACAGCTCCTGCTCTTGGGCCTCTGCACCACTGAGTGCTCCCTACTGAAAGGAAACTAGTGGTTCCCACACTAAGGAGAGGAGCTCCACCAAGGTCACAGTTCAGACAACACACAGGAAGAAAACTTTAAATCTAAAGGTTGAATGTTCCCCTACAGAGAAGCCACATTTTTTTTTCAGTGTGACAAAAATAATTAGAACAAAACATTGCCTGTACAGAAATACCACGTCCCAACCTCTATGACAACTCCTGAGTTGTTTACTTAACTTTCTGTGAAGGCAGGAGCGAAACTTCATCTTGAAAGTAGGAAATAATTTGCAAACCACTATATGAAGGCAATAGCTGTTCCCATGAACACACTGTTGCCAGCATTTAATTGTATACATTAATCTCCACAAGATCCTGTGGTTATCAATTGGATGCCTGCGCTTTTGAACACAACAGAATTCAGCTAGGTTAATTCATAGCACTTTTCCACAGTTTGCTGCTTCCTTTCATCCTAATAAATTCATGATATTACTGTACATTCACCGAAATAAAATTTTTGGAACAGCGGTATGGACCAAGATAAATATATCTGCTCACTTTCATAATAACAACTGTGATTTATATTCTACATATCTCATATAAAGATCTACATTAAATAAAGTTACTGCTGTAAGCAACAGTGAAGGAGGTACTGCAGAAGTAAAACAAAAAAATCCTTTAAAATACTACAATAAAAGCTCCTTTAAATATTCTTTAATTTACATTTTATGCAATTGAGGGTTATCTTAAAAAAGACTCTTTTAAAATACTAAAAATACTTTCAGCTAAAAACATTCCTGACAGATGCAAACTCTTGCAGTTAGGTGTACAATACTGAAAATCAATTACACAGATTTTTTTATGCTTATTTAATTCTCTGGGGTAAATTTATTTGATTTCATCATCAGTTCCATTTTCCTCAGCTGCTGAACTCAACCTACACAGTCAATAGGCTAAGACTTGTAAAATTACTTATTTATTCAGTTTAAAGAAGAAAAAGGTTTTACTTCATCACACATGCTCATCAAAGGAAAGGACAGGGAAAAAGATTACATAGAGCCCAAAGGGGGGGTGAGTGTTGTTCTATGTGAATTCTGGTATTTGTGGGGTATTTTTGTCTTTTTTTCAAATGACTCGCCACTGATTGCCAGTGCAAGATCTGAAGGGCCTCTCTGTCATCAGTAAGTGAAACAATTTTGTCCATGAGTTCCTTCCCCAAAAGGACAAAAAGTCATAAGGGCATCAGAGATTTTCTCCACAAGTCACCATGTGACCACCTCTTGCCATGGGAGCTTTCAGAACCCCAACAGCTACAGGGGGAAGCAAAAGACTCCACAGGGAAGGAAGAAAGTATTAAAATCATCACTTACAGGAGCAACAAGATATTGCTCTCATGCACACCTCTAGCAGGCATCATTTGGGGAGGCTTTACAAAATCCACATCCACAGGCATCTCACTCCCACCCACGGCACTTGAGAAATACTGAATTACCCCACGGAGGCTCACTACTCAGTTGAATGGCTTTGGTCCCAAAAGAATTTGTTCCTTAACTAGTTCCCAACTTAATAAAAACTCTGGGAGTATAATCAACAGGTTTTCAATGGGGCTGCAGGCAGAAATTAGCAAAACTGCAGCCTATCTGTACTAATCCTGTGACACAGCTTTATAAAGGACACACCAAGGGATCACTGTTCTCCACAAAGTGTTTTGTCCAAATGGCATTAGACAAATCCATAACTGATTCAGTGTTACTCCTCATCTAAGCTTTTGCAAACAGTGGCTTTGCTATGTGTTTACCTCCACAAGACTTCTCAAAACTACATTTTCTATAATAAATACTTATGTTCTCTAGGCTAAGACACGAGAAAGTCAGGTAAACACAGGCAAAAAAGATGTGCATTTAGTTCAAGATGCATTTCATCTACTAACTACAAGATCTGTTACCTTTTCCACAGAAAGACTGATAGAATTTTTATTAATTTGTTATTAATTAGTCAATTTTTCAATATCATTCCCAACTGCTTCCAAGTAATTTAATCATTTGCCAGACATTTTCTTCAGAAACTAAAATGCTCTAATTCCCTACTTTGTCTCCCCTTGTTTGAAAGAAGTGGACACTGAACTTGCCCTTTTCTTGTCTTCTAGAGGCTGCAATTTATCCAAAAGCTCTCAGGGACAGTCACTAACATAATTAAACCATAATAATCTCAGTGTTATGAATTCTACATTACAGTGTAATAATAAATAAAATTAATGCAAACAATCTGAGCATCTTATTCACCTCTGTACTATTGAACCTCATTCTTTTTCCTATTTTAAGCTGCTACCTTACAATTTGATGCAGACACTGACCATTTTTTTAACTTAAGTCAGAAACAATCACATTAATCCTAAAAGCCTGGTCTCTCCAATTAACACTTTGAAAGACAACTCTCCCTCTCTCTTTGTCTCCCCAAAGTGGAATTCAATCAAACATCTCTTTTTGGAAATTGAGTAAACAGTGCATGAATTCCATTCTACTGCCCTGTCACAGAAGATGAGCAAGGCTGGAATGCAGACAGGCTGAAGAGCAGCAGTTCACAAACTCAAAAGGCATTAGAGAAAGGAAACACTCTGATTGTCAGAACTAAAATTTATTCATGAGTCACTCAGAAATTTAGGAAAAATATCCATCTGGGAGATGAAACAGGACAATGCAAAAGATGACACAGGGCACGTTACCTCCTGCAATTCAGTGATTTGAGACAATGAACTCAACTCTTAGCCTTTTTCTGTACAAACTTTGCTTAGCATGTTACACTACAATGGGCAGAATTTATTCTTTCCAGGCTGTAATTCTGCTAGGATGGAATTTACCCCATAGCTTGGGAAATCCAGGTTCAGTATTTGCTATAGATCCTCCTCCACCTTTCTGGAAATCATTTTTTTCAGTTACACATCTTTTTCTCTACAATTACTCAGTTTAATAAAATGAAATATTCACCTCTGGGGGGCCTTATTTTATATATTGCAAAAGATGCCCCTTGAGGAGAGGACTCCCTCAACCACAACAGTTATAACTCAGCAAGCTTGTCTATACCTTTACTGTGTATAGATTTATTCCATTTTAGTTCCTAAAGGCAGCATAACCAACTCAGACTAGAAAATTAGGTCTTTCAAAAATATTTTTGGCTGATTGAGGGAAAACCCATACCACATATAATTCTTCTTTATAAGGGGTTGTTATTCCAAAGCAGAAATCAAATGGTTCTCTAAATCCTTAATTTTCACCATTTCAGTAACAATATCTACCATATCTTTTGCAGTGTATTTTGTATTCTTTAAAGGCTTTAATTCAATTCTCCAATGTCAGTAACATAATAGTAACATATACAATATGGAAAAAAAATTTTAAATATCTTGAATATATGTTTCTGCTCCTTTATGCAGCAGCCCATTGTGAAACTGCTCAGCCATGAAATCAGATGTTTTAAAGGCTATTTAACATTCTGAATTTTTCACAGAACATTAGCACAGTTACTCAGCACAAGATGCTTCTGTAACTGTGCTTAGTGTTCTTTAGGTTCACACACCTAACTGCATAACCCAGAACCACTTATTTCCTTACTCTAATCTATAAAGAAAAGTGAAGCCTGAGACTTACAAGGACACAAGAGCAATCTTGCTTAGCAAAACATTGGATTTCCCAATGTGTTTAGGAAAAGATATAACATAATATATAGAAAAATATTTCATTACAGTCACAGTCCCTCTCATGCACAACAGTGAGAAAAAACATTAGATTGATTAGACATCATTTGTTCTTAACAAATCAATGCTGTTTGTTACTTCTTCATTCTTGGTGTGCTTACAAATGGCCTTATTATTTTTTCAAGAACCAAAGTTGTATTGACTACATGATTTTCCTAATTCTTGTCCCTACATGTTCACAAGTTCACAGCACATGGAAGTGTTTGAAATATTAAATTATTTTCTCCTTTAACCTTTGAAATGTCCTCAAAAATAATACTTTTCTCTCTTCTTTTATACCAGTAAGCACAAAAAGCAAAATGCTGTTACACTCTCCTAGCTGGAGAGTGATCTCTAAACTATGTTCAACATATTTCATAAAATTGCTGAATCCTGGGAAAAACTTTTGACCTCACATTTGAGGTCCTTGCATACACCCAAAAGAAAAAAAAAAAAGAAAAAAAAAAAAAGGAAAACAAAAAAAATATCAATCAACTGTTTTTTTTAATGAAGTGTCATATAAAAGCTTTCTGTATATTAAAACATACTCTCTAAATAGTACTGGGAAAGAAAAAGAGGAACAGTTGAATGCCACAGCTTTCCTGGGGTGATGCTTAGTTAAGAGAACTAAAACTCCTATGTGAACAAATATGAGTACATTAAAAATAGTAATGTTATATCTATAGGAGTATCAGAATAGAAAAAAATACATAGAAAATTAAATTTGAACCACTCTCTTGGTAGGTACAAAATGTTCCATTAAGAAACTCTCTCTCTCATTATAATTCTGAGGAACTTACATTTGAAAGCAAGCTCAGTCCATGAACTAAAATACAACTGCAGCTCTTGGCAACTCAGGAAATGTGCCAAAATTTCTTGGAACATTCCCTCTGTCATAATATTAAAGAAATGAAAAGTATCTACAATATGCAAATAGTAAAAAACCCAGCCAATGTTCTGCCTATGCTATTATACCAATTCATTTGTGACTAATGAAAAATCTACTGATGAATAAAACATGCATTCCAAAAATAAAACAGTTATAAATAAATTCTAAAAATACAATTACTCTTCCAAAGCTGGTAGAGCATCTCCATTGCACCTGGACGTAACAGAAGTTAAATGTCAAATGTATTTGACCTAGAACTGTTTCAAAAGCATTTTTTGAGTCCTTTCTGAATATAGCATTATTTAATACTCTGTAAATAACAAAGTGTCTGAACTACCAGTAATAGACAATGACTGTGTGTTATTAGAGAAAAACAAAACCATGGAATCTCAGAGTGCTGTATTATTATCACATTTGTGAAACCATTCAAACGGCTTTATTTTTATAAAGAAATAATGTATATAAAATTGGACAATAAAAAAAAATATTACCAGTAACAGGCAGTAAATCTGCTGGGTTTGGATCTACCAATTCTATTGGATCTACTATTCATGATTCTCTACAGTGCAGTACTGAACTTGCCTGATGCAAACTCCAACCAATCACAGAACCATGTGAATGACTCATGAATAACCTTGAATTCTTTAAAAATTTGTGCATGACTCATGAATAACCTTGAATTCTTTAAACATTTGTGCATATTTTGGGTCTGACCCATACTGAAATGCGTACAACAGCATTTACAAAAACTATATTTGTGGAGAGTCTTATCTTCACATCCTGGTGTTAAGGCACTGGATGGCCCTTGAAGATAATAAATGATGATCTACAAAAATTGAATTTAAAAAAGACTTGCACAGCAACATCTATTATCTCTTATTCAAACCACAGTAAGAGAACTCCTTGTACCTCATTAACTTGAATTCTTCTTTTGTTGTGTTCCTCATCACAGTATCATGTGGCCTGGACCTCCAGGGATCATCGAGTCCAAACCCTACTCCAATGAGGTCCAGCTGCAGCAGATTATTTAAGGGTCTCTCCACTGAAATTCTGCATATCTCCAAGTATAGACTCCACAGCTCTTCTGAACAGCCTGGTTTAGTATTTGATGACCCTTCAGTTGAGCCAACAAATTTTATGTTCTTATCCTGTCCTTTGCCTCTTTCACTGTACATCTCTGAAAAGAGCCTGGTATTGTTTTCTCTACATAGTAGGTAAATATTTCCTAATCTGGCCTGGAATGACCTTCTTTGCTGCAAGAGAACACTGCTGACTCATATTCAGGACCTCCAGGCATTTTTCTAATAAGTTTCTTTCCAACCAGTTTAGCATCAGCCTGGTCTGTTGCACAGAATTACTCTAATCCAAATGCAAGTCCTTGTTGAACTTCCTGAGACTGCTGTGAGCTCATTCTTAATGCTTGCAGTATCTTAGATATTTTTATATATAAAAACTTGCATTAAATACACGTGAGAAGGGCAAGAGGTTTGATGGTGTAAAACTAAAGGGTAAGATTTCATGGATGGCTTCTAGCCTTATATCAGGATTTCACTGCCAACAACCAAAATTCTGTTTCATGATTAATAAGATTTCCGTGTTTGCTTCTATTCTGATGTTGTTGAGATCATAAAGATTAAAAAAAACACAACATCCAGAAGATGCAATGTATTAGGACATGGGACACCCAAACTAAAGTCCAATCTTAGAAAGAAAATTTCCAGAAGAATTCATTCTAGTGCTGTTTGTTAAAAAATTGCTGACACATGCCTTTGAGAAATATCATAACTAGCCTTCCTCAGACCCAGAGCAACTAGCCAGGTTACAGTTTCAATTTAATAGGGCAGAAACTATGTTCCCAACAGAAAACCAACAGAAAATAAAAAACCCCTCACCACTCAGCAGCTCAATGCCATGCACGTACTAAGCTGTATTTGCAACCTTTTTTTAAACTTTTCCAGTCATTCCATATAGACCATTAAGTTTCTTTTAGTGAAAAACATGTAGCAATTTTTATAACACAAATGTAATATCTAAAACCTATACTCTAAACAAAGACAAGAAATATTAGATTTTAGGCAACAACTGGAAAAATGTTGAACCAGAACAAAATATACAAGAGCATAGAGCCTGGAAGAGAGCATTATTTATAAAATCCCACTGGCATGCTCTTACAACATTTAAATACACTGGAGTTAGTTCACACTAGCAATGGAAAGTAATTAGGACTGAAGTCCAAAAAACTATATGAAAGTCCTCTGTGAAGGAACAGTTCTAACATCTATCTGAAGTTAATCAAAGAACAAATCATCTCAGAACTGATGAAGAGTGAGGAGGAATGAATGATTCAGTGAACTAATGTAAATCAAAATCTTATAGATGCCTCAGTGTTTTTCAAATGGAAATGAGGCTTTTTATATCAAATTGATTTGGATTCCAGAGGCAAACTGCTTGCCCTGTCTCTCTGAACAGAACTGACTGAAATGGATGAAAAGAAGAGTAACTTTACAACAGGGAAGGAACTGGCTTGCATACATAGGAAATCAGACTAAAATTCTGATTGCTCACGTTATGCTTTTCCAAATGAGGTGGTAAAGTCAAGTCCAATCACAACTGCAGTTCAGTGGAACTACAAGGAATTTTGTGCTCTTTAAGTAAGGCAGTAATGAATACCTGATATTTCCAAGTATATAAGCATTCATTTTACACATACACATAATTTATGTAAGTAGCTAGAAACACTATGTAACTCACGAGTCAGTAAGGAAAGAACCATTTATAAACTATCTGCTTTGAAACCTAGTAAATATATTTTTCTATTGTTGTCATTTCCTAGAAAAATATAAATTAATCACTATAATCAACTTAATCCAGACCTCTGTCCTATTACTGGACAGTTAAACTAAAGAGATGCTGGAAATTAAAGTATATTATTTAAAATATGTATCTCGGGAATTTTTCCTTTGATTTTATGAGATTTTTCCCAGAGTTGGGAAAAATGACTTGGACACACCAAATCTATTCAGCTGCCACAAATCCCATTATGAAGATAGCCCTTCCATTTAGAATTTGTAAGCATTACAGACAAAAGTAAATCCACTTGGATTAATAAGATTCAGTTATATGTGAGACTAGAAAGGTTTCTGTAGAAGTCTAAGAGATTAATGGCTTGTTATATTAATCTCACGTACTACTACATCAAGTATATAAAACTCCTTTCCTCATTAAAAAGGCTCAATCTTCTCAAAACATCAGTATTCTGTAACATATTTTACATTCCTGCACTGCAACAGCTCCCTTCCAGGCATCACTGAATTCAAATACTTCTGGTACGAATATTGTTGAGAAAAATAAACTCTTGGAGCATGAAAAAGAACCTTTTTCTCATGTGAACAATATTTAAAAATTTTCTTGGCTGCTCTCCCAGTTCATCTGAATAGGACTTCTGCTTTCCAGATATTCACAGACAATGTACTTCTTGTTTTTACGCAAGAGAAAATCCTCCTAGACAAAAAAACACTTGTAATTTTTGTAAGGATTTCTGTTGTAGCCTTACAAAAAATACTTCACCTTTGCAGGTGTTAACTCTTCAAAATCAACTAAGTGGGAAATGTAAAACTGCATCTCTTCCCATGAGAAGGTCCCATATTGGATCTAATTCATTCACACACAGATGTCCTGTTATGCACAGCCCATCGAATGCTGCTGGATGTTGGTAAGATACATTAAGGAGAGAAGGAATACAGCTGACAGAAGCACTTTAGCTTGTGAAGGAGACATGAGGAGACACAGCAGCCAGGAAATTAGTTGTTAAGGTTACAACAATCAAATCCCAAATCAAATTCAAAAATGCATTAAAGCAACACAAGGTCAGTCTCAAGGTTTCATACCAGAATTTCAATACTCCTAATTAAGGTCCTATTCAGAAAAAAGAAAAAGTCACCTAATTAACTTCAAGTACAAACTTCAACCAAACAGAGAATGAGATTCAAGCCTATGTTTAAATTAAATATATGTATAGATGTTATTGAAGTCAGCCTTAAGAGGCTGTTTAAACACTTTAATGAATGACCATGACAGAGCATAAAAACACACATTTCATTTCATTCCATTCATCTGTGTAGTATCTGACAGCTGAAATTACATGTGATCATGAACTGTAAGACATTTCAGTTTTCTCAAACTTCTCCAACTACTCTTAATTGCCAAAATAAATTTTTTAAGTAAGGTCACACTTCAAGAATTTTAACTTTCATCTACAGATTTGTCTATATTTTAGAAGAAAGAATAAGGCTAGCAAGATCCAAGTTATCTGTACACAATAAAGAAATGGCAACAATTCACTCTTCATGGCCTTTACCTGTTTCCACATCTGTTAAATGCAGCATGGAATCAAAGCCCCCACTGAGGATCCTTCTTCCACAGGATGACCACCGGGCAGCTCGAACAGCACAGGAGTGACAGGAGTAGGTTTTTAAACAGCAGCCTGTATCTACAGCATCCCATACCTTAAAAAGAAGGATAAGGACACCTTTACAAAGAATCACAGGATTTTTTTTCAATAATACTTCACTACAGCAAATCATTGTAGTTGAGAAAGCTTTGCATTTTTAAGTTGCATCAGCTAAGCTGTAAAATATGATTTGAAATAATCTCATGGTTGATTAGAATGAGGGCATTTTATTAACAAGCCACAAATCAGTAATACATTGTTACTACTTCTGTTATTTCTTGAAATGTCTACATTGCTTTCAATTCACATTATACTTTCGTATTCATTATGCTGTCTTACTCCATGTAGGGATGTATCCAAATACATTTTACCTTTAAATCGTTTTTCTTCCAAATTTTTGTCTCTATCATATCTTGCTTTCCATAAGCAAGAAGAATCCTGGCAGATTACAGCTATCACATCTGCCTGTCCATGGGCTTTTATCATATTTCTCAGTTTGTAATTTTAAGTGTAGTTTTAAGTAAAATTTTAAGAATTTTACCTTAACTTCACTGCAGAAACAGATAAGAATATTATCATGCAGCTACATGGAGATTTTTAAGGACTGCTCCAAGTCCTCCCGTTCTTCACTTTCTTCTGGGCAGAACTAAGTTGATGCTGAGAATTTCTGAAAATCCTACTAGTTATGTAATGTGTTTTAGAATATGTAACAAGTAGCATTTTCAGAACATAAATAGTCCTGCTCATATTTTAAAAGCAATTTTGTAAAGGAACAGGTACTCATTTCCAGGTAATATATTTTAGAAAATATGACTACTTTAACTTTAGATACCAAGTACATCTGACAAAAATTAAAAACGTATCCTTTTCATGGTTCTCTTTTCATCATAGTATTAAGATCAAATTAGAAGTTTAGCAACAGATATCCCATATAAAAACCCACTGTGATCAGTTCTGTGACAGAAGGCTAAATAGCAAAACTATTTTCTTATAAATGTTCCTCAGTAAAAGCTGGATTATAAAATATCCTATGGTTGTATAATATAATACCTATTGAGCTTAGAATGTGAAGAGGGAGAAAAAAAAGAGACTTTGGCTAATTTTTATTTTCAATTGTATTTTCTTCTTACTGGACAAGAAGGACAGTATCATTACATACTGCATACTCAGAAGACAACATTCCATTATAGAAAATTACTTTCTCAAAAGATCTTGTATCATGAAGCAGAGTTGTGCAATGCAAAGCAACCAATTATCATTAATTACTTGACTAGCCAGTAAAGACTGAAATGTGAGGGCCATACCCTTAGTATTCTACCCTAATCACAAGTTGAAAAATCAGGGAAATGTTAATATTGAACGGCTTTTGAAAGTAAGTTCCTCTCTTTTAATGAGTTTTAACGATTGTTTCAAGCTTCACAGTATCACAAAAGGGTTAATTATGTCTTGGAGGGCTTTTAATATGAGGAAGCTAATGAATGAATCCAGATGAAAGGAAAAACAGGTGGTACATGCTTCTGATATTTTCTGTCATGTTTTAGAGATTAAGTACAAAACCTCAATTTTCACAAGAAAGGTAAAATAAAGCAAGTCTGACAGCACTTTTGAGTTCATGCTTCATTAAAAAAGCTACATAATTGGAAACAGCACATCCTATAAGCTACACGTTTCCCTCCATTGGGTGAGCTGGAACAAGTGATCCACTCTTGTGGATGAGACCACTGACTGTGCCCAAGGGACAAATTACCAAGTAACACTCTTCTCTCCACTCTTTGACTTTCCATCAGCTCTTTTTTGCCCAGATAATGGTGGTGTTGCAATGATTTCTGGAACTAGGATTGCATGGGCAAGGCAGTTTTGACTGAGGAAATTCACTTAGTTTACTGCCGATTAAAGTGAATTTTTAATTACAGAACCAGGTTTTGAGGAAAAAAGGCCAAGAGTTAAACAGGCACTTAGGGGAGCATCTTCCCACTTCAGTCCAGTGCTCCCACCCAGCTTCATCAGTGTTCACTGGGCATTATGGTGAAATGCTCACAGAGCATTCCAGAGCCCCAGGTTACAAGCACCAGTCTGTGCCTCAAAGTGACAGAGGTGTTAACCATGTCACATGCACAAATGGACAATCTTCTGTATTTCATTACAATGGAAAATGAGTCAGATCCTGTCAGAGGATCACTGCAAGGCCACCATCATGTCTGCATTTCCTTAGGGAGCCTCTTAAGCGCTTTCTGTGTATTTCCACTGTTTAACCAGTGGGAAGTGAAGAGAATGTGGTTTGTGGGAGAGTCCCACTGTGCTCTGTCCAAAGCCTGAGAGCAGTGTCTGCTCAGCTGCTGGTGCTCACTCCATACAGGAGTCACCATCACTGAAAAAAGAGCACCTGCAAAAGGATGAGTCCTCTGCATTTGAGTCTGCATCTCTCTGCCCAAGAGTCAGATGTCAGATCAGCAGATTCTCCAGGGTGATGGGCATTTCAGGGTTTTAATTTCAACTGAGAGTCAAGTGTGTCAAGAATAACATGTGGAAATGAACACCTTTCTAGCTTTTTTTTCTTTACATCCAAATTCTAGGAACTAAGGCCATTAAAGCTTCCTCTTTTCAAGTGATTGATGTTGTAAACCATGCCTTCTTTGGCAAAAAGGAACATGAATTACAGTCTTTTTACCATAACAGGATACCAAACATATTCTTCTGAGTGCCATCTATGCATTAATTCAAAAAAAGGATTTGTTTCCAGAACCAGTCTAAGGCTGAAGATAAATGCCACAACACCATACTCTAAGAAGTTATGGTTTTAGGAATTTCAAAGTAATTTTCTTAATAAATGAAGTTTCTTAGAACTCTTTAGAAAACTTCACTTTAAATACCAAAGGCTGCTAAACTTTAACCTGGTAATAAATACCTTTACAATTAACATTTGTAGAATAATACCCAGATTTACATGGAACAAAAATTATATTTAGTACAGAAAAAATTACTTGGGCAGGGGAAACAGTTCACTAAAAAAATACAGAGGCTGAGATATATAAATTTTCCTTCACAGGCATTGAAACACATGTATCAAGTATTATAAGACTAGACATTATTATACATCTGCCAAAGCAAGACACATTTATATGAAATTATTTTTACCAAGAGATCAATTGCTTTAAGTCTTGCAGCTTGACTTGAAAATTCAGCTCTCACAGAAACTCAGTATTATTCCTAGATGAAATACTAAACTCTCATTAATCTTGAGGTTGCTTTTATGTTGTGATGACCTTTGTGATTTTAATTGCTAAGCTAAAAAGTTAAAAGAACACATTTCATCCTGCTACTCTGAAAATACTTCTTTTCTGACACACACTCAAGCAGTTATACATTATAAAAAGTAACCAGTCCATACTTTTCCTTTGCAAAAATAAAAAAAAAAAATGCAACTGTTATTAGAAAAATAACACATCATATTACCTGCTCTAAATCTACCATGATTAACTAATTAATTACACAGTATTTGAAAGAAATAAACAGCCAATACAAATTTCTGGCATACAGATATCATGAAAACTTAAATTTTTTTTCAATTTTATTAAAATTTGCTTTAATTTATCAAACTGGTTCATCTTTCACTACTTACTCTTACTCTTACTTTCACTACTATTCTTACTCTTCTGTGCTTCACTGTTTATAACACTGCATTTCCATTTCTTTTCCATAAATTGTTTTCATTTCCTCTCCCATTACAGAAAGTATGGTGATTACATAGTTATCTGCTAGGATTAATATATGGGGCCAAAATGGCAGGTACAAACAGCCAAGTGACAAAATTATCCCAGTGATTTCTTTGCGAAAGCAATTTTCCTTTTACTTTCTCAGAGGCACATTGTAATTCAATTGCTCTTTCTCATTCTCTGTAGTATTTGGAAATAAAGGCTTCTGAAGTTGTTTGCTTTTCTGTATAGCCCAGAAACGCTAGGAAAATACTGTAATGTGTATTTTAGGTGACATAACCAGACCTCCTTGCCCTTGAGTTTAGAAGTTCACAAAGCACATAAGCAACAACACAGTGTAAGAGATGAGATTTATTATAGATATGTTTCCAGATCCCATTTTCTGCTTTCAGGAAAACAGCCTTGGAAAATAAAGTAGTTTGTGTTGAAGATAGAAACCCTCCTGTAAGTCACAGCAGGAAGCAGGAGGGGGTAAGTACTTGATACTCAAGTAAACAGCAGTCACAGAATAATGCTCCGGGGCCTGCTGCACTATCAACAAGCTCCTGAGGCACAAAAGAAAGGCTTTTATCTTACTGATCATACAAACTGGGGATTCATTCCCAGAAAAAAAAGACACAGTAACCAAAATAATATGAGAACTCATCAAGTACACCAAGACTGATAAAATAGGAATTGAGCACATCTCTTTCATTGCCATGCTATGATTATCTATGATGCATTTGCCTCCAATTTAGATAGCAGAAAAGAAAATCCAGCAGCCTGACTTTTAGAAGGAGAAAGGTGCATTTATTCAAGCAGACAGTCACTAATTGCACAGTGAACCTGAGAACAATGATTCAATTGTGATAAATTAGAGGTTGGAAGCAAGTGAGGAATTAAGTTGTATGCATTTTGAATTTGCATGCATAGAGAAACTCTAGCAGAGCCAGTCAAGAATACTAAACAAGAAATTAATTTCTGGAGCATGTGTAACACAATTAAAAACTTTTTTAACGGATGGATTCATGTTCATTTCAACACAACATCCATATTAAAAGAACTCTTCCCCCCTCAATTTAGCCAAGTTGTGCTAGTTACCAACTTTGTCTGTCTGCTCCTAATGACCTACAGCAAGAAACCATTTCATACTTGTCAATTACTATAAATAGAGAAGTGGAACTTAAGAAACAGGCCAGTTAAGGATGATGTTGGGTAGCACTGAGTTACAGGATGCATGAAGAAATTACTATGCTTTGACTAGAACAGACTGTTCCACTCCACAGCACTCAGGCTGCTCCACACACGTCTGAAGCTGAAAAAACATGAGTCTCTCCTTGCCCTTTTTTGGTACAGCACTGCTCCCTGATGTGCTTCAGGGAGACAAAACTGATTCAGTTTTTTACTTTATTTTTTAACTGCAGAACTGAATTGAGGTCTGAAAGATAATATGCCATATCTGCTAACATGCAGAGAGTCAAGAAAATGGTACTCCCTAAACCATCGTGCTTTTCCAATCTCGTCAATATCTAAATACTGGCATTTCTAACAAATACAGTAGAGAAGGAAGCCCCAAACTATCTACATAAAATATCTTTTCTAGTTTTCAAAGCAGGCTCTGATCTGTACTTTAAAAGGTTCTTTGAAAATCAATGGGCCAGAGGGCAGAAATAGTCTCATGGAAAAATTATAAAAAGGGAATCTCCTGCTGTTACTGCTTTTCCAGATTCCCCAGTTGGATGAGGAGCAGCTTTGGGCAGGATTGCAGAGCTAAAAATTCCCCTTGGTTATCTGTAACCCACAGCAATAAGGATAATGGACTGCATAAAGAGGTTCATTCTTTTGTTCATGGAACTGAGATGAGGATGCCAGGAAGGGAAGCAATAAATAGCCAGGCATTAGAATTGCTGGGTGTGCCTAAGCCTCTCCAGCCACTGCGTGACTTACAAAAAAGTCTGATTTGCATGTAATATATAAATTCCTAAAGTAACTACAAAAATATTTAGAATGTTTTATTCTTGTTTCAATTCATGTCTTCTTAAAATACTGAGCTAAATAATATTGTTGTAGTACAAAGCAAAATTTGTTGCAAGAACTATGAAAGGGATCACTTGAACTCTTTTGTCTAAACCCGCAGTTATACCATGTGAAAACTAAATTAAGCTCATAAACCCCCTGTGAGCTAAGGTCCCTTTGTGTATAACTTTCAAGTGCTAATAAACTTGTTTTCAAACACTTATGAAGGATGTAAATAGATGTTCAGATTGTTACATGGACTATGAGTGATGACATTCTGGACATACCAGCTTAATTTTTAAAACTGTCCTAAAAGAAGAGTTTTTCTACAGGATTCTTTATAGCTAGATAAAGCTAACACATTTTCAGATGTGTTGAACACTTGTTTTAGGAATGTTTAAAGTGTTCTAGAGAACATATTTTAAATGACATCCCTCTTCCTAATCTAGACATGGTGTAAGAAGTATATATCAATGCTGTCATTTAAACATTTACAGATTTCCACTAGCTTTCTTCTTGCAGCAGTTGTAACTCAAAATGCAATCACTCTACTAATCTGAAGGGAAGAACCAACTTTATTATTGCTTTAATATCTGAATAAGAGAGTAAGAATTTGTATTTGGATATCTTATTACTAGACGAGAAACAAGGCAGAAATGAAACAAGGAGAATAGAAAGTACAAAAATATAATTCAAATAGCTGAGACAGTCAGCATAAGGTCTAAATTTGTTATTTTTCCCCTAAAAATATAATATTAAAATGTCACAAGTGTATTAATCAAACCGAGATGTAAAATCTCTTTTTACAAAAAAAAAAGAAAAAAAGAAAACAAAAACAAACAAAAACCCCGGAAACAAAATCAAACTGAACTTAAAAATAACCCAGTATATTAGACACAAGATAATTCTAATTTTGTAGGGGGCTTATTCAGGCAGGAGCATTTTAAGTTATAATACTTGTGGCATACTAGTTGGCACTACTACTAAAAATTACTCAGTTTGAAACTGATTTGCACACATGTCAAAAGGCTTTAATCCTAGAAAATCCAGCAAAGGTTAAGTATAAGCACTAAATGAGCTTCATGCCAACCATGCCTATGAAACACATTTCTAATTATTTGGTGTTTTATTTTAATCTTCCCTCCCACAGAAAGTCAGCAGCCCTCTCCCCAAGGAAGGTTCCATAATTGCTAGTTGTGAAGCTTCATTTGGGTGGTTTTCCCATGAATAGGAAAATAAAAACCCAATCAGAAGTGCATTTCGAGCTGCCAGCATCCTATAAAATGGTTTTAAGAAAACACTAATGGAAGAAGATAAAACATTGACATTTTCAGTTCACAAAGGTGGGAGAAGACAAATAAAATAGAATTCTGGAAAAAGGAAACAAAAAGTCCATACCACTGTGGCAAGAGCTGCCCAACTAATTACATACAATAAAAAAATATTCTTGGTAAAGCTTTCACAACAACAGCGACTACACTTCATTTAAATAGATCTAACAACTCCCTACTTCAAAAGTTAACCTGTAACACAAGGAAAATCTAATCAACCAAGGAAAAATGAAGACATAAATAATTTCAGACTCTACAAACTGTCTGGGGTTTTGCCAATATAAATAATTAATGCTGCCTCCATGGGAACCTTTCAAGTCAAAACTGGCAAACAGAATGCTTCAGAAACAAGTAAATTATATTTTAAAAATGGTAACAGTAAGACACTGAACAATACTGATATAAATATTTCATAGACATTTCTACTAAAGAATTTGCAAATTATATATTCTCATTGTATTAAAAAGTGTCCTCAGGACATACTAATCCCATCTGTGAAAAATCTTTTTTTAACCATTTGATTCAGAAATTATAAAAGTAAAGAAAACATGGACTCTGGTGGATTCCTATTTCTTGGATGTCATTTGTGTCTGGAGTTACAGACAGAAAGATGAAATGGATAGCTGAGACCTTATTTCTATTCCGTGGTTTCAATATTCATTCCTTGTTAATTATATATATTATATTCTGGACAAACAAGGTCAATTCTCCAGTGTTTCACGAGGCTCTCAGGGGGAGGCTCCTCCACACAGTTGGTGTCTGGATGAAATGCTGCTAAACTCCAGTAACACATGCATGGATGCAGTAATGTGGACTAGCAAAACACTAATATCATATTCAAATACTCGATTAAAGTAAATAAGTGCTAGAATATTTTATAATTATTCAGAAGTAAGCCCTGCTGCTCGTATAAACTGGAGCTAGAGATCAGAGTTTGTTTATAAAGAATGTTTACCTAAAATTAATATCTCTGTGATAGGAACTGAAATGCTGTTGAAGTATGAACAAGTTCAGGGTGAAATCTTGGCCTGCCATGTCCTTACAAGAAAACACAGTTAAAAGTTTCAAGGTAACTCAGCAGCAGTTCTGAGCACTTTCATGACACAGCAACTCCTTGTAAAATATTCTTTTTATTATGGCATATTTGTAGCCGAGCCTGTTGAGCTGAAATCGTGCCAGGTTTATCCTGAACTGTTTCCATTGAACACCTGGGCTGCACAAAAATAACAAAGCTGAATAGGCACTTTCTTTTAGGCTATTTGCACAGGGTAACATCAGAAGTGGATATGTAATAATCTACTTCTCCATGACTCCAAGCTTCTGAGTTCCAATGCAGAAAATTTTACAAAAGTCAGTCACTACCATATGATAGCTGAGAAAGAAGGTATACCTAAAAAAAAACCAAAAGAAATCTAATACTTCCTTTATTTGGCAGAATGGTAACTTGTAAGGTTTGTTGTGTTCAATAAACAAACAAAAAAATTAAGCAGACTCCTTTAAATGAGAAGATAAAGTAGTATTCCATTTTTAAGTGTTACAATGTTTCAAGGATCAATTTCTTGCTTAAATTAATATCTTTGAACACTATTTAAACAAAAGGGTTTTAAATCTGAGGTGGTCTTTTTAAAGACATGTTTTAAAAATTACGCTTCAGAGCATTTTTAAATGCTGGAGCATTCCCTCGTTCACTTGAAAATAAAACCACGTTCAAGAGGATTTTGGGTGGGTTTTTTTGTTTGTTGGTCAGTTTTGGGGGTTTTTTAAATGTGTTTCATACCACAGTCATGAACCATTTCATTGCCTTGTACCATTTCCAGTGAACATCTAGTTAAGATATGGCAGCAAGCTTTGAGTTTCAAAGGCACAAGGTTTACTGCAGTGCAGTGTGTTTGGCAGAGAAGTTTGTTTTGCTAAACAGAGATGAGGGTTACAAGTTTCAAATATGCATTTATTTTTAGTATCACTATGTAATACAAGGCACGTTTGTATTGCAACAAGAACACATTACAAAACAACAAAATCATTCTAAACAAATTAAAATCAGCAGGAACTACATATCTTACTTCTTTAATGAACAGTACCAGCAGCACAGGTTCAACCCTACTAAAATAAAAAAAAATTGAAACAAGCTCAGTAAGATGATCTTGCAATTAAAAATATTCCCAGGAAAGAGGGGAACTGAAGAGAAGTACTTACACAACTCGGAGATCCTTAGATACCATCTGAATTTCTCTACAGGAATGACTGCCACTCCAGCAGGGGAATGTAAACCAAAAACTGAGGACACATGCTGAAGAACCTAAGAACTATCAAACTTTATCAACTTTGTCAACTAGAATCAAGTTGGCAAAGACACAAAGAAATGTGAAAAAACAACCTAGTTCCTGGTAATAAGTATTAGAGCTTTAATTAATATTTCATTAGAACCTGTAGTATAAACCTGTTCAAAACACAACCATCATATAACTGCCAGCATTTTTTATTAGTTATATTTATTCACAGTATTAAGCTGTGTGTAAACTGATATGCCTATTTTCCTTACTTTTATGTATTTTTTTCCTACACTGGCAAGTGAAATCTTCACAGTTCTAGCTTCCTTCCTTAAAACCAAAATATAATTAGTACGAAAATTCTCCTGAAACCATTTTATTTTCCTTTAAAATCTTCAGGGAAATAAATTACACTGTTCGACTTTCAAAACACATTGATTCCTTCTACAAAGCACAGATTTGTTTGTTAGAATGTTTTATACCACGTGTATCATTTGAAAAGACACTAGAAAATTGCAGACATTCACAGAATAAAGACTTCACTAAATGAGATCAAGATCTCTCAACACACTGATCATTCTTTTGACTTTTATTCTGGTAGACAGCTGGTCTTCCCAAATCTCCATTGTTCTTAAAAAGGAAAGATTCCAAAGGGATGGAGATTCAATAGACTTTAACAGTAGCATTCTTTCCCCTATTCTAAGATTTGGAGAACTACTTTGTTCTTCATTGATATGAGAGCACTCCAAGTAGAACCCTGCTGCCTAAGAGTCCTTTAAATGCCAGCAAGACCTGTGGGACAGCAGCAGAGCCAGCAGCAAACACCCTTGGACAGAGATGTCAGTTCAGCATCCTCTCTACTGGTACCTCCCTTCACTCCTGGTTTCAGCACAAACTCTGCAGCACCAAGGCCTCAAGTGGAGATCAATGAATCACATTACACACAACACTTGCTCATCCCTCTAAAAATCCTGGCAACTCTGAAAACCACTGATTTAGACACACTGAGAACTGCAAAAATTTGAACATAGGTGTAGGACCCATGTTATCATATATTTGACTTAGGCTACATATTTTAATGTCCAAATAAATCAATAATGCAGGGCTGCCCATGACAGCTTGTGTGGTAGCATTTTACTGAAGCTATACCACACAGTTAGAAATAAGCTGGAGTCATCTTTACCTTCAGAGGAAGAAACATCAGAGCCCCCTCTGGCAGCTGTACAACTTTAACATCTTGATTTGTTTCCACCAAAACAGCCTTATCCTGCAGTTCAGAAACAGGTGTTTAATGAAGTTCTTGCAGTAAAGGTCTTCAAGTAAGAGCAGATAATTTCCTTACCCANCCACTGTTTAATGAAGTTCTTGCAGTAAAGGTCTTCAAGTAAGAGCAGATAATTTCCTTACCCAGAGTGGAATATATTTTGGTAAATACAAAAACAGTTTGATTATTTAAGTGGCACAGAGGATAATGCTAAATTTTAGTTGTGTACCGAGGATAACTTTGTACTGAAATTCTGTTAGCCAGAAGAACAAGAGAGCACTGAAAAAATAGGTAATTTATTTGGATAGGGTTTTTTTTTTAAATAAACTGAATATTTTGAAATTGCTTTGAAGAATACACTTAGCCTGAAGACTAAGGAATAAACTTTGGCTGAGGTCTTCTCAAGAGTTTTCCGTGTAAGATGTTATTTAGCAGGATGGATGTATAATATAGGAATCTCCACTTGTTCTAGTTATACAAAGGTCACCCAAACTGAGAATTTTTCCAATTTTTCTTGAGGAGAACATTCTGCTTTACTACAATTGCTTGTACCATTACTGAGTTATTATGATGTTTATGTGTCCCTAAGCACTGGGGAAAGTAATGAGAAAAGCGTATAAGGAGTTTATGGTCCAAGTGACAAAGGACTCTCCGTGCAAGGTTTGGTCTCCTGCTTCCCCTGGAACTGTTCCTTGTGTTGTGAATGCTCTGCCTTCTAACACACACATGGAACTGCTGTATGTGAATGGGAAGTACTGTTTCCTACGCAAATTAAAGAGAATCCAGACAGCTCCTAACACAAAGCTGCCTCCCATAATCCTCAATGACAGTTCCCCACAGGGAGATCTCAATGAAGTCCAAACCTTTGCCGCAGGAATTCCTGCTCAGGTGGGTCTCCACTGGATGTGTGAAGGTAGATTTTACCTTATATAAAGTCTGTGAAAAATACTGTTAAACCTTGGAAGCTGAGGAGCATCAAAGAATGACTAACATGGTGAGATTCAAATGATTTATTATATTAAGGACATTTGCCTTTCCTGGCCACTCACGAGGAGTGAGGAGGCAGATGCCTCAAACTCATTGAGATTTCTCAGTTACATGTTTGACTCCCAGGATATTTGGTGCCTCGCATAAGATCTGCTGACTCAAACAAACCAGTTTGCCCCACAGATGGGCATGGCCATCTTGAGTGCAGCAGTGCACACACATTAACCCTCAGCAAATTACTGATTTTTAAATGTAGTAGAAAAAAATCCTGCTCTGACGCAGTTATCTAGAAAAGCTGTAAAACAACTTGTCCATTTTAATTATTTTATTTCAGCTTCCCTCCAAGCACACATCACAGTTCAGTTTTCTTCACTCAGCACAGCCATGACTCAGCCTTGGCCCTGACGTGAGGCCAGGCACAGTGCAGGGCTCGTGACCATGTCATGTTTACTGCACCAACAGGAGCTTCACCTTCCCTTCCACCTTCCCCACACTATGTTGCTCATAACTATAAAATACAAATATAAAATGTATTTCACTTCCACATTTATCTCCAGTGTGTTGGGGCCATTACACCTGTTGCCACCCTTCATATCTGTGTGTCTCTACACTAAAGAGGGAGATGTTTGGGTTTGTTCCCCCAGGCGGGTAAGGCTCCCACCTGCATTATTCCAGCTGTCTCAGGTACACTGTCACTTGACTAATTCACACTAATTTTAGCACAGATACACACCATTGGCTGTGTCATGCTATTTTCTTTTTAAGTATATTTCTTTTTCAAATGAAGTGAATACAGCAGCTCTTCTTCACCAATTTACACAACATCAACATGAACCATTAGAATACTCAGATTTTCATTTTTTCTTTTGGGGAACTCAAGTATCTACATATTAACAGCTTCATATAAAACAAAACTGATTAGCTTTTGTTATTTGTCCTTTGCATATCTGCAAGTCACTAGACAAAAATGGGCCTGGCATCCATGTGACAAATAGCAGAAGACTGCAAATATGTTTAATATTCTTTGTAATATAGCTCAGTTCCTATAACATCACTTAGATTGCCCTACGGAGTTTCTGTACTTCATACTTTATAACATTTAATCTCTCTCATGTGAAATCTTGAAGAACAACCTATTCCATAAGGCACCCCAACAGAAAGTTATTGACAATGATTTCATGAAGAGCTTTGTCCCAAAGGGCATTGCTAGGTAATTTGCAAATCTAATGTACATCTAGTCAGCAAAGGGTATTTAATGCTCACTTACATTCCCACAATGTAGTACAGTGGTACAGCTCACCTGAAGTTGAACAAGAGATCTTTGATTATGTTTTTCAGCAATATAAAACACAACAGTTTGCATCAAATTTTAAGATTCAAGAAATAACCTTAAAAGAACAACTACTTACTTTTTTCACATTCTGTAGAAGACTTTGGTAAATATGTTTTTTGTTATTAATAAGTTTGGGGCTGTTTATTTTACCAATAAATTCAAAAACATCAAACAGAGACACACTATTAATTTAAAAAATACAGGATTACTTTTTCTTAAAGCCAATAAGCATATAAAAATTTTCTATTTGGTTTACCTAGATATCATAAGCTGGAGAAAAACTACAGCAATTTAAGAAGAAGCTGTACCTCAAAGAGAGATTATTACTGTAGTCCAAGTGTTTCAAAGCCAGTTTAAAGATGTAACTGACTTGTTAAACTCAATTAGGAGTACAGCTCAAATGAGAAGTCCTGCTATACAAGTGTGGGTGGAAGCATCCATAAATACTCACAACTGTACATGTTTAAAAGTATCTACTATGCTCTCCAGCAATGGTTTAGAAGTTTGGTAACAAGCTTGCGTATTTGTCTTGATTTGTCATATTATGGAGATTGTATCACTAATGTTCATTGTACAGCTGGTGTAAGAGCCCGTGCAACTGGAAATGAAAATAATAGCTCCTGCTGAAAACCTAGGACCAGATTGAAAGCTATCTTTCTCCCACATGGATGTTGACTTGAAACTATGAATTAATGACAGAGTTATCAAGGAGCAGATATGAACATACTGACACCTGCAAACATTGCCTGGCATTTACACAGGACCCATTAAGTTATTTTTAACGAGAGAAGTAAATGCAATATTTAGATTCTTGTAAAATACACACCACTGCCCTCCCCTGTTTTGTTGTGAAGCCTGAACACACTTCCTTTAGCAAGCAATAATGCATAGGTGTGGTATTCTATCACTAGGGGCTGCCTCTGATTACATTCCCATAGTGCAAACATACTTGATCAGCACATCAGTGCAGTGGTACCATGAGAAATCCCAGCTAAACACAGCCCAGAGAAATACCTGTGTATCCCAGCAGATCATCACACCAGCCTCACCCAGCAGCTTTGGCACCCACGCCAGCTCCATTGCTCTGGAACCTGCACATAAACCCAAGGTCCACCACAGGTCCCAGGGTGCTCAGCTCCTTGGCACCACTGCAATATAAACATTTAAACAATGCAGCCTTGGGGGCAGCATTCCTCACTGCAGCAGCAGCACAACACATCTACAGAAAGTGTTACTTCACCTAGAAATATTTCATTGTGTTTACTTCACTGCCACTGCATGTCTACAGAATGAAGAATTTCAAAATCAGAAGTTAATGCAAATATTTGGGGGTTGGCTTACTTGAAAATTCTAGTAACATTGTAGGCTACTATATATTACCACAAATTTAAAGAGATTAGTGACCAGTTTTGATCAATTTTTTCAAGAGTATTTAAATCCTATTTAAGCCACAAATCTGAACAATTTCTAAAATAAACAGGGAATGTCAGCAGCTGAATATCAACTTTTTTGATAATCCAGACTCTGTACTGAGATACCCAAGAGCACATTTCTCAAAGAAGAAAAGAGCCCTTCATGAATAAGGGAAGGAGAAAAAAGTAAGCAAAATTTGTTTTGTTTCAACCCATTTGGCACAGCAGACACATGGGTGAAAGCTTTTTGACATCATTACCATACCATTCAGTTAGAATGGGTCTATGGCTACCTAAACACTTAAAATCAAAACCTGGTGGTTGTGAAAAGCTTCTTTTCTCCAAGTCATTTTACAGATGAAAAATTATTAAATATAAATATATTGTGAAGTTTTCCCAAGCCCTTACCAATTCCAACACTATTTTCACATAACATGCTGAATCAGATCCACTTTATTATTTTAGCTTCCTGTTACTCAATGTTTCTTCCATTTGTGTTGCCATCACCAAAACACTTTTACGACTTGAAAAAATATTCATCACTCCCCTTGGTTATGCCTTCATATACCTGCAGTTATCTCCACTCCCACTGCACAAAGCACAGATAATTACTTTAATTAATCTTCATGACTGTTTCTAAAATTTAGTAGTTTTTCTTCCTGTTCTCTGAACTAGTTTGAAATTGATGTCTGTGAGATCAAACATCTCCTTAGCACGTTGTAAGTACTGTCCCGAATTAGAAAATTTAAAGTATTTTCGGTACTATATAGAAAAATATTGTTCTGAAATATAAGCTACAGGTTACTACCAGGATTTCAATGGACTCTCCATTAACGCAGGTTAATGAAAGGCAAAGAGAATATGCAGTTTGTAAGTAAAAGTAGTTTAAAATAGAGGTTGACTGTTAATTTCAGGCTCTTTTTACATACATTTAAATATATATTTTTTTATATATATACACATAAGCACACATAAAGTGCATTGCTGCAAACAAGTCAAAAGAAAGATTCACTATTGAAAAAAGATTTATTTGGATGGAAAAACCTTGATGAGAATCCTTGGATATTTCAATTAAGTTTCTTCTTGAAAAGCAGAGAAGAAAGATGGAAGAGGGAGCCTGGAAACTAGAATAGAGGGAAGATTTTCTAGGATCTATGAGGGTTTTTTTATTGCAGTGTAAGCTATCTTGGGCTGTGGAATGCTCTCTGCCAAGAAAAAACATCCTTAGAGAGAGAAAAGCATACAGAGCGTAAGTGCTATGACTGAAAAAACCCTTCTGGTATTATCATAAGCCATATTTCTTTAGCTGAAGATGTCAACACACCTTTGTAACACCTCATGATGGATCTAGCCTGCCAGTCTAATTTGCTACTGCTTCTCTTTTCTTATGCTGCCAAGGAAAAAAGTCAACTGCTTGCTAAAAAAAAAAAAAAATATATATATATATATATATATACATCACAGTTCAGGTGTTAAAAACCAAATGGAATGAAATAACTGATTATCCATGCTGCAGTGGTACAGGTAAAGAGTACAGAGGGCCTAAGCAATTGCAACACTTTCAGAATTATTTAAATAAAATGTGGATTTTATACTGCGAAAACTTTAGAAGCAAAATACATTTTTCACAGTAGGTAAGAGATTCCAGAAACATAAGTACTACCTTGAGTAATTATTGTTAATTAACTAGCGATGAGGCACTATTTCCAAATGTGACATTTAAAGCCCATAATGTGATTGTGAATATTCACAAAGATAATTAAGTTCATCTGCTTCAAGTCCTTGATTTCAGCACATCTGAAAACACCTCTTAAACTATCATTAGACCTGTAATCAAGTATTCTGTTGCTCAGGAAAATTGCATACCTTTGCTTACCTGCTAATATTAGGATATGTATTCAAATGTCAGTACGTGGCTTTTGATAAGAAATTCTCCTTCAGGCAAATGCTGAGAAAAAAATAAACACTAATTCTGATTGTCTTCTCAGAAGGGACCATCAAAAATTAATTCCTCACACCATCAGATGGAAACAAAAGCAAAAATTTCTGGGTTTCCCTAACTGAACTCAAGATCACGAGACTGACATGAGCCATACTTGACTGAAAATATTCATCATCAAGTCAAAGGTACCTCCAATGCACATACTGAGGATAATATTCATGTTAGGTTGCAAACTTTCTCCTATCTTCCTTATAGCTAGGTCCATTTCGCTACAAACAGAAAAATGCAACTGAATTCAGGGACGAAATAAAATGTATAACTAAAATTGTGAAAATCAAAAACTGTACTAACTTCATTCTGTTGGAAAAAAGTTTTAACCATTACTGTCTTCAGAGGCAGAAGGAGTCTTTGATCATCAACTCTGATCTTGGGCTTGATCGAGACCTTTTTGGAGAAAAAAAACTCTGAAAATGAGAAAAAAGTGACCTCAAGAACAGAATGTCAGAAGAGTCATGACTTGGTGCTCTGTCCTTTGTTCTTTTAAGACTAAAGACAGCTTCTTTCCACTAGAAAAGAGATTAATGAATAATGTGCTTCAAGATGGAGAAGAAACATTTAGACAGTGTTCTAAAGTACAAAAGGTTAAATTTACTCTATTGCTCTCCAATTATTTGACATAGAGGATTTTTAACCAGTCAAAACAACAGTGTGAATAATTATGTACTCTGAGGATGTCCTACTGGTCTGCATCTCTCAGCCAGTTTGAATATCAGTTTTACTCTATACCAGAAAACTCTTTCCTGATCAAACTTTTATCAAGGATTATGTTTGAAGAGAAAAATAAGGCAAAATCTTTCTAAAAAAAGAAAAATTAAATGTTCTTAAGGTGCATAGTGCCAAGAAACTCCTGACCTTGTCTAAAAGCCAGTTCCTGCTGCTGCCTGACTGCATTAAGTGTAGATTTACTGCTCAACTTCAAAGCCCATCACAAGCACTGGCAATGCCAACTGCCAGGAGGACAGAGGGGATGAGACACTCTGTGCACACGTCATTGATCCCAGGCAGAGCCCTGCTCACACCAGCAGCCAGCTGGACTTCACTCAGGAGGGCATCATCCTCCAGGAAAGTGCTGGTCCATTCCTCAGCAGTGAAAGGAGAACACCCGACCCCAAACACAGCACACGTCTCATACAACCAATTCCAGGCTTGGGAAGAACCTCCTCAAGAGATCTACTTGTTACCCACCTCCTCCAAAATCTCTTTCCTTAAACTATAAACAGACTGAGAAAACAACAAGAAAAAAATGTTCTACAGTCTCTGGAGATGAACAGTGAAAATTACAACCATGTTGCTGCACTCCTACTAAAGACACGAGTTCAGATAAAAGCGATCTTCAACCAAACTAATCAATAAAATCCTAATTGTAGTTCTCTGCCAAGTGCTCAAAGCATGTTTCAGAGAAAATCAACCTACTCAAGATTACCCAAAAGAAATACTGGAGAAGAGTAAAACGTACTATAGATCTTCCTTTCCCTTTCCTTATTCTGTGCAATAACACCAAAATCCTGTTGAAACACTTTTTACAATCTTGTATAACCACTTTTGGCAAATTTCATGAGAAATTATTCCGTGCCTAATAAAGTGGGCAGCAAAATAAAATTACTACCACCATAATAGGCATAACAGGTTAGTCCTAAGGCAAGCCAGGTTGTCAAACTGGCATTAGTTGAAGGCCAACTGGTCCAGTGCTCATCTTCAAAGCTATTGGACATTTTAAATCAGTGGGATACTGTTTCTTATAACTAAACAACCAAGGAACAGAAGGAGTAAATAAAAAGCAAAACTATGTCATTAGTATTTCCTCCTATTTTATTTGTAAGTATTTATATTGTAGGAATGTAAGTATTTATTTGTAAGTATATACATTTTATATGTAAGTCTTCATACATTTTAGAGGAATAAATATGTATGCTTCTGATGCTCATCACTGAATTTACAGCAAATTAAGAGGAAAGCAACAGCTTAAAACAATTGAATTCATCTGCTCTACGCAGCTAGCATTGGGACCATATATATCATAACACGTAGATTATTGTACAATGTTTTCTTAAACCATTCTAAAATCCAAATTAAGTATCCTCTGAATTATTGCAGAGATTTGTACTGAAGAATTAACACCCTATGTATTAGGTAGCCCAAATGAAAAGTCAGAATTTCTCATCCAAAACATCAAATAGTCTCAAGAACAGTTGGGCAAAGTCAGACCAAACAGCAAGATTCACACCAACAGAGAATGTTTGATGTTTTAGTCATCTCTACCAATCAATCTTTTTTTAGCTAATTCCCATTATTAAGAGAGATGGGCTTACCAAATGCTGAGTAACACAGCAAGCTGACAAGGAAAGAAAAGAGAGAAAACAGTAAAACAAAAAGAGAATCACTATTTTTTACTCTGAAGACAGGCAATCTTTACATTATACACAATGTTCACAAAAAAGCAATTTGAAAATAAGTGTGTACATCCAGATATTTAAAGTCATCAGTTATCAAGAACTCTGTCCTTCTCAAGAGCAAAGTGTTTCCACCATGCCATCAATCATCATCTTTTAACATACTCAGTTCCTTATTGGGCAGAAAGATTTTGGGACAACCAGGCCTGAAGCTAATCCCAGGTTTTCCATAAACCACTGACTCTAAGGAATATGCTCACAGAGATCACATTCTCAGCCAGCTGAAAGTTATGAGCGTGACTGTAGCTACAAAATAGGAATTGTACATTCATGCTGGGCAGGCAGTGCAAGAGAGTAACTTCCCACACATACCAAAACAAAGTGAAGAATTCCCATCTAGTTTGCAGTTAACCTTTAGGTGTTCTGTGACTAATCACTGCACTATGGCTAACCCTGTGGATGTTCCCCAAATGGCAAGTTCCTGGAAAATGCAGAAGTGAAAAGAAGTTACAATATCCTTATAAATTAGCTAGTGATTCAAGCTATCGTTTGTTCTAGAATATGAAAAATCAGAATTATTTTAGCATAAGACAAAGCTAAGTATAGCAAAGATACTTAAATCCCCACCCCTGCTATACACTACATATCCACAAAAATTCACTTCAGATACATTAGCTACTTCAGACACAGCAGTAGGCGTATTTGGGATGACATGGTTCAAGCAGAGCAGTTTGATGCACATACTCAAGTAATTCAAGAGAAACATACATTTAATGACAGGTAGCTATTAAGGTTTACTTTTAAACTACTAAATTCCCTACTGCTGCCCTTATGTGGGAGAAGAACATGCCATAAATGTGGCAGCTTCTCATCAACTTCAGAATGCAGTGTTAGTGTGTGTAGTACTGTGTTAAGAATAACACGTGTGCTCACAACACCTTAATGCACAAACCCAGCAGTGGTTACTAGCAGACAGAATTCATACCCAGAAAACACTTCAGCAATCAAGATCTTACCAGCAGGCAAAGGAGAAGAACTTCAAATGTATTGCAGCTCTCCAGGAGATAATTAGCTAAATTACTATAGCCATTTATTAAATAATCTGGTTTCCCCTTCATCTCTATGAATCATATTCATTAGCATCAATCACTTCTTCAAGTCACAAACATTTATGCTCTCGCTATTAAAAGCAGGGATTCCTCATAAGAGCCAGACACCTCAATTTCAGACTTACAGCACTTTCAGGGCAAATTGCCTTAAGTATTCTCAGTTCCTGCAGGTAAGGAAGGACTGGCTATTTTCACAAGCATATCCCACAGACACCTGCATCCACAGATTTGGAACATCCACTGCTGGTGTAAGCAGCACTGTTCTGTTCAGAACACAAGACTTAGCAACTGCACTCCCAGCTTCTGAAACACTGTGTGTCAACTGCTGACCTGTGACTGATTTCTGAAAACAAGAAGGAGAAAACCTCCATAGACAAACTGCTTTTAGTTTCATGGGGCTTTTTCTTAAGCTTCAGTTAAACAGGAGCTATCAAAATTCAAATGATAGCTGTTTGTACTGTACCTCAATACTATCATAGTTTTTTTAATATAAAACTGCCAATCAGCTAAGGCTACTCATGTACTTTACATCTTTATATTGATCTATGTACATATATAAAATCAGATACCATCAGACACCATCTTCCTCACACAGTCAATGAAACAAATAAATACAACCAAAACAAACAAAAAAGGAGCAATTAAACCTGTCTCATTTTTGCACATTATCTGCTGTGAGCACCTGGCACAGCAGGGACAACAGCTATGGACAAGTTCTGGTGACCCAACCATCAGATGAATGCTGGCTGTTCATTGGCACAACAGAGCTGGGCACTGCCAACTGCACCCCTGACAGCAGATTTGTGCAGTGGCACAGAGTAACACATCACTGCAGCAGGTCTAAAAATAATACAGGTAGAGAGCTGTACTTAGGGACTAATTTCTACCTGGAAGAAATTACCTAAGCCAAATTCACAGGCAAATTCTGTCCAGCCCCAATGTTAACCGGGTGATTTTCTTATTTGAAGAAGTACATTTTTGCAGTCCTGTTATCCACCCTGATTTGGAGTAATATCTGAGAGGTACTACACAGAAATTTAGAACAGCTATCTGAAAACCTCAGCTTTAATGAATCTTGTATTTATCAGTCAGCCTGGGCTAGTTATATTTTCTTTACAACTTCATTCTTCCAACTAAAAAACAAACCATTTATTATTCCCAAAGCTACAGAGAATGCTAACAAGTGGGGGAAAAAAAACCCAAAACACAAAAACAAAGAGAAAAACCAAATAAATCAAAACAAAGTATTAAAGATCCTCTTCTCTGGAAAATATAGTTGCAAGCCTAAACCCACTGATGTCAGAGGCATAACCCAGTATTAAACATGAGAATTAGTTATTCAGTTATGGAAATAAACTATTAATTATGTCAAGCAGCTACATGTTTTGCTAGCAATGAGGACATTTTAACTAGCACCATTTCAGTACCAGCAAGCAGAGTAAGATTGAACTACCTAATTATTTTTAATTTCTTCTGCATTGTTAACATAGTGATAGCTTTAACATGTTTATATGACTATGTCAGCTCTAACCACCTGCATCCCTAACTCCCATCCTTCATAGAAAACCAGCTGTGTCCCTCCCTTAGCAGATAAAAATACAAAGTTCCATGCACTAGTCACAATGTTCAGAATGAAAAACATTCTTTTAAAGAGGTTATTATAATTTGGAAAGAGGCAAGGAGACCAGAGAAAAGCACAGATTCCTAATTCTGACTTCAGGAAGCAAGGTGGCACATAGCTGACACACTCACAAGCACATCCAGTCTTTGCTATCATGCCCAGTATTCTTAATCCATCAACCAACCAAAACATCTGAGAAAGGCAGAAGTTTTTATATTTTCAGGTATGTCCTAGGAAGAAAACAGCAGTTTTATTAAAAAGAATATAAAATAAAGTGCTCTCTTCACAAGCACAGTGAAGGTAAAGATCAGTCTTAATCTAACCAGCCTGTCATCCAGCACACACAAGCTGGAAGACAAACCCAACACAATTCCACACCAGCCATAAAATACTTTTTTTTTGAAGAGAGATGATTACTGCAATGAAACATGATATGTATGAGAAAGGACAGTAAGTCATTAATTCCACAATAATGAAGCAACTTCTTTGAAGAACAAGGGGTTTTCTAATGTTTCTTTCTCCTATAATTAAAGGGAATTTGTAAATAACAGTTGGTTTTATAGAAAAAATATACAGCAAAGGCATCAATTAAGTTCTTTTCACGAGGCTTCATCCAAAGATCAAGTGTCAGCAATCCTTGGTACATTCACTGGTATTGTGACCTTAAAGATGCAGCTATGTGATACACGCTAAAAATAAACCTGCTTTAAAAACAGCAAGGACATGAACATGCTGAAAAGAATAGAAACTTCAGGAAAACTCTTTCTAGCCCTGATGCCAGATAAATCCTACACAAGTAATCTCTCTATAGAACCTGAAAAAGTAGAGCAAAATTTCTCAAAAAGTTGTTTCCTTGACAACATTGACAAACCATGAAGAGTAAGGAATCAAAGTCATAAGATGCCTTGTGGCTTTGTTAGCAGATTTTTTTAATATATAACAGTATGTGAGATGCAGCTATAAAGCTGGCTTTCTAAAAAAGAAGCAAAGTTAGTTTGGTGTTATTTATATTTTCAAACAGCAAAAATATTCAGAATTTCTTAACTGTTACAAAAAAATTAGATATTCCCATAATATATTACAGTCACTTAAGAACTTAAAACTAGCTCATTTTTTCCCCAAGTAACCAAAATCTTGACTTTTTCACCAGCAGACTTACTGACACACCCAGAACAGGGATAACACCATCATACATCTCTCCCATCTCAGCTGACATTCTGCCTTTAGACTGCCCATACAGACCCTGTGTGTAATAATTGGAGATTACCTTACACATCACCAGCTCAGCTTCATTAGAGGAACTGCTCCACTGACACCTCTAGCCCTGACTCTCTTGCCCAGCAGGCTGGCTCTGCTGGGAGGAGAACAAGGCTGCTTTATCCTCTGCTACTTCAGAGGCTCAGTAAACAACTGGAAGAGCCCCCAGCAGAATGGAAGTGCAGAGCTCACCCATTTGGGACAGATGGGTTGCTAAGAAAAAAGTCAGATAAATGCTTTCAATTCCTCATACTTCTGCAAATAATGATACAAGCAACCAAGACTCTTTTTAGGTAACATGAGACAACAGAATCCTTTCTTCCACATCACTGTTAAGGATATTTAGAAGCTATTCTCCATGCTTTTGGATTTCCAGAGGAAAAAGTGTTGTGAAATAATGCTCTCAACCATGTTATCCTGTGCATCTCACCTGTGGCCACTTTGCACCTGTTGATCAGTGTCAACCAAACCTCACACGCCTCAATATTTTTCCCTCAAGGCTTAATCATGCTAAGGAGCTGAAAAAAAGTGAAAGACATTGCACAAGCTCTAGAGAAAGAAACTGTAGAGGATTTGTAGTCAGACTCAAAATACAGACAGACTTCAGTAACTTCACTGCTCTTGGAAGAACTTTTCAAAATTCTTCTTTAAATAATTCCCGATTTATTTTTGCGGGGGCGAGGGGGAACACAGCCATACCAGCTACACTGAAATATCCCTCCTACTCTTCTCCCCCACAACCACATCCTCTAACACAGCCATAAAGCAGTCAAAATGCTTCACTAGAACACTTGGGGTATCACTCTTGCATTCTTTAAGAAGATCCTAAGTCAGGCATCATTTGCAAGTGGAAAAAATCTTATGACATCACAAAACTAAAAACCTCACCCAGAAGCTGAGAGGCTCACTGCATTTTTCCCTCCCCCTTTTCCTCAAATGTCAGTCTTCATATAAGTGTTTAGATAAATTTTAATCCAAACCAGTAGTGAATAGAGTTCTTGTTAGTGCAGAAGGAAAGAAACATTGGCTTATCAAACCTAGAGATGAGGATGGTGCTATTTATACTCAAAGAAACACACTCCTTTGAAAAAATCCTTTGAGGTTTAAGAGTGTGTCAAACACTTAGAATATAATAAAAACTATACAAGTCATCTCCAGCTGTGGATTCTGAAAAAGTGAACAAAGGCTTTACAAGGATTTCTGTTTCCTTGACAACAGCATCACTGGAAACTGGAAAATAATTAAAAAATATATCTCTCTAACAGCGACCTCTACACATTACCAAGGTACTAAAACACCAATTGTGAAACAACTCTTACCCACACAAACCTTTGGGATGAAGAGACCAAAATTCATCCCTTTCATGAACGGTTCTTTGCTGATACATGTCACCAGCTTTTGCAGAACAATTGTGAGAGCTATCTATTACATCCTGACCTGGACTATCATCTATCCATGGCACAGCCAGAAGCTTTCACTGATGGTCAAATACATTCCTTCCTGCTTGTTGTTCCTTTTCTTACAAAAATAAGCATTATGGAGGACACTTCTCATTGTATGAAATAATTTTGTTAGAAGATCAAGGTACACAAAAAAGGCTGGTATTACTGTGCATGGACCTATCACATAAGTGTTCTGCCATCTTAATAATCAGCAGTCTTGAAGTCACTGGAAAAAATATGCACAAGGGAAGAAGGCCAAAATCTTCATAAAGAAAAGTCAGCTTCAGTTTTTCAGAACAGCCTATTTAGTAGCCTATTCAACAAGAAAACAATGAGGTTTTTCCTGCATCTAGGTAAGCAGCACACAATATCCAGAATATGAGCATTTCCTTGCCACTTCCAACATAATGGGGAGAACTACTTATTATGTTTAATATACATTATTTAAAATGTATCGACAGAGATCTTCGAAATATTTCAAATAAAGAACATAGGTATCAAATAGAATGCATTCCAAGTTTGTCATCTTATCATCACCTACAGTTCAAGGAATGTTGCCACAATTAGATTTTAAAAACCAATGGAAGAGTTGCCCTACTTGAGGTACGAGCAGCATGATAGCTAATTCTGCTTAGTGAACAGTTTGAATCCAGCCTAGCTGTGACAGGGCTACAGCCATCTGACAGCTATGCCTGAGTGTACAGGAAATATGCTGGCAGCTTAAATTTATTTCTTAATAAACAGACACGCCTGTGACAGAACAACAAGGAACTGCCCATTCCAAGTGAATTGTGAACAGAATGGTTGAAAACAGAAATATTCGATTTTGTTACTCTGAGGCAGGATAGTGGCCAATATCTAGGAAATTTTTGTTACCTCTATCTGTGCCACACACATTTGATGGATTGAGGATATCATCTTCTATCATTCAGTCCAATACAACAGGATCAAGAATAACAAAATTCCTGGAATATACTACTGTGCTATCTTTCTCCTAATAGATACAAACCACAAATAATAAAATACTTTGAAAGTATGATTGAAAATTGTATTTCTTTTGGCATTTGACACACTCCAGGAACCAAAATCTGTACATTAAATTTAGTGAGTATGAGTAACATACCACTCTAAATCTAATGATTGCAAAAGAGCCTCAGAAGGCTGGGGAAGTATCTGGAAGAAATCTCTTGAGGTAGCCAGTTACAAAGATGAACTACTTAGGAGCTCAGAAATCCCAGCCTGAAAATAAGCACAAACCAGAAGAGGATTTAAAGGCACCACAAACCTTTGACTTGTTCTTCTTTACACATCTACTTAGAGACTGACCCCTGGGCTAGACAGAGCCCTGGTCTAAACCAGTATGATTGTTGTGTTCCTAATCATGGGAAGTCAGCAATGCCCCTGTTCAGGAGGCTGACATTATTAAACTCATTTTTAAAACTTTTACTCGTATAGATAGAGCTGTGACTAAATAACCATTCAACTAGGCCAGTAGGGAACAAAATATGTAAGAAAAACCTGCAACAATGTATTAGAACGCGAAGTGCTATTAATATACATTTTGCATACTCAAGAATTTCAACATTTTCTTTCCTTGATCTTGTTTAACAATGGAGAGTGAAAGTGCTGAAAATTAAGAAATCTTCTGCAACAAACAGAACACCTGCTGTGATGCTCTAAATAAAATATGACAAACACAAAATTAACAGCTAACAGATGATTATATAAAGATGTTACCTTGAGTTAATTTTAAGGCAATAATAGAATAAAGGCACAGGATGCTGAAGTTATGAACAATTGTTAAAAAGCCAAGTCCAGCACCAGTAACTAGTGAAAAGGTTAACATCTGTGTGGCTCTGTGTAATGAGACCTCCCAAATAAAAGACACTGACAATGTGAATGCAGCACTGTGGTTTCTGCAATTGATAAATGTCTCTCAAGACACAACTTTTTAATGTCCTCTGCTACCATAGGCAAAAAGCTATATTCAATGGTAACCTGTGATTCTGGAGTCTGTATTTGGGGTTCTAAATCAGAAATACCTAAACAAGGCCTGATGTGCAGAAAGGATTGACTATCCAAACTATGGGAACCACGGGCCTTTAACAGCAGTGATAACTCTCAAAATTTATGGGAAAAAAAAAAAAAAACAGTAGATGAGATATTAAAATCATGAACACTATTTTGGTGTTGAAGTAGGAAAACCCCAAAATGGCAGTAGATGCCTAAAATTCATTTACAGCAGCTATTCAAACAGAAGTAGAGAAGTGTTATTCTAACAAATTTGATCAAGTCAGACAACAATGTTCCACAGTCCTTAAAATACATACCTAAGCTAAAAACTAAGTCACTCACAATACGGTTAGATTGTAACAATGAAGAGCAGCATTGTCACAGCAAGAACTCCGCATTCCCTACAAATTTGAAATTTAGCATTAAATATTCTTCTATACACGCTCCAGATTGGAAGAACTGTGGGTAATTTGCAATGCCTATCACTTCCCACATGGAGTTCTGTCTCATTTTCAGGTCTCTCAGAAAACTCAGGGGTTTTCTTATACATTTAGCAACACGTGCATAAACTTGTAACTTTGGTCTTTCAACACACAACATAGAGGCAAATATCAAAGTCTTTGAGTCTTCAGAGGCAGTGTAGTTCCCATCCCGTTCTAAGGTGCTGAGGTGCCCCATCTGCTGGTAGGAGTGTTACTCTAAAAAATTCTGCCCCTGAGCTATAGCTGATACTTTTTTCAACTTTATCGCTTGATAACTGTTTGAGGTGTCTTAAATGCAGCAATACAAAAGAAATCAGATCAAATACTTTTAAAGAAAACCATACAATGCTTTAACACAGTTCCTTCACTCCTAACTATGCAAGGCATTTTTACTAAATGTTCCAGATGATATTCCAGCTCTAGGTTATTCTTCAGTCAATAGAAACCGAAAACATCAACTCATTTATTGTAAATACTTTAGCACAACTTACACTGATTCATCAAGATGTCAAAGTGCATCTTTCAACCTTAGAGAACATAAATGGAAGACTGTTCTTTTCTCCTGATCTAAACAGGATACTTACACATACTCAAAAAGTAAAAAAAAAAACCACAATCAGTTTCATATACACATTTTAGATGTGTATCTGTGTGATACGAATTACTTAAGTCATTGTAGTTTAGATGGGAATAAAAAAATTATGACCATTAAAGCAAATAAACGAAGTGTTTCTTCCTTCTCCATGCCAAGTTAAAAAAAAATCCTTTGCCATAAAGGGAAATTCTTAGCTTGTGATGAAAGAGGAAATTATTAAGCACATAGGAACAGATAAAGTACACCAAAGTGGCTAAACACTACACAGACTGAGCACAACCATCGAGCACTTGTTCAAGCAACACTTAAACTACCAATCATCTCAATTTAGAACCTTCAGTTCTGAGAAACCCCCTCTAACGCTGGACTCTTCAAAAGATAAATGTCTTAATGCATAGGCTGAGTGTAAGGACTAAATCCAAGCCATTTGTGCTTAAAAACAGCCACAGTTATTCCCGTGACTAAATGAAAGTAGAGTTTTGAGACTCTGAATTGCCTCTTCTCTCTTATCATCCAGAGACTTTAGAATTTTAACTGTGCTTTGAGTTTTATCCAAATCCGGTGTTGAAAGTAAATCATGCAAACATCCTGAGTGTCTGCATATTCCCATTAGAGGGAAAGAGGACACACATCCAATGCCTGGATTTAAATGAGCTATTCCAAGCAGGTGTTTTGGGGGGAAAACAAAACAAAACAATCAGTGTGAAGTTATAAGGATGAGGAAAAAGAACAGTTAAGCTGCATTTTCAATCAGCTGTTTTACGCTTATACCGGAAAAGTGACAACTTCAGGCACCAGTAGACAGCCAAAATCAATTCCCAGAAGGTAAAGCGGCGCTGTCACGGTCACCAGGGATTTATGCTCTCGTGATCCCAGGAAGGAGGGAATTTGGGAGCCCAGCACCGAGTGAATCCTCGGTGTCACCGCGCCCTCTGCTGCCCAGGACGGCCCGCGCGTAGGGGCGCGGCAGGGACCGGGGCCCTTGGAAATCACCCAAGGCGCATCCACAGCCGGTGCCTCTCTAGAGCTGCCTTCCAGAGATTCGGTGTGATTTCAGATACTCCCTAAGAGTTACGTTATTCCTTTATTAATTTTTCCATGCTCTGAAGTGTTGCGAACACTAATATGCTTCATTTATATTGAATTTCTAAGGTTTGGGGGATCTAAAACAGTCAGATTTCTTCAAAAACTGACTTTACTGTTAATGACTGCTTCCAAGCAGGCATAGTAACACTGATTCAGGAAAAATAATTTTTCTATATGTGTGAAAGACGAACCAGACTGGCCATTAATTTCAACTTTTTAATAATTGTATATTGCAGTAACAACTTAGATTTTAGATTTTTATACCAAATTCAACACATCCATAACTTCACTTGTCAGTAAAATGAGGCTCTGGAATAGCCAACAAACATTAAGCAGATGATGTGACAATTTAAGACAAAAGGTCAAATTCAGACATCTAAATGTCACTATTGTACAATCTAAATTTACATTGCTGCTTAAAAGGAACACTCATCAGCACTTCTTGCATATCTTAGCCTTTTCCTTCTAAGTCTATTCTCCAAGAAACATCCAAGATATAACAAATATACTAAAGATGACTTGCAAGGAGAAACAAAGGTACTCTTTTTCTCCATTAAATGTTTAAGAAAAAGAGGTTTAAAATCCTGGGAAAGAAGAAGGAGGAACTACGTTGGTATGCTGGTACAAGGGATATTCCTCACGTCTCTATTTAAGAAGATTTACTAAAGTCCTAAATTTTAGAAGCAAGAAAATAATTGGTAATGGTAAGAATTTCCATGGTAAATACATGTTAGATGCAATAAGGCATGTCTTCCACCAGAAAGGAAACTTTCTGTGCACTCTTATCAAAGGTATGTTCCTGTGCAAGACCACTTCAGAAGACTACTATTTAAACCCAGAGACACTATCAGCTCTATATCTGGAAAAACAGGTACATAAAATACTTTTACGACCCATTTGAAAAACAAAAGCCTCACTGGACTGACTAAATTACCAAACAACTGAAAAGAAATTCATTAAAGTTAGGAGGAAAATTCACTCTGGGTATTGAGCAAATAACCCCCAAACTAATTAAAGTGGGAAGACCCCTTAGATCATGACAAGACACTGTTCTGAGATGTAAAATCCACCCGACATGATCCACCTCCTCCAGCAGATGTCACACAGGCCTGTCAGAAAGGCAAAGTTCTTCAAAATATTATTCCACCGCTGGCAGTTAGTTGCTTAATGACTGAGAGCAGAATCTATGTGCATATCATAGTGCTCATGATACAGACTATGAGAAATGACCTAGCAGAAATCTAACTTTTTAAGGTCTATAACACCGACATGACAAAGATTCAAAACAAAACAACCCACCAAATTTCAAGCTAATGGAACTAATTGTGGGTATAGTGAAGGATTAGGCTGCAAATTCATAATTATCTTATAAAGCATCTCCTCAAATTCTGAGTACATTGGAACTGTTAAATACACACAAGCAAGGATATTATTTCAGAAGAGCACTGTTTAATACAATAATTATAAGTGTGATGATTGAGCCCCAAAGCATCTTGCTTTACATTACCTTGACTGTTCTGTCCATAGAGGCTGAGAGAAGCATGTGACTTTGTTCCCGGACAGGACACCACTGGATTTCATTGACAGGGCCGCTGTGTTTAGACATGTGAAATATTAAGCTTTTGGGAACTTCAGTTACTTTATATTTAGATCCCAAATATGGCTTAATTAATTCAGAGATCTTTCTCGAAGTCTGCTCTCCTGATACACTTAGCTTAACATCACAATCTGAGCTACCTCTCTGGTCAGATTCCTCTTTTTCAGGCTTACTGGAATTTTCTTGACGCAATCGTTTAGGGATATAGGGTCTAATTCCTTTTATGGCAGTAGTGCTGTCTTTATGTGTTCTCTTCTGGGAAACTCCTCTTCCAGAACTTGTTGAAGAGCCTGAAGGCTGTTCATAGCTTTTGTAAGCCACATATAAGGCAGCATGGCCAGAGTACACCCTCGGACAATAGGGAGGTGCCAGGTCAGTGCTGTTATTGTGTGCATGATGCTCAGGGGGATCTTCACAAACCAAGCTCCAGCCAGATCTGCCAGTGCTCCCAGCAGGGCTCATTTCATACACAGATTTTGTACTACCAGGTGCAAAGCGCTGAACACAACTCACAGAAGAGCTCAGCTGGTTTGCTTGTCTGCCAGAAGCATCGAGGGCTTCAGTCTTTGCAGTTTCTGTCTCAGAGTCTGAATCTTCATAAGCAACCAAACTCATTATGGCTAGACACAGCAGACTCCAGAGATCTCAGTGCTGCAGTCCTCCAAAATTATGATCTAAAATAAAGAATTGATTATTCAGAGCACAATTAATTACAGAGTCTACAATTTGAGTAACTTAGGAATATAAATATGCCTTGCTTAACAAAAAAAATTTCAAAACTCTTATTTCTGTTTATTAATGGAATTTATTTCCCTATTATAACATACTGTACATTCTATTAGACAACAAGATTTGCCTCCAAGCCCTTTGCATACATTTTTAATGCATTGCAGAGGTGTATTTGCATACCACAAAACAATGACAATGAGGATGAGAAGGAAAACAACCTTGCAATAAAAATACAGCAAATTACTTTGCCTTACTTACAGCATTACTTCTACACACACAGAGAGAGAATAAATTAATTATGTAATGGTTTTGTATGTACATTTGTAAGAATACAAATACTACAACTCTTTTGGAGTCAGTCTAACAACATCTATTTCTTAACAGTACAGATGACTTGCAAGAAAGTGTGTAGGGGTTCAACTGGCATTTAAAATGTAAACACATTTTTGACCCCTTCAGCAGCCTCAGTATAAGAAAATTTTCCCACTATGTCCACAGAGCATGTTCCACACAGGCTTTAGTTTTACAGATCAGATATGCCAGAAGCTACACTGAATTCACTATGTGCATTTACTTACAGAAAAAAAAGAGCATAGATGCCTCAACTGTGGAATAAGCTTTTTTCAGTGTGTCCAGGAGGAAGAAATCTCATGCCAAGCCTGCATATGTAACATGCAGAGTAATTTACCCTTATAATTATCCCACCAAGATTTTTCCAGCAATTTGTATGGGGTATGTGGAGTACAGAGTTAACTACATTCAAACAACTGATGTGTCTGCAAAGTAATATTTCAGCCTCTGCTGTTTATAGGCAAGAAGTACTGGTAAGCTTGATCAAATGTGACATTTTATTACTGCTTTGTTTCCTTAGCAAGCTCTTGCACTCATTACACTGAAGAGATTTAACCCACAGCACTTTCAGGCTGCTGAAATTCCTGGTTCAGGTCAACAAAAAAACTGCCCTCAAAAGCACCTTGATGACAACAGCATGGAAGTATCTTCAATATCTTCATAAGCATTTGCAGAATTGACACCACAAATGCAGGGACACCACAAACGTAGGTTCTACACATCCTTCTGCAGGAGTAGGACTCTGGAACTTGTAAAGATTACTCATTTAACTTCAGAATTAGATCTGTTTGAATTAAAGCAACTGTGTTTCACATAACCTACAGAAGTGTTACATGACTCTGTATTCTGTTATCAAATTTCTAGGCACAGATCCAGAAGACAAGTATTTATTCAGATACATACATTCATCATCACAGATCCTTCCCAAGATAAGTGATCAAGACATATAACTGGAACAAAGTGACCAACATTTCAGCACATAAAAGCAACAAGATCTCCCTCTAGAGGACAGTTTGTCATTATCTGAAGTTTAAGACAGCTCTAAGTGACAGCAAAGAAGAGTAAGGAAAAACTCTTTTTTTAGTAATACTTTAGCTTTATTTATTACAGCAATATTTCATTTAAACAGTATCAAGGGAAAAAAAAGTGTTTCACGAAAACTTAACTAACAAATCAATTCAAAAACAGTAAAATGAAGTTCCTAGCAGCAAATTAAAACATCTTATCAAATAAATAGGAGTTTTGAAGGGCTTCAGTAATTGTATCAAGTGGTCACTGTTTGCAGTGCTAAACACATTTCCCAGGCAAAGGCATCATGCCCAAAGAACAAATACAATAAGAAGCTGACCTCTGGCTAAAATTTATAAACTAGGATACACAAGTGGATTGGGTTAGAACTTACAAAATTACTTTAGTTTGTTTTAACACACAAAAAAAAAAAAAAAAAAACCAAAACAAGCTGAGATTCAGAAGTGAGAGACAGCACCTTGCAAGCACAAGGTTAAAAATGTTTCCTATGAGATACTGGAAAGAAACTGTTCCACTACATTTGGTCAGCATAAATCCATCCCACCACACACATCACCCATAAACGTCAGTATTTTTGTAAAAATAATAAAGCATCTCTCTCATCTAAAGACTTTCCATCAACTTTTGTTCTTAAAGAAACACTGCCCAGAGACACTGCCCTAACTAAAGAAAAATGGGGGGACAGGGGAGAACCACAATGTACTTGGTTGGAAACATCCTGTAACTAGACTGTGAGTTTATTAACGCTGTTATGTGTAAGGTACTGAGCTAAAAGAGAAGTTTCTAGAATTTTTGTTTTCCTCGGGTTCCACAAGCCTGACTGATCTGAAGGCACTGAACAGGAGCGTTCAGCTGGAGGGCTCGGTCCCGATGTGCCAGACGCGGCAGAGCTGTGATCAGGCACACAGACCGCAGGGGCTCACGGCGGCCCGGCTGTCAGGGAGGCACAGCCGCCTCCCCGGGGCGCTCCTACCGCCCCACAGCCCCGAGGGGGAGAACAAGCTACTGGACAGGGGCAGGGAAGGCACAAACATGATGAAGGGTCTGGAGCAGACTGTGGGAGACGTGTTAGTCTGGGGAAAACTGAGGGGATCTCATCAGTTCATACAAATGTCCCAAAGGCGGGTGCCCAGAGGATGGTGCCAGGCTCTTTTCGGTGGTGCCCAGCGACAAGACGAGGAGCAATGACCGTAAACTAAAACACAAGAAGTTCCACCTCAACGCGAGGAAGCTCTTCTCTTCCTGGCGGGTGGCAGAGCACTGGGACAGGCTGCTCAGTGAAGGCGAGGGCTCTCCCCGTGTGGAGACATCCAGAACCCACCCGGACGCGTTACTGTGGAACCCGCCCTGGGTGACCCTGCCTGGGCACAGGGGTGGCCTGGATACCCCCAGAGGGCCCTTCCAGCCCCCACGACTCTGCAAACACCCGGAGCAGCCCCACCCGACGGAGCGGGTCCCGGGACGGCCCCGGCAACTGAGGCCGGCTCCTTCCCTACCCCCACAGAGCCGTAGCCTCTCCCCAGAGCCCCGGACGCCGAGCCTGCCCGTGGTGCCGGGACAAGGGCCGGCACCGGCACCGTCCCGGTCCCGCTCCCGCTCCCGGCACCGCGCCCGGAACTCACCTGCCGGCCGCCGCCAATTTCATTGTGATCTTGGTATCAGGGTTCCTGTTCCAGTGCTTTGCTCTTACTGAATCTTTTTCATCTATAGAGCTCTAAAACCTTCACAAAAGTCGTAAATGTTCTCTTTTATCATTGTGCTGATGGAAAAACAGGGATGGCAGGATTGGCTCCTTGTTGCATAGCAGAACCTGC